>CM032451.1:70723108-70943108 GCA_019049505.1 Pachyrhynchus sulphureomaculatus
CTAATTTTATTTATAACAACTTAATGATAACATCATTAATTTAAATTTGTCCCAGACACGATAAGTGAATATGTTTTGTTCTTTTTTTCAGTTCTTGCCCTGAAGAAGGTCCCAATCTAGGACCGAAATATTGGCTTAATGAAAATTGTGTGATATCTTATTATTACACCCTTTTTGCCGAGTTTCCCAACTAAGATTTTATTTTTATATAAACATATATATATATATATATATATATATATATATATATATATATATATATATATATATATATATATATATATATTCTCTTCTCAAAAGTTGGGAATATTATTTCGAACCAGAAAGCTTTACACTCCACAACAACTGTTAATTCTTACAAAGCTCAAATTCGACAACTATGGAATACTGCCCCATGTTTGGGGCTCCGCTCCCAAAACACACACTGCATTTCTTGGATTCTGTTCAGAGAAGAGCTGTTCGTCTGATTAGAGACCCGGAACTGACCGGCGGCCTTGATTTACTGGAACATCGAAAAACGCTTGGCGACTTGAGTCTGTTCTACAAGTATTTTCTTGGTTAGTGAATTATGTAGCCCGCTTAATTCCTCCCAGAGCGGTGCATGTTAGAAATACACGTCGCGCTAATACTTCACATCCGTATGAGGTGCAGCTTGTTACTCAGCTTACAACGCTTTTCAAGCGGTCTTTTATATGGAGAACATCATCCCTTGCCCAGGGCTGGGTTTCCCACCGAGTACAATTTACGACAATTCAAAAACAACGTGAATGCCGCTTCGCTTTTTTTCCGACCCATAAATATATATAAAATATATATATATATATATATATATATATATATATATATATATATATATATATATATATACATCACTAATAATGAATTTAGGTGTAAAATGGAGAGTGCGCACGCCCTACAAATATGTGAAATAGCACAATTTATAAAAGTTACAAACATTATTTCAAAAACAATCAAATTGTTACAAAAAAATGAACTCTTTATTCTATAAATTATTCCTAACATTACTTCTTAAAATATATAACCCTATTCACACAAAAAAAAAAGATTAATAGTATTTCCAATAAATAAAATATATTTTAACCTATAACAAAATATTCATTTCTATGCTTATGTTTAATATGGGAGTAAATATGACTTTTTTGATACGCTCTGTAGTTACAATATTGACAGCTAAACAGTGGTTCCTTTTGACATTCCCAGTTGGTGTGTCGCCATAATGATGATTTTATTTTGTATTTCTTTCCACATGTTTCACATTCGTACCACTTTGGACCTACAATTTTTTTTTAATTACAATAAATCGATAAAAATAGGAAATATTGTATAATTTATATAAAACAGAAAGTAAATGCTACAGCTTTAAATAAATATAAACAAAATAAATGCACGAAATATAAATTTATTTTCCCATTTCAAGTCTAATAAGAACTGTTTCCTTCCTATGTTTAAAAGACGCCATGGGCGACCCACTGTGTTAATCGATATGTTAACTGACATGTTAACCAACATATTGGTAAACCAATTTTATAATATGTCTCGCCATAGCATCGTTAATATTCACAGCTAAGACTTTAATATTAATCACAAGAATGTAGTGTCCTTTCGGACAACAGTCAGTAAATTTTGTCCTTTACTTAGAAGTACGGGAGGTCCAAGAATAATAGAGAACCCGGACCTGCCATCATCAAACTAATATATACTATGTTTCACTTATAGCTCGTGAGTGGGTCTCGGTAAAAATGACAATGTTCGATATCTCTTAAAATATACACGACAGCAACAAAGATTTATCAACTATATTTCAAAAGATATTAGTAGCCAACAATCCGCAGCGCCATCTGATTTAAAAGCGTATCAGTGAGAAAAGAACGAGGACTTACTGCTATCGCCATAGCAAATAGAGTACTATTTTTTTTTCTGGGCACTGCACGCATGAGCAGGTAAATCCATAAAGCGCTACTGAAGTGACGCGTGTGTGGAAAGAGCGATTTGTGTTGGGCTAAAATCGTTGCAAATTGTACTCGGTGGAAAAAACAGTACTAGGAATTTATTCTAGGGATGAGATTTTTCTTTCTAGGAAAAATTAATCGAACATTACAGATTTAACTCAAAAACCATTCTTCGATGGCCTAAGGAATTGCTCTTGAATTCTTTGTTCCCAATCAGGCGAATAGTTCTCCTTTAAGTGAATCTAACAGATGCAACGTTACGTTCTTCCGACCACAGACTGCTTTCGATATCGAGTATCCTACCAATCAGTGGCAGAGAGGCGCCTAAGCCGCGCAAGATTTGGCACTACAAATCTGCTAAATGGGAAGATCTCATGGAATATTCTCGAACTTTCCCTTGCATAGACGCATGTTTTCGATCCAACAACACATCTGACTGCGCCAGGGAGGTCTCCGATGTTATTTTGGCTGGTATGGAGGCTTACATCCCTTTTTCGAAGAAATACCCCTCCAATGGTAAGCCTTGGTTTGACTGAAAATGCAAAGCAACCAACATAAATCGTAACACCTTTATTCGTGCCCGGAATAGATGCAAAAGAATTATCGACGAAACCAAGGAGGCACACAATCAACGAATTAGAAACAAACTTCTCGCTTGTCCCAACAATTCCAGGTCCTTTTGGGCAATCGCTAAGGCAGTCAGTCAAAATTTCACCAAATCCACCATACCACCACTCAGACGGCCAGATAATTCTATTGCAACGACACCTGTTGAGAAAGCGAACTTGTTGGCTGAACTCTTTGCTTCACATTCTACTGTCGATTTCCAAGGAAAAACATTACCTACTATTTCCATATTGCAGTCAAGGATGCCCAATGTTGTCTTCAGAGAGCGTATCATAAAGTGTATTTTAATGAAACTAGACACCAAAAAGGCTTCTGACGCTGACGGAATACCTGCCATAGTTCTCAAAAACTGTGCGAGGGAACTAACACCAGTTTTCTGTAGACTTTTCAACCTATCCTACAGAAAGAGAATATTTCCTTCCTGCTAGAAATGTGCCACAGTTCAGCCGATACCTAAAAAAGGCAAGAAGACCTTGCCAAATAACTACCGACCAGTCGCACTGCTTTCAATAATATCGAAAGTCATGGAAAAGGTTATCAGTCAGCATCTTCTAAAATATCTTGAAGGATTCAACATTATTAGCGATCACCAATATGGCTTTCGTAAATTTAGATCAACAGGAGATCTTCTGACTTATGTAACACATGTTTGGAACAACGCAACTGAACACTTTGGAGAATCTCGAGCGGTTGCTCTTGACATATCCAAGGCATTCGACCGTATTTGGCACGATGAACTGTTGGCTAAGCTACGCTCTTATGGTATGTCTGAAAAGTTCGGTTTGTGGCTCTCATGCTTCCTCAGAGAGCGTTCTTTACGAGTGGCGGTCGACGGGTTTCTTTCTAACACCTTCACTATCAACGCCGGTGTGCCTCAAGGCTCCATATTGTCTCCTACTCTCTTTCTCATTTACATTAACGATCTGCTGGAAAAGACCGGAAATCCATCTACAGCTTTGCAGATGACATTACGCTTATCTCATCATGCACTTTGAACGCTAGAACATCGGCTACTCAGGCGAATATCCACAGACAGCAGGAGGTCGTTCAACTTAACAAAGACCTGGAAGAAATTCTATCTTGGGGTGACAGTAACCAAGTGGAATTTAACGCTACAGAAACTCAGGCGAAAGTAAATGTACTAAAAAAGTCATGTCGGGGCACTCAATTCCCCTAACATTGTCACTTAATTTGTTGGGCGTTAATTTGGGAGCAAATATGTCCTGGCATGAACATGTTGCAGGCATAGCAAGGAGAGATTCCCGAAAGTTGGGAATATTATTTTGAACCAGAAAGCTTTACACTCCATAACTGTTAATTCTTTACAAAACTTAAATTCGACCAACTATGGAATACTGCCCCCATGTTTGGGGCTCCGCTCCCAAACACACACTGCATTTGTTGGATTCTGTTCAAAGAAGAGCTATTCGTCTGATTGGAGACCCGGAACTGACCGGCGGCCTTGATTCGCTGGAACATCGAAGAACGGTTGGCGACTTGAGTCTGTTCTACAAGTATTTTCATGGAAAGTGTTCGAAGGATGTAGCCCGCTTAATTCTTCCCAGGGCGGTGCATGTTAGAAATACACGTCGCGCTAATACTTCACATCCATATGAGGTTCAGCTTGTTACTCCGCGTATAATGCCTTTCAAGTAGTCTTTTATATGAAGAACATCATACCTTTGGGACAATTTGCCCAGGGCTGTGTTTCCCACCGAGTACAATTTACAGCGATTCAAGAACAACGTGAATCGCTTTTTCCGCACACATGCCGCTCCTGTAGCGTTTTAGGGACTTCCCTGTGGCACGTGTGCTAGACCCATGTTTGGAAGTAAAGCCTGAAACATGAGTGCAATATTCGGTCGTTAATCGAATTGGAGCTTCGTAAGGATCAGAAGTTACACAGTCCTGGGCAAATTATTCCAAAGGGAGGAGGTTCTCCATATAAAAGACTGCTTGAAAAGGTTAATCTCTGCTGTGCTGCGATGAATCTATGTCATCAACAGTTATGAATCAACGCCGAAAATCATTCCGATAGCGCGTTAACATCAAATAGCATACAACCATCGTATTATAGTTTAAATTTAAAGTGACTGATATCCAGAATTGGATTTAAACTAAAGTAAATTAAAATCTGAAATTATTACAAATAAACTACAACAGAATAGAAATTATGAAAAAAATACTACAAATTTGCACGCGCAAATGGATTATCAATGTCCAAAAGGTATTATTTTATTTAAATTAGAATAAAATTAATTAACCTCTTAATAACTTTTATTTATTTCTTAAAAATATAATAATGTTTTAACAATATACTTTCTACCAATATATATATTATTATCTAATTATAACTTTTAATTAAACTAAAAACGTAATTTTTAGAAAAATATCTTTTCAAATTCAATATCAACTAACAAAATTGAACGGAATAAATATTTTTATAGTTTTAACAAATTATGGTGATATATACATTGTATTTTGTTCTCTTCTTTGCCGACCCTAGCTCTGCTGATGAGTAGTAATTTAATGAAGCCCTGAGATGACTCGTCAGATAAGAGAACAGGAATAACTAACTAAACATAGGATCTGTTTAATTTTGGTAGTTAATACTGATTTTTATATTCGTGGATTGAACAACCCTTGATGCTTGCGCCACCTAGCGCTAGTTTTTGACAAACCGTGACGGTGTCCTTGCCAAGAGTTCTTCTGCCAATCTGTAGCTTGAAGAGTCCCCGGCAGAGGGCTTTCAATAATGGGCATATATCAGCGAGAAATACGAGGGTGGATTGATAAGTCTGGTAAGTTTCTACGAAATAACGGGAAAATTTATTAAGCGGCATGCCTGTTGGTAAGCAGTATTCTTGTAAGGGTTGTGTTCAAAGTTTCAAATTAATGCAACGGGCAGTGGATTGTTGGTAGCTTTCCTAAATAATCGGTGTTACACGTTTCGTGTAAATAGATAAAGCTGAATATAGTGAAGTGATAAACACACACAATAAATTATATTGTTTCGAGAAGTGTCTAGATAGAAACTGAACTAAAGGAAATTCATGGGGATTCTGCACCAGCAGCCAGGACCATTTATTACCGAATAAATGAATTTAAACGTTATAGCTGCCACGGGGGTTATTATATTTCTGCAATAACTACTACCTGTGTATGCGGATAAGCCAAACATATTTAAATAAATTAATAACTGACATTGACCTGTTGGGATTGAAATCCGGGACCCTTGATACCGTATGCCGGCACGATAACCACGTAGGTAGAACCGCTACATACATCGGCCGTTGCACAAGTGCACGAATTGGGCGTGGAAGTAGTTCCCCACCCACGCTATTCCCTTAGTTAGGTCACAAGTGATTTTTTTTGTTTCCTAATCTCAACAATTGCCTCCGGGTTAAACATTTATGTCGAATAAAGAGGTTGGTCTTACAGTCAGTGGCACAAAGATAGAGGGAGTTGATAAATTGAACCAAGATCAATGGCCACTGGGACCCGACTGTGGAAATGAAAATTCGAATAGAGAAGGCCCGAGCCGCATTTATGAAGAACAAAATAATCTTACATAGTCACGACCTATCATTGAAACTACGGATGAAAAGGGTAGGCTGCTATGTCTTCCCGGTTCCCTTGTACAGCGTGGAACTGAAGCAATGCTTAAAGGTCTGGAGGCATTCGAGATGTGGGTGTATCAACAACTTCTGAAAAATCAGTTGGGTGGACAGAATTAGTTCTCACTTGCATGCACAAGAACTTGGAGGTGGTCACGACCATCAAGTGACGCAAATTAGAATATTTTGGCCACATTATGAGAGATCCAGAAAAATACAAAATCTTGCACCTGATTATAGAGAAAAAGATTCCAGGCAGACGTGGTCCAGGGAAAAGGAAAACATCGTGGTTTACAAATTTGAGGCAGTGGAACGGAAAGTCTACGGTTCAACGAGCGGCTGTCAATAAATCGATCATCATCAACATGGTAGTCAACATGATAACCACCGATCGTTGAACGGTCATGGTACCCAAAGAAGAACTTTTATTAGGTATGTCATATACCTGTTTCTAATAGTTTTCGATTTATTTTGAATTTTTAAATTTTTACCCTTGTTTTTAATACACTTACGCTATTGTGAAAACATAAACAAATAGTTAATAATAATTTTAATATAGTTTAACTTATCTAATGATTAATTATTATGACGTAATAAATGTTCAAAAATATGCCCATCTACTTGAATATAACATACATGTTTAGTCGTTTTACTATATTTTCCTTCACTTTCCTTAGCATAAAGGGCGTTATTGTCCTGCACGCATCCCGTATCCTATTTTCCATATCTACTGGCGTTGTAGGGGGATTCACATAAACACGATCGAATAAGAGGTTATTTGTGCTGAGTATTATGCACAATTAGAAATTAAAAAAATTCTAAAGGAATAAAAAAATTTAAATCCAACCAACCCACCCTCGTACTAATTGTAACTTAGCGAAATACCTTTTATATTAAAGGAATTTTTAAATTAGGTAGTAGGTACAAATACACTCCGGATAGGGTTAACTTTTTTAACAATAACAGGCTAGAAAGTTATCCGTAATATTTTCTGTACAGTTCGAAAATGATCATTTTCAAATCAACTGTTTAAACGGAAGACAATCTTCCTAGTATTAATGAGAAATCTTCTCACAATTTCACAATTAATCAGCAACTGTGAGACGTAATATTCCAAATATATTGTGCAACATTTGGCAAGTAACTTTTTATGTATTTATGATATTGTATAATAATTTATACATTTGCCTGGGTAGTGCTATAATAAGACTCGTGCCCTATAGAACTCTGCCAACCGCGTTATCCTGAAACTCTTAATAATATTTAAGCTGTATTCTAGCGATGCAACTTGAGTGCCCTGCATAGAAAATGGAAAGCAGCGAGACAGAAAAGGCTTTGATAAGCTCAAAAACTCAGAGGCTTAAACATCCTTTGCCAGAACTTGATTTATTATTACAGCGTTTATGTTTAAAATCATAAGGAGCAAGTTATTTAACGTTGCTTGTATTGGTAATAAAATTAAATTTAGCACAACTTTAGATATATAAAGTAAACAGAATTTCTAATATATAGCGAATTCTATTAAAAATAAGGTTCTACTTCCAGCTTAACCGGATGTTATAAAATTTCGTTACAAAACCCGACAACCTTCTATATAAATTTTCAAGCCTTATAGGGTGTACAACTATGAAATGCGGATTTTTTTTTTCTAAAAAAAACATGTTAAATTCAGAAGAATGATAAAAAGTGGTTTTTCGAAGTATGCTCCATCGCTTCTTATACATTTTTCCCATCTTTCGGGCAATATGTGAATACCACACCAGTAAAAATCTTCACCTTTTGCTCCGAACCATTCATCGAGCCATTTTTCACATCTTTGTACGAACCAAAGCGCTGCTCAGTAAGTGCGTGACCCATTCATGCAAACAAGTGGTAATCGGAAGGAGCCAAGTCTGATGAGTAAGCCGCCCAGCTGAGTGCTTCCAACGTGTCGCGAACTGGTTTTGCCGTATGTGATGGAGCATTGTCGTGAAGAAAAATGACTTTGTGTTGCCTCTTTCGGTATTCTGGCCTTTTTTCAAGCAGCCAACGGTTAAAATCGGTCAATTGTTGTTGGTAACGTTTAGTATTAACCGTTTCCCCAGGTTTTAACAGATCATAATAGACCACGCCCCTTTGGTCCCACCAAACACAGAAAAATTCTGCCAAAGCGATTCGGTTTTGCGGTCGATGTGGATGGTGCGCCTGGATCTACCCATGATTTTTTGCATTTGGGATTCTCAAAATAAATCCACTTTTCATCCCCTGTAACTATACGATGCAATGCAATGTACCGAGCGAGCAAAATGTTACACGTGTTTTTGAGCTTTTCCATTAGCCTGTCGTTCAACTCATGTGATACCCATCTACCGGTCTTCTGAATCTTTCCCATCTCTCGTAGCCGATTGGAAACAGCTTGTTGACTAACGCCCAATTGCTCGGCGAGTTGTTTTTGTGTTTGCGAATCATCTTCGTCCAAAAATGCTTACAATTCCACATCTTCGTATTTTTTTGGCGGGTTTCCACGTTCCTTGTCTGCAACATCGAAGTCATCATTTTTGAAACGCCGAAACCATCGTTCACACGTATCTTGCGATGGAGCATGTTCATCATAAGCTTCTCGAAGTAATCGGTATGATTCAACAGCAGTTTTCTTCAAATGAAAACAAAAAATTAATGCTATCCGCGAATGCTCTTTGTTCGGTATAAATTTCGACATATTGAACACAACAACACAACACTATACACACACTTTTCCAATTTATTACTCGTGCGCATCTGACACTTGTCGATGACACAACAAAATAGCGCAGTGTCAAATCTTTATAGCACAAATAGCATTGGTGCACCATCTGCTGTCTGAAATCCGCATTTCATACTTGTACACCTGGTATTATTTCTTCAAATACAGCTTAGCACACACATAGTGAAAGATCAAAAATACAACTAAAAGTAAATACGATCACCTTGATTGAAAACATGTTGTTGTGTGATTCTTTGAGTTTTGACAGCAGAGCTTTTTAAATAATACTTGAGACAAAATATTAATTTTTATCTCGTTAATTAACAATTCTATATATTCAGATTCCATCTCGATTTGACAGGTTGGACTTTCGCAACAGTCAATTAGTGATCACATACACGTTTCGAATATCGCTCGCATCGCGTTAGTCACGCGTTTTTTAATTAGTACTTGAGGTTTTATTATTATTTTCATCATTTACCTGAACAACTGAAATACTGGAAATCGTTATGACGATTAAAAAATAATAAATAGACCATATATCAATTTTTCGTCTCCCATTTAGTGTGCTTTCTAGTAATATGTCTAAGCCAACTAGACTTAAAATGGAACTGAAGAGGGCAGTGGGCGCACTGAAACGTCGGGCTCTTCTGACATTTGTATTTTTCGTGCATAAATCGTGCTGATCTTGTGTTGAACAATCTTCGGCAAGTTTTGCACACCAGGTGTTTCTCAATCTTTGCTATTGCTTTCAAATACTCTAAAAATAAAACATAAATAATCTTTTTTCATAAAGCATTTTAGAAAGAAAAAGAAATTAAAACCAATACCAGAGAAGTTAATATAGTCTGTTTCTGGGTTAATTTTAAAATCAGGTTGCCTGTGATCACTTGGAAAGTTAACTTTTATTACCTATATTATGTCAAAACAACAATTCTTACCGAATATCATACCAATTATGCTTCTATATTACTTATCAAAGATAGCTAGGTCACCAGAAGTTTTGAGCTCTGACTAAATGTTAACAGGCTAAATTTGGCACACGAGTAATTTTTTGGATGTAGAATACGATAAAAAAAAGTTTGGTAATGTTTGATGTACGCTAAGCCCACAAAATCCCCAATAAAATCAAAAATTCGCTTTTTCGGTAATATCTCGAAAAATAAGAAAGATATCGAAAAACTAATAGCACCATGCGAACAAGCGAGAAATTTTACAAGAAAATGGTAGATAGATTTTTTTTCAGATTTTTTTTCAGATTTTTTTATTAGCGTGAGAATTTATTAAAAACTCGAATAGGTAATTCAAAAAGCATAGCGCGCCAAACAGGTTAATTTGAAAGTTTACGCTCACCATTCGAAGGTTAATCGATATTACTTGTTTTCAAAGTGTAAAAAAAATATTAAAAGATAGTTTTTTGAAGAGGAGAGTTTCAGCTTTCCGATGATACTAATAGTTTTTATTTTTGTTGCTTTATAATTTGTAAAACTTAAAACGAAATTTTTGTTTGCATAATTTTAATGAGCATACAGTAAATTACAAATATTTAATAAAACATAGTATTGAAAAAAAAAATCTTTGTGCTTATATCAATATAAGAATAATTAAAAATACCCACATTGTCTGTGTTATTTAAAAATTGAATTTTAAAATATAAAAATTTGCCTGCTGTAGTGCGCTGCCGGCAATTTTACGTTCAAAGCAATACGAAATGTTGAAAAAAAGTTGGATAATTTTTTTTGTTTTTTTTAGTTACAATTAAAAGTACACTTTATATTAGAAAATCATTAAAAACTTAAAGAAACTTTCTCTTTTTTTGTAATTTTGCTCTTAAAATGTTCATGCATTTTTTGCTTATTATTAATCATACAAGTTAAACTTAAAATAAAAAATAATATTTAAATGTGGGAAATGAAAGATAAAAGTCTAAGCTTTAAGTATAAAGTATCTATATTTCTTTTAAAAATCTAGGTACAAAGAAAACAGTTATTGAAAACACAAAAATTCTAAATTAAACGAAGACATTAAATGAATTACGTACTCTCTGGCCGTCATATTGGATCCGCCATTTTGAATTTTTCAAATCTATCATCGGATTCTTAATCAGCACCCCGAAAAACCCCTTAATACCCAATTTTAAAATATTTAGCGATATACAGAAACGTTAATTTAATCATAAATGAGACTGCAAGCAGGATTCCCACTACAACTGATCATTTTATTGTAATTAATTTTTTTAAACTATAGCAAAAAATAAAAATATAATCTATACATTAATCCTTTGTAAAATTTCCAGTTCTTTCACGTAGTGCTATTAGCTTTTTGATATCTCTTTTATTTTTCGAGATATTTGCGAAAAAACTAATTTTTAATTTTATTTTCGATTTTGTGGGCTTAGAGCACAGTATTTTATGTGATCAACTTTTTTTTATCGTATTCTACGTCCAAAAAACTACCTGTATGCTAAAATGCAGCCCATTAATATTTAGTGAGAGCTTTTAGTCAAAATTTGTCTCTGACGACTGGGCTATGATAATATTTATGAAGTAAAAATATTTGGAAGGACTAATCTTTCTTAAAAAAGTGGAATCTAAAGAGATTACAAAAAACCTTTAAAATTTATTAGTCTGATTTGTTTCATGGTACGTCATCACAATGTCTTCATCGGTAATAATTTAATGATAATTACAGAAATATTAATAAATGAATTGGTACCAACAACGATACTGAAGAAATTAATAGATATTATATAAAATACTAAAAAATAATAACAATAACAATTAAAACATATTTAATAAAAACAACTACAATCACATAGAGGCATTAATAAGTGAGATTTGGGTTAACAATTAATTATTCTTCCAATTTTAGGAAACTATAAGAAATAGGCCCTCTGTTTTTATTTAAACTACTTTTATATTTTATAATTTCCATACTTTCGTATGCGTTCAACAATCTCCTATCAGATACACTTATAATTAATCTTAGATTATCTAATGTAACAGTATGTTTAGCTTCAAGGGCATGTTCGGCAATGCTAGACTTTTCTGTTCTACTGTATTTTATACATTGCCGAACATGCCCTTGAAGCTAATCATACTGTAACATTGGATAATCTAAGATTAATTAGAAATGTATCTGATAGGAGATTGTTGAAGAAATACGGAAGTATGGAAATTATAAAATGTTAAAGTCGTTTAAATAAAGACAAAGTCCCCTGTACTGGTTACTTGACCGGAACTGATGGCCTCGCCTGTACCACTGGTTCCGCCTGAGTAATTGAGGTGTTAGGCTAAGTATAAATTGGGTAAATTTGTAGTTTAGCTTTAGTCAATCATCGCTCCTGATGAACCTAACATGGTTAGCGAAACGCGCGTCGAGTGCAAAAATAAAGTGTTTGGTGTAGTGGTGATATATACTGAGTAGTGTCATTCCGCCACAGATTACACATTTCCAACATAATCATATTTTAGGTTTTTTAGATTAGCTGATGTACTATCATAAATTAATTATTGAAGAAATATTTATTTATACAACATATTTTATGTGATCATTCGAATATAAATATTGTTAAAAAATTACGCAAACATTTTTTTTTTCAGATAGCATTATTGATATTGTAGAATAGACGTCAGGATGAAGGATAAAACAATAGATGGTAAAAAAAAATGTATTGAATTGATGCTATGTGTATTAAAAAAGTCTAAATATTTAACAATTTATCAGATTTTATTATATAAGTCAAATTTTATCTACTCCGCAACGCAAGAGTTTTCTACACAGGCATTCTCGATTAGACGAGGGTTCTATCATAAGTACCTGGCCTGGACAAGAAAAAACATTTTTATATTATGTAAAATTTATTTTATTTTTCAACATAGTCTCTCCTTTAGCTCGATACAGTTAGTTCAACGTTTTTCTACCTATTGTATCCCATCTAAAAATACGAGTTTTCGAACCATTTAAAATAAGAGTTTGTTTTAGTAATCACCTCATGGTTTGAACCATTTTTATTTCGTCGAGCCATTTTTTCATATTCCGAAATAGCAAATATGGCGGATACAGAAGCAATTCGTACCCTAACTAATGGAATGCGATAGCGATAACACAAGTGTGCACGCGTGCATTGTCTTGATGAAAGAGAATTTTTTTTCTTCGCCAAATAAGGCCGTTTTTCTTTCACAGTACGGTCGAAACGATCCATTAAGTTGACATAATACTCCCCATTAATGGTTTTGCCCTTTTCAAGATAATCGACGTGAGTTATGTCGCGTGCATCCCAAAACACTGTGGCCGTGATTTTGTTGACCGATAAATTCGCCTAGGCGTTCTTTGGCACCAGTTTGCCACGGAAGACCCACTATTTGGACTGCTCTTTGATCTTTGGTGTGCTGTAATGAATTCATGTTTCGCCAACCGTTATGAATCGACGCTAAAAATTATTCCGATTCTTTTTTTTGAAGCTGACATACGTGCGTGTTTATTGTCAATTCAGCAATCGCGACACCCATCTTGTGGAAAGCTTTCTCATATCCCAATGAGTTGTTAAAATGTTCTGTATCCGTACAGATGAGATGCCCACAGTCTCAGCAATAATACGCACTTTCACTCTCCAATCATTTATCACTATATGATGGATTCTTTCAATGATTTCTGATGTGGTGACCCCATTTGGACGACCTGGAAGTTCTTCATCAAAAATGCTTGTACGGCCTTATTTGAATTTAGCTGTCCAATCTGTTATAGTCGATAATAAAGGTGCAAAGTCCCCATAAATGTCGCTGAGTTCCGCTTTTATCTCATCATTCGTTTTCTTTTTCAAAAACAAATATTTTATCACTGTTCAATATTCAATTTTTTTCATTGTTCCATTTAAATGGCTACACGAACTAAATTATGCAACTTAAAAAATTGGCAGGATTCTTGTGAAAGGTAATGTTTACGAAATATATATTTTTTTAAATAGTAGTGGCGCCATCTCTGGCGGAGCTTAGGTACTTAGCATACAACCCTCGTATTTGTACAAATAAATAAAGTATTTTAAACTATTCGACAACGATTAGTTGGTCACGTCAGAATGTTTTTCAACAAAGTGTCGGTTATAATTATACTTGTACCAAAATGGCATCTGACACACAACACAAGATATCGAAGGCTTACTTCTTCCACATTTGTATTTAACATGGTTGAATCTTGCTTGTCTCGTTTTAAAGAATTTGGGGCAGTTGGGACACTTTTTTTTACCTAAAAACAGCCACATTTCAAAATTAATTATCAAGCTCTGAATTGGTTCATTGTTTTGGTTAGTGGTTGCGCGGTGTGCGTTAGACTTCTAAAGTGTCACAAAGAGAAGTTTTGAAATTTGCTTAAAAACGAAGGTATTTCTTGTAAGTGTGTTTTGTTTCTTGCCGCTATTGACAGTGAGTCATGTTAAATCTTTTCTAACATAATACCAAAATATCGATAACCGAAAAGGGGGGCCACACCAATTTTAACCCTTCTCGACACAATAAAAAAAATCAGCGAATAAGGGAGAAGTATTTAAGAAAAAACCTTTGCTATCATGACACTGTCCCCCTAACACAATAGAAAAAAATTGATGATCACGGTAGGAGTGGAGAAGAAGAATGAGGCTTCTCCCCCCCACCCATCTCTCTTAAAATGATATTTTACCACTCACGAACACAATAAAAAAAAGTCAGAGGTTTCTAACAAAAAACTTCTTTTTCAATAGAATTTCATAAACTTAAATCCATCGAAGAATTAAGGAAAAGGGTACTGCTTCTAGAAGGAAGCGTCTTTTTCCAGATCCGATACAGTTAGGAAACGGAGATAAACTTCCTGGCTACGCCACTACCCGTACTCAATTTAAAAATAAAGCCTTTAAAGTCTTTAATTTCGCTAAAAGTGACGGTTTGGGTTGCAACGTCAGAAAGTGGAATACCTAAATCGTAGTTTTTCGAGGACGTCAGAGGCTACAAAGGAACTGTTAATTCGTGGTAGTACATAGAGATGATTGACGACTTCTTCAGACTTACTTCACCAAATTTTAGTAGTTATAATCACAGAATCTGGTTCAAATAGGTGAGGGCAACATCACGTCCTCCCAAAACATCTGTTCCAGTTATCGGAGAATTTTTCCCGAATAAATCGATCCACAAAAGAGGCGACAAACTTAGCCTCCATTTAACCCTGATCTATCATCGATGAATTTTTTTATTTTAGGTTTAAAATTACGGTTTACAACAATAATCCTTACTTTGTGGATGATGGAGAGAAACCAACAATTATAAATAATAATTTTTTCGTTGGTTTAGAATAGTACCTGAGGGCTGTAATAGGGTATACAATAAATGTTTCTCAATCTACCAATTGCAACATTTTATGAAACACCTTATATATGTTGTTAAAAATACACCTGATAACTTACATATTTATTATTAAACTACTGGTATTTTAATTTAAAATAAATTCAATTTCTTTGTTTTTCTATATGTTTTACTTTAATATGCCTAATCATGTTCGATTTAAAAGAAAACTGCATTTGACAGATATTACATGTAAACTGAGGTTCCTTTCCACATTTAAATCTACAATGCATATATTTTCCCTTCGTTGTCCTGAAACATTTTCCACATAGAGGACAGATTTTGTTCATCAGTGCTAAAAATACATTAATGTCAATAAAAACTATACTACAGAACTACTTAATGATTACTTATTAAAAAAATACATTAACAAAAACTATTTGGGTAAAATATTATCAACTACTCTATCCATCTATCATTTTGAATTATATATATATATATATATATATATATATATATATATATATATATATATATATATATATAAGGAATGTTGGAGAAAGGATGACTGGGGCTTTTCCATAAAAGAACCCTAAAAATTCTTCCTTTGTAATGGAACTTTACCAGCTTCGAAAATCGTTGATCGAGGGGCGAAGATTTCCAACCTCATAGTAACGATCTTCTCAAAATGATGATAGGGACAGGATTGAGATTTCCACAAAAAATAATCTTTTATTATGAAAAAAGAACCCTCTCGGATAAAAAAATGCCTTCTGCTAAAATCTTCATTCTAGAGCCTATCAAAATAGGAGAATCAATATTGTGACACATAATTAGACATCACTGAATGCCTTGTCAGGCTTGAAAATCATCTCTAAACTGGTTTTAGAATACCAAAATGAACTTAAAGCCCTACCTAACCACAACTGAGAAACCTCGCTGTGAATTTAGGGTTACTAAGGAATTGAAAGAAAGAGAAGGCTCGTCATCTTCACACTCTTGTCTAGAACCTGCCCTGGGAGTGTTAAAAAACACAGTACAGGGAAAAATAAAAATATGGATTAAAAAAGAACATGATGACTATTTTAGGAAAATATCCAAAAACCAATAGGTGTAAACCGTAATTAAAGAGTAATTTCGGAAGAATGCTGGTGCATAACTGAAACTCAGTAACAAAGTGTAAATATCAATTTGATAATTAGATCTTAATGTACATTAATTAATATTAGAGGGTTTTTGATCATCATCAAGTAGAAATCGGTAATTCAATATCAAATTTCATGAAACATGAACTAAAGTTCTTTTAGCTTCATTGTGAAAACCGGTTAATTTGATGGGAAAATATTGTCGAATTTTTAGCACAATTTTACCAGTCTATGATTCAAGACGTAAATGTCATTATTACACTTTTATCCACTATCGCACACACTATTAAACCTATATTACATATAGAACAGTTTTATGCAGTTTGATGTTTCCTCCTGCAATGTTTTAACATATTCGATTTAAAATAAAACTGCATTGGACAGAATTCACAGGAAAATTGTGGCTCTCTCTCACATTTGTATTTGAAATGCATGTATTTGGCTTGTGCTGAATTGAAAACTCTCTGGCACTGCTGACAAGTCACTGCATTTTGTGCTAAAATTAAACAAAATAACATTAAAAAAATATTTAATAAATGTAAAGATAACCATATTGGTATGGATAATGAAAACAGCTGTAATTTTATCTGAACTAACTTACTGCTCTCTTCATCATAACGGTAACATAGACGTCAATTTCCGTACCATTTGTTTAGCTTTATATCCCTATAAGAGGGTGCGTGCGCGAAATTAGCCATTACAGTTGTTCTTGAATCACTGCGTCATGTAATAATTGGGCACGTGTTGACGTACATGCCTTGATGGTTGTTATTAATGTTTTTGAGTTGCAGATAACATTAAATTATTAATTTCTTAAATGAGGCGAATTGTTTACCCTATATTTAATATATAGGTTTACAATTAATCTACTTTACTAACTGGATATGAAGGAATTGTTTATCTGTAATAATTTTTTCCAACTTTATACTTAAAATCGAACGAATCCGATAGAAAGAAATCTAACGCTTCCATGGAGTTTCTAAATGATTTTTGAGTATATTATATTAGAAGGTTTATTTTTAAAATTATTAGTAACAGACTAGCAGGAAACTACCATTTCCTAATATAAAGTTATTAACAATAGTAGTTCTAATATATAGGGCATTTCATTAACATAAAGAGTTTGTTCAGGTTGATAAACCTTTTTTTTAAAAAAAAAAAACAGAAATATATCCATATTATCTCTCCAAATAAAGTTTAACGATACACCATCTTGACATATGCAATGTAGGCTCACAGAGGTCAAAAAATAAAGTAAAATAAATAATAAATAATGTCACTTTGATAGAAAATATGTCGTGTATGTGTATGACCAAAAACATGTAAGATTTTTCGAGTCTTGGCAGCATAATTTTTAAGCAAATCATTAAAAATGTATCGTTGACTCTATTCTTAAAAAAAGTTGTACAGATTTTACCGAATATTATAGTTATAAATTAATATTCTTTTTTGTTAATAGAGTTTTAATATGTACACAAATAAAAAATAAAATAAAATAAAGAATTGTAAATTAAATTATAAAAGTAGGTCATTTCGATTTTATTAATTAAGATTAGGATAGTATTTGAGTGTAACTTATAGTTGTTTCTTCCAAACCTATAGCAATACAGGCACAGTTCTTAATAACTAATTACACTTTATTTTGAGGTGATATATTTTACCTTTAGTCAAAATCGTACTGCTTAAAACGTAAAATTGCCGGCGGCGCACTAAAGAAGGCAAATTTTCATATTTTCAAACTCAATTTTTAAATAACACAATGTGGGTATTTTTAATTATTCTTATATCAAAATGTATGGTATAATAATGATATATGTACAAGGATTTTTTCTTCAGTACTATATTTTATTAAATATTTGTAATTTACTGTAGGCCCGTTAAAATCATGCAAACAAAAATTTCGTTTTAAGTTTTACAAATTATAAAGCAATAAAAATAAAAACTATTAGTATCGTTGGAAAGCTGAAAGTCTCTTCTTCAAAATGTTATCTTTTAATTTTTTTTTACACTCTGAAAATAAGTAATATCGCTACATTTTGAATTACATATCCGAATTTTTAATAAATTCTTACGCTAATAAAAAAAATCTGAAAAAAAAATCTATATACTATTTTCTGTAAAATTTTCCGTTCTTTTACATGGTGCTATTAGTTTTTCGGTATCTTTTTTTATTTTAAAAGATATTAGCGAAAAATTATTTTATTTTGGATTTTGTGGGCTTACCGTGCATCGAACTTTAGAAAACTTTTTTTGTTGCATTCTACGTCAAAAAACTCTCTGTGTGCCAAAACGCAGCCTGATAACATTTAATGAGAGCTCAAAAACCCTGTCGACAGTTGCCCTGCACCTGTTTTAAACTTTGCTTATAAATAATGGAAAATAGAAATATAAACGGCTCAATAATAGTGTTCACAAAAACACAGTAAATAAAACAAATAATGTATATAACCAACTTATTTAATCGTATTGACTAGTTTAGCTCTTACTGTAATTTTTACATATAGGACACGTCCAACTTAAAATACCTATTTGGGTCATTCTTTAACAAACCGTACGGATTTGGGGAAAGAAAATCTTCATATTTTCGATATACCTCAAAAATTGTTTATGGCTTTCATACGTGAAATTAGTCGACACGTATATCGGGATTTTTTTTCCAAATATATATTTTGCAAAATATGGATGTTATAAATTATTATAATCCACTAATCGGCGGCACGTTAAAAAAGCATCTCCGGTTCTATTTAGGATATAAACTTAATTCTTCCGCCATTTTATTGCTCTTATTGTTGGTTTTCGTAAAGTGTAACCATAGAATTTCTTAACTGTTTATTTATAAAAAAATAGTAGCAATGAATTTGTTTAAATAATTTTTTTATGCTTGCCGCCACAACTTATAAAATCAAAAAAAATACAATTATATTCTCTGTTTTAATCTAAAGAGCCCATATTTTTGAAAAGTGGGGTCTTTATTAGGTCGGAAAATATTAAATAATTTCGAGTTAGTATAGTTCTAACGGAATCTTTTTCTTTTTAAGGGTCAATCCTTTTATATCAGTACTTCTGTATGAAAATTATATATACCGTATCCAAAAAACGAACAAGTAGAAAGTGATCCTTATTATTAGTGATGTCCAGTATCGGTACTTTCGAGTATTTAGGGTACTCGGTATTTATTAAAAAAGTACCCGTTACATTGTACCAGGTACAAAGTACCGATCTTGTCACGTAGTTGCCAATATACCTACCTACACTATTCTTTATGTATTTATTATTATGTCCAATTAATTTATTAATTAAAAAAAATATTCATATTCAATTCAATATTCACAAACGAATGTGAACTTATACTTCATATACCTATTTAATAAAATATTGCAAACGTGACGTGCAAATTTTGCTTGCATTCCTAACTGTGCGCGCTGCGTTTGTTTTTATCATCCAGTTTAGTTTCGGGTATATGTATGTATGTATAATTTATAATTATATGGTATATGGGCATTCATTCTTGTCAATCATTACTATTGATACCGAATGTATCGAAACGAGTAACTATCTACAGCTCCCGCTCGTTATATCTAAAGCTCCTTTGAACCTGTCAACCCCGTATTATTGTTTCATTATTTTCAATTTTAACAAAAATAGTATGAGAGGTATGGCAACAGTACATACAGAGCCTTTTTAGAGATAAGAGAATAGACACACCTATAAAAGAATGCGTTATGAGCCCATCTATAACAGAAGAGTAAGTTAGGAAAGTAATCTCTCTAATACAAGATTGGAAGTCTCCTGGCCCCGATGAAACACACGGAGAATTTTTAAAACTACTAGATGACAACAACAAAAGAAGGCTTACTAATTTATTTAATAATATATACAACACCGGAAGGGTTCCTTCTAAATGGCTTAAATTCACATTCATAACCATACCCAAGAAAACAGCTCCTAAAACCTGCAGCGATCGAAATTATTTAATATTTTTCCGACCTAATAGAGACCCCATTTTTCAAAAATTAGATTTTTTTAAATTAAACTATAGCGAATATAATGGTATTTTTTCAGTTTTATAAGTTGTGGGGGCAAGAATGAATAAATTATTTAAACAATTTCAGTGTTATTATTTTTTATAAATAAACAATTAAAAAATTCCACGGTTATATTTTCCGAAAGCCAACATAAAGAGCAATAAAATGGCGAACGAACTAAGTTTATACGATAAATAGAATTGGAGATATTGCTTTTTTAATGTGCCGCCGATTAGTGGGCTACATTTATATTTTGCAAAATATTTTGAAAAAAAAATCCTGATACATATGTCGACTAATTTCATGTATATAAGCCATAAAAAAAAATTTCAGGCAAATCAAAAATGTGAAGTCAAAATGGGTGTACGGTTTGTAAAAGAATGGCCCATTTATTAAAAACCTACTTCTAGTTTTAGTATTAAGTATCACCTTATAAAATATCCAAGAAGGGATAATAAACAGGGTGAATCAAAAAGTTTATACCTTATGGCCAAAAATTTAACTAAGGTGTTTTTAAGTTATCTGCCTAGAAATGAAATTACGTCATAAAGAGAGACTTGCTGATCAAATTACTTAAGTACTTTGTATGAGTTCGTTGCTTTTTGCAGTTTTTACGATGTTTTTTCTTTTTATTGATGAAAGGGTGTTCTGGGTTTTTGGCATGACTGACCAACTTATTTTCAAGTGAAATATTGGTCTAACTAGTTTTGACTGGGGCCTAGACCTAATTCTAAATCACTTTAGATAAGGATGAACGGTTAAGGTAAAAACTGAGAAACTCCTCAGCCTTCTTAAGAATTTTCTGCTCTCAGATAGATGAATGAAGATCCCTGTGCTTGATATAAAAAAAAAACTGGAATGTCCGAAACTATAGTTTCTTAATATTGAATAAGATTTTGGGATGAAAATAGGATTTGCGTGATGGACCCTAAGCTTCTGACCACAGAACAGAAACTGGTGAGGAAAGAAATTTGTTGAAGATATTTTAATTACATATAGTAAAAATTTTAAATAAAAATCGTTTTATTTTACTTCGGTTACCAAAAACAAATTATAGATCTTGAGGAAGTATCAGCTAATTCAGTAAATAAAATTGAAAATATGCATAGTGGAGGCAAATGTAACAAAAGTGCGCCAAATTTTATTAAAAAACATTAAGAGGACTGATCAAAATTCTCATTATAGTCCAAACCTTATTATGGCATTTGCCTCCACTAGCAAGATAGAGTACTGCCTAAAAGTAGCAAAAAACGACAAATAAAGTATTTTAATTCTATAATTTAGTATTAGCCACGCGCAAAAAATATTGTCATCAACTTTTTAAAGAAATTTCAATAGTAAAAAAAATTTCCAAAAAATGCAGACTTTTTGGCAGATCCAAGTTGACATATTTCCTCTTATAACAGTTCCTTAAGAATTAAGATTAATCAAACTATTTATCATACATACCCATGTGAATTTATGTATCTACCTTAGGATATGCATACACGTACACCAAACAAAAAATGACAATAAAGACCTAACCTATACTTTACATAAATACAATACATTCATCTAAAATAGGTAGCATCCACCAACAGTTCTTATTCAAACAACTCTACATCACAAAATAATAATTGCATCGTGTCCATTGCTAATTTTCGGTATATTGTAATAATCTCAATATACCAAGACTAATATTAAAAATAAGTTTTAAAATTAAGTACAATTATGCATTTAAATATTTTTAAGAATAGAATTTTGGTGGAATGTAAAAAAAGTACAAAAAAACACCACAAAAGATAAAAAAAAATACTGTAAAAACGTATCAGATTGCTGTAAAATCGTTATTTTGGTATCTAATGCACAAAACACTACTTTGGTGGCCGAGAATCAAACTTCGAGTCAAAAAATTCGGGAACACCAAAAATATTTTGCGCATAAGTTGCAAACAAAATAATAATATTAAAAATTCTGGCCATGAAGTGTACTAATTCCTAAATTTGCCCTGTGCAACTATAGGCGAAACGTCGGAAAGTCACTTAATATGATCTAATCACAGGAACTACGTTTTGTCACCGGACTAAAATCGTGAAAGCTGTCGTTTCACGGAAACCAAAATTTAAAAAATGAAAAAAGTAAGCTTTACGTATACCATATTCCTAAATATCCTCGATTTTATTTTAGTGTTGCCAGAGACGTTTTCAAGTTATTATGACACATCTTTTAAATATTTACAAGTTTTTAGCTAATCACTTCACGAAACTGTTGTTTTCCTGACGGATACTGTAACAAATACTCGTGGTGCGCTTGGTGGAGGTGCTGCTAGCGATCGAAAATGTCAAAAGATGGTTTAAAAACTCCAACTAGATAGTTTTAAAAATATACGAAAACTAAGCGGCCAAGCGCAAGTCGGACTTGCGTAATTAGTGTTCCGTACGTTGAATGCTTTTAAAATAAACGTTTTTGTTACGGAGGTATAAAATGATCAATGACTTCACAAAACAGAACCCAAATGAGGTTTCAACAAAGTTTTTTTCCGATCTTTACTGAAAAGTGATGACATTCAAATTTTTGTGTTTTTTTAGATACCGGACAAATTATTAAAGGTAATGCACTCGTGATAATTTTCGTTCAATCTATACCCTGTGGAGAGTATTCTAGACTTTTTTCAAAATTTTTAATCGGTACCTTTCGAAATAAAGGGGAGGGGGTAGCGATTTTTTGAAATTTTTTAAAAATAATACAAAGAAAATATTTTTGAACTCATGTTTTTACAATCTTTCATTTGACCCCACCAACCTGGTGTTTTTTTTTCACTTCCGATTTCACTCCCGAAAACTAACCCCTTAAGTAAAAATTTAACTTTTAAAACTACACGGCTCTAATAAGGCCATCAATTCCTATATTAGTACCAAATTTCAACTTAAATAGTTTTGGAGAAAATCGGGTGTGACAGACGGACAGACAGACACCGAAGTGACCTTATATGTGTTCCGTATTGAACAATAATAACGACCATGATTATTAGTAGGCATGATATAATTAGTTTTATTTAAAATATATTCATTTTTGGTACTGTTTCCGGTTGCACTTGTTTAAGACTGAAGAAACCTACCAATATTTCTTTTAAGTGGTTCGTTCTTGTATAAGTACAAGTCCACAAAAAAAGTAAAATAAGGAAAATTCAGATTCATAAAAACAGTGGAGTATTGTTTAGGAAGTTCCAGAATCAATTTAAACATTATAATTATCAAAACATTATTCACTGGTAACTGTTAAAGCTCCTGACACAAAATTATTGTGTTTGTTTTCGTAAACATACAGTTTTTATTACATATTTTACAACTAATAAAAAATAATTGGCTGCTCTTATAAAAATTAGGACATCACTGGCACGAACACCTTTTATGAGTATGAATCTGTAGGGCTGATATTAGCTTAGAGCTTAAGACGACATTCATGGTTACTGAACTTCACCACGAAAATTGTACTTGCACCGAAGAAAAAGAAGAGATAACACTTTCATCTGAAACCTGAAAAGCCTTACGACTTTAATTAACTTCTGAAGACTTGCTCTCTGATTGATATCCCAGAATCTTTCAAAAGTCTTCTATTTCAGCATGTATATAACAACCTCCGGCATATTTATGCTGCGTATGACATCCTCGTTCCTATGCAGATGCATATACTGAGAAGTCATCAGAGAGTGTTTGAGTTCCAAAGTGTAAATGTGGAAATACTCATCGCTTATCTGATAGCGGACCAGAAATTGTTGATCATACAATCAACACATTTCTTAGACTTCTTTCAGTGATGCTCCATCTGGCTTTCAAAGATCTCCTCAGCCAGCTTGACATTAATTAAATATAATATTTCTATAATATTTCTTTTGTTCACCAAAAATCACGATTTTCGAGTTGCATCTGTAGATCCATACAGGAATGAATTATTTCATTAAACGTCCCTGGCATATTATAATACCTTGACAAAATCACAAATTTATTTCTAAGGACTATAAGTACTGGTATGGTAAGCACGCACATTTCATATAATTTTAAAATGTCCTACTCTAAAAATACACCGAACTTCGATTCCATTACTTCATTCACCACCTTATACATCTCATGCTTTTTCAACTTTACACTGGGATGTCTGCTCATCACGTGAGCTACTACCGTACATTTTTGCTTAGCTTTGTAGTCACAAATGGGACACTGAAATTTGGGATCCCTTTGGCATTCATATTTGTGATGTCTCCATAGTGATCGTTTAGCTTTGTAACTTCGACCGCATTGGTAACATGGGTATACTATATTACCTAAAAGCAGGAAAGATGTTAGTTTGAGAAAATTATATTGAAGTTATCGTAAAACGGGCAAAATATTGCACAACTACTAACGACATCCTACTCCGTTCTAGCCGTATGGCCTACCGAAACTTTCACTACAAAGATGCAATACGGATCGGTTATTCTTGTACATATGTACCACTTTTTTAGGTCAAATCGACATTTTTGTTAGAGGAATACGAGTATACCTCTCACAGGTATAACTTAGGATAACTATAGTATATACTGGATTTTGAACTTTGTAGAGATAAATTGATGATATATTTAAAAAAATTGTTCTAAGAAATTAAGGAGCTACATACACCTCGAATTTTCAAAAATTAGTTTTTTTTACTGATTTTTATTCTTTATACTTCTAAGAATTTTTCAAAAAAAAAAATTTAAGAAAATTCCAGTCCATTAAATGTGCTCTGGCGTCGAATAGGGACCACTACCTGTTTTCAGACACTGTCTGCATTATTATTCAGTCAATTTTTAATATTTTAACTTTTTTTTTTAAATAAATTACTTTTTCTACAAAATGTCGAGAGGTTTTTTTAATTTTTCATAAGTAATTAAACACAAATTTTTCGTCCGAAAACTGCATACTAAAGTTTCAAACACCGTAAGTTTTTTATTTTTGAAAAAAAAAAAAAACATCCGACAATTTTTAACTAATACATTAATTTGCGAAATTAATTTTTATTTTTGCAAATTGAATTATTTTTTGTGAAGTTATCCTGCAGACAAGAAGGCGCCACAATTTTCATCAGTGGTCCATTAAACCGAACAAAAAATAATATTAACATTTAAAACATATAAAAAAATATATAATTCTTTTGTATTATTCACTAAACAACGTTTAAAATATGACAGATACTGTGACAAACACTCGTGGTGCGCTTGGTGGAGGTGCTGCTAGCGATCGAAAATGTCAAAAGACGGTTTAAAAAATTTAGTAGAGAAAACTTTTCATTAGAAGATAAAAGTTATCGTGACAATGAATTCAGTTTGAATCATAAGACCGGCAAGCAAATGATGATTACGGGATTTTATATAAGCAACTGAAAAGGAGTCATCAAGCTTTAAAGTTAAGTGTACCGGTACTGTTTAATGAAAAGGCTATGATGCCTGAGTAGGATAATCCCAAGAAAACTATGGCTCAGAATTTACGTAGAAAATTAGACCAATTGACACGGAACGTTCTTCTTCACTCTCTTTATTTTCCTGACATTACTCCTAATGACTATCATTTGTTCTGTTCCTTGTAAAATGTCTTTACTGAGAAAGAATTATTCAAAAAAAAAAAAAAAAAATTTAAGAAAATTCCATTCCGTTACAAGGTTATAGCATTAAATGTGATCTGGCGTCGGATTGGGACTACTACCTGTTTTCAGACACTGTCTGCCATATTATTCAGTCAATTTTTAATATTTTAACTTTTTTTAAAAAAATCTCTTAATAATTACAAAATGTCGAGAAGTTTTTTTAATTTTTTATAAATAATTCACAAATTTTTCGGCCGAAAACTGCATACTAAAGTTTCAAACACAGTAAGTTTTTTATTTTTGAAAAAAAAACCATTCGACAATTTTTAACTAATACATTAATTACGAAATTAATTTTTATTTTTGCAAATTGAAATATTTTTTGTCAAGTTATCCTGCAGACAAGAAGGCGCCACAATTTTCATCAGTGGTACATTTAACCGAATAAAAAATAATATTAACATTTAAAACATATAAAAAAAATTCTTATAATTTAAAGTGAAATAAAAATATATAATGGACATTCTTTTGTATTATTCACTAAACAACGTTTGAAATATTTTTTTAAAAATAAACATGCTTTTTGCAGCGCCCAGATGTACGTAACCCTTTAAAGTAAGTAAATGCAATACTCGCTAATTAGTACATTCCACCAAGTTTGTACAACATAAAAATTTATGTCAATGTATGTTAAAATTTGAATACAAATTTCGTCGCAAACCACTAACACCAGACCAGAATTGTAAGGATATTTTTCTTGTCTTGTATACAAAGAACTATTTATAGATCCAACTATTAACGAAAGTTTGCAAAAAATAGATTTTACAAATGTTACTTATTAAATTAATTTATGGTAATTAACTGGTAATTAACAACTAATTGTGTAACCATTTATTATTTAATTATACATAATTCTTTAGGCATATTTTTATACTACTGGTAAAACGAAAAAAATATTGTACCTTACAAAATTTCTAATAAAAATATTAACTGATTAATTGATTCCATACTATGAAGACAACCCTGATAAAAATATTATTTTTTTTCTATATAGGAAATACAAATTTAAAAAAAAGTAGTTATAATTTCAAGGATTGGCAAAAAGAAACTAAATTTTACAAATACAGTAATATTTTAATTTATTTTTAACAAAGACTTATCATAAGTAACAAAATTATGATCTAAAAACAAGTTGTAAATTATATTGTGACAAATAACTAACTCCCACACAGTTATGGAATATCTAACTTTTGGATTTAAACCTTACATATGTTTTTTCTAAAGATCATCTATAGTTAATAGTGATATAATTTATGTTGATCTGAAAAGGACACAACAAAATTCAAACGGATTCATGTACGTATATGCTGATGACAATTTATTGTGCTGTACAGAACCTGTTAGCCAATATATTCACGTTACGCTTAGAAATGAAACAATTAACTCTGTAACATAATTGTAGATGACCGTCAGAAAATGTATACATATACTGGTACCACAGCTAGATTTTTTAAAAATTTAAATTAAGAACAACCTTACTAAGAAAATTACGAGCCTTTTTAATAAAAGTCTCTTGAAATATGTGGGTGAAAATTCGTGAAACGGAACACCTCTAACCCGACTTTTCGGAAATCCAAAAACAATGATTAATTTTAATACTACATATAGGTAGTGAACAAGCTCTAAAATATTTTCAGTTGACGTTCAATATTGTAATTGTTTTGTTTTAGATCAATTTTTTTTCAAACATTCATAACTCGGAAACTGATTTTTTATGAAAATTCTAGTTGAGACAAACATGACCAGAAACATAAATTTAAAAAAAAAAATATTACATAACGAAAAAAAAATATTTTTAATGTTAAAAAATCACTTTATTATAAACAAATTGGAATTTAATAAGGTTTCTAACCACTTATCGACAATAGATTTGATTCCGTGGATGCGTGAATATATTCTGCGGAAAATGAAAAAAAAATGTTTCGGCCCTCCTTTGACCTGAGCTATAAATTTATTTAACAAGAAGTTAGTCGCGTACATAAAAGAAAATCACAGTTGCAAAGTGTAAAAAAAAAAAAATATTTTTCGGATGGATCTGGTGCCCAATACAAAAATAAATCAAATTTTTCTAATTTCTTAAAGCATAAGTTAGATTTTAAAGTAGAAGCGGAGTGGCATTTTTTTGCTACTTGGGACTGCCAAGGTGCGTGTGACGGTATAGGTGGTACCGTAAAACGCTAAGTATATTTTGCGAGCTAACGTCAAATTGATGGTGCGAAAATTCTCAGTGCCGAAGATCTGTATATTTAGGCTCGAAAGTTTTTTAAGAATATAAAATTTGAATCTTGTACAAAACTGCAAGATGAAACATTACGCTAAATTCCTGAAAACTCGTTTTAAGCGAGCACAATCAATTCTAAACAAAAGTCAATTCCACAGTTACGTGCCAATTAAAAAACACTTGTTTACGACAAGATTTCTCGATTACTATTGCTGATGGTGGTGATTACTATGTTGTAGGTTCCCTAAAAAGTGTATTTTCCCATCAAAATTAAACGATTTCTAATTAAAGAATTACTGTGTTTGTTAACCCTTAATATTTATTTAAACATGCGATTATGTTGAATTATATGTACGTCTAATAATACTAAGTTACACCACATCGCCTTGCGCTGTACCACGCCAAGCTCAACCTGAGGACCGAAAGATTTTTTTTTTTTTTTTCATTTTCTGAATAAAACATTGGCGCATCTACGGAATCAAACCTACTGTCGGTAAGTGATTAAGAATCTTATTAAATTCCAATTTGTTTATAATAAAGTAATTTTTTTTTGTCATTAAAAAACAATTTCATTATGCAATTTTTTTTTTTGAAAATTATGTTTTCTGGCCATTTTTGTCTGAACTAGAACTTTCATAAAAAAATCAGTTTCCGAGTTTGAAAAAAAAATTGACCTAAAACTTGTTTATAACAATTATAATAAACAATACAAACTGAAAATATTTTAGAGCTGGTTCACTACCTATATGTAGTATTAAAATAAATCATTGTTTTAGGATATTTTAGGAAAAGTCGAGTCGAAGGTGTTCCGTTTCACGAATTTTCACCCATCTTTAACATATATTATGTCATTCTCGCAGACATCTACAAATAAAATGGTTAAACCCTACTGTAGCGGAGAAATAAACGATAAAAAATGTATAAATTCACTAATTACACCGAGGAAATGAAACAAAAAGTATCGTCGTTTTCATATTGGCTTTTTATACAAAGAAATTGACGGAAAGGGTCCTAATAATTAGTCTAGATTGAGTGCGAATTGCTTCCTTAGCAAGTGTGTTGAAAGATCATTGTAAAAATGACTAAGAGAGGACACATTGGTGAAGTAACGGGTAGGGATTAAAGCTGTTTTATATAAGAGCGAGCTGGTTTAGATAATTTAATACCATTACAACATTTTTTGAAAATTAAATAATATTTTATAGTAAAATACATGTAGTATTTGTAGAACTAATGAAAGCTTATGATGCTGTGCCCCAAAATTAACTTGGGGAGCTACTGATTGAAGTGTATGGTACCCTCTTTATTCTATAATTCAAAAACTTTGTGACTACTGGTTTAACAACATTACAATGTGTTGAAGTTAATACACACAACAAAAAGCGTGGATAGGTAGCTGTGGTGGTACTCTAAGTCAAAATTATTAATTATTTTTACTACTAGATTTGCTGATGACCAGGTAGTTTTCAAGTAAGACACTAGCAGCCTAGAACTGATATTAAATAGATTGTATAAAGAATACAATGAGGTCCTCGAGTTAGCTCGTAATATCTGGTCGTAAATTCTGAAAATAGATTTTAAGTTCTACTGAATGAAGTTAGCCACGAAATCCAGGATGAAAAATTTTAATATTTGGGAAGCACTGTGAGTAAAAACGAAACAGGAAGACGAAAAAAAGGAAAAAAAACTCAAAATACAGGAAACGTGGTTGGGACACTAAATTTAAACTTGAAAAAGCTGTGATGGAAACGGTATTAACGTATCAAAAAGAGATATGAGCAAAATGGAGGCTGACAAAAATAAAGTAATGGCAAAAAGTAAGAAATTAGAAATAGAATGAAGATGACAAAAAAAAATTGTCAATTGAATAGAATTATAAGGACTCTAGTCGCTTGGTCACCTATTAAGAATGTTTAATTTAAGAAGGACAACAAACATATTTAAATGGACACCGCCCGATGCCTGTATAAGAAGATGGCCAGGCAAGGCGGGTATTTAAAAAGCAATGGCGAAAAAAAGTGTATATAGTTTGCCATATTAAGGCGGAGTAAAAGCCACGTATTTTTTTTTTTAATATATTAGAATAAAGATAATGCCCGATTTAACTTTTTGAGGACATATGGTAGTACACCTATGTATATTATTATGGTATATATATATATATATATATATATATATATATATATATATATATATATATATATATATATATATATATATATATATATATATATATATATATATATATATATACGTATATATACACCTATGTATATACGTATATATATATATATATATATATATATATATATATATATATATATATATATATATATATATATATATATATATATATATATATATATATATATATATATATATAGGGACTTATACGATATAAGTAAGTGCAGAATTTGACCATAAAAACAAGTGAATATCACTTCTAGTTTAGGTGAAAACAAAGTTAACTCAGTTATTTTTTATGGAATGTATACAAGGTGTTTCGTAATAAATAACGAGGTTGATTTAGTTTCCGGCTAAACCGGAAGTGATAGACACATATTTTTACGGTTAAATTCTGTACTTATTTCACCGACAATAGGCCCAAAATTTGAACTTAATAACTTTTTGCAGGTTAAAATAAAGGTTTGGCTAGTGATCTCGAATTTTGTTTTACCCTAGCTGGAAATTTTTACACAAAAATTAAATACCGCTTAAATTTAGAGCACTTAACATACTTTTTCTTTTATTTAATCTTTTAGATAATTCTGCAGGTCAATTATCTCCATCTCGTACTGTTCCGGATGTTTTATATACATGTGCATTTTAATATGACATTTTTGGTACGATTTGGTAAAACACACTGGACACTGGAATGAAGGTATTTTGTAGCATTGGTATTTTACGTGGCGATCTAACGATCTCTTCACTTTGTACTGTTTTCCACATTTTTTGCAAATGAAGCGACCTTGAACTAAAATAATAATTCAAAGATAATAAGTGAACAAGTATAAAAATATGTTTAACATTTAAAAGCATAATACATAGAATAAATATATTTTATATACCAATAAAAGCAGTGCTCTTTACACCTTTTTCAATTATAACGTAAGTGAATTAAACACTTTTTTATAAAACCCTTTAAAACTTAAAAAACGGACATTTATTCCAAGATTCTCTATCAATGAAGCTTCCATATTAAATTCCTTTTTGATTGGAGAAAATTTTTACTCAGTATGCATAATTATACGTTTTATCAGACTGCAAAGACAAAGAGGGTAATGTTTTTGACCAATATGTATGTATTTATTATTTATTTATATATATATATATATATATATATATATATATATATATATATATATATATATATATATATACAGGTACAGGTGAGCAAAAAAATCGACTTACACTGTTTGGCTTCATTTAAGACGGATCCGAGAGTTTAATGTTCATATATTTTTAAGGATTTTAGTTAAAGCCCATTCTATTCCGTTTCTAAGGATACCAAATTTCATAACATACCTCATCCTTCTTACTGATTAAAATGACTAAAAGAGGAAACAAGGACAACAAGGACTGAAAATAGGGGTAAGAGAAAGGAAAAATTAAACAAATTTTAAGATTAATAATTAAATTTATTAGTAAAAACCAAAATCAATACTTTGTATTACCTCTCTAGCCCTAATTACTGCTTCCAGCCGGTTTTTCATGAAGCAGGTGAGCTTTTTCACCAATGTCTGTGGGATTCTTCCCCACTCTTCCGCCATCGCAACCTTTAAGTCCCTTAGCGGTGCAGGGGCTGGATTTTTGGCTTGAATCCTCCTTTTGAGCTCACCCCACATGTGCTCGATTGGCTTGAGGTCAAGACTCCGCGCAGGTAAGTCTAATGTGGGTATTTCTACTTCCCCACCGATGCAGCAGTATGTGGCCTTACATTATTGTATATTAACACGAAGCTATCGCTAACAAACCCAACGTAAGGAACGACATGTTCCTGCAGTATTTCCCCAATGTATCGGTGAGTAGTTAATCCACAGCTACAAGTCTTATCAGTCACGAAAACCAAATTGGTTTTCTCATCCAGTAAGATGCCTCTCCCCACCATAACAGAACCTCCTCCGTAGGCAACCGTTTCAGTAATGCAGCACTGCGCATAGTGCTCCCCAGGCCTCCTATAGACTCGTCTTCTTCGATTATTGCCATTCGGAACTCGTCGGAGAATAAAACAGAGCACCATGCTCTAAGGTCCAATAGAGATGCTCTAGGGCAAATCTGAGTCACACTTGTCGATAGGCCGCTGTCAATTTGGGTCTCTTTGGAGTTAGGTTAGCTTCTTTAAGTCTTCTTCTGACTGTCCAATGACTGACAGTCCGACCACGAACTTGTCGGAGCTCCTGCTGAACCTCAACATCGGTCAAGTGACGATTTGTTAGAGTTGTGTTGACAATGAAGCGGTTGTCTCGCTCCGAAGTACATCTTCTTCTTACTGATTCTGACCTCCGTGTAAAGACGCCAGTCTCTTGGTAACGTCTATGACTCTGGAGATAGCTGACTGGCTCAGATGCAGTTGCGCAACGACTACACGTTAGCTATGCCCTTCTTGCAATAGAGCAATGATATGTGCCGTTTCTTCTGGAGTGGTATCCATTTTCCGATGACATAATTAGTGAGCAGGTATAGCAGAGATGTTGACGGTTCAAGTTTCGATTAGGGAATGATAGGAAAATGCAGTTGCATGTGTTTTTATAGGGATGAATAGAGCGCAACAAGTAGGTTCCTGAGCGAGCAAAAACGGCTCTATTGAGTAAAACTTTTTGGAAATCCAAATAATTTTGGTATTACTGTAAAGACTAGAAAATCGGCATTCTGATGATACCAAAAATAATAAATTAAAATCAAAGATATGTGTTAAATGAAACAAAATCGTTTCAGTCGATTTTTTTGCTCACCAATAAATAAATAAATAAATATATATAGGATGAGCCAACGATAGCGTAAAGTTCATTATCTCATTTGTTTCGTGAATGACGAAAAAATGTTAAATACAATAGTTTTAGGGAATGTTAAGGTGCGCAGTTTAAAATTATTTTTGAGTATACAGGGTACTTCGAACAAGTGTGGCCGATATAGCATGTTTTTTTTTAAATGGAACATCCTATTTTCTAATTTATTTTTAAATTCTGCGTAAAATTTTATAACGTTTTTATTGTTAATGTTATATACCTAAACCTAGTAGTTTTTTCCAATATTTCAATTTTTTAAAAAAAAATACTAGTTTTCAGTTTTGTAAAAAATTGCCAGTAGCGCCATTGTTTCTGAAGATGGAATACTCATAATTGCTACGAGCGTTTTATAGAGATGAAAAAAAATATGTAAGTAAAGAAATTTGAGTTAGATGCTACAGGGTGTTCAAAATAAATTTATACATTTCGACTATTTTAAATTGAAAAATTTCAAATTTTTTAAATGACACACCCTGTATATTATTATTTTTTCTGATAGATTTTACAAAACCCTCCAACTTTTATTAAGTATGTCATATACCTATTTCTGATAGTTTTCGATTTATTTTGAATTTTTTAATTTTTACCCTTGTTTTTAATACGCTTACGCTATTGTGAAAACATAAACAAATAGTTAATAATAATTTTAAAATAGTTTAACTTATCTAATGATTAATTATAATTAATGTTCAAAAATATGCCCGTCTACTTGAATACACATATTTAGTCTATATTATATTTTCCTTTACTTTCCTTAGCATAAAAGGCGTTATTGTCCTGCACGCATTTTCAATATCTACTGGTATTGTAGGGGGATTCACATACACACGATCTTTAATGTAGCCCTACAAAAAGAAGTCTAAAGGTGTTAAGTCACATGATCGAGGGGGCTACTGAATGAATCCATCCCTACCGACCCATTTTTGTGGGTAACGATCGTTTAAAAATTCGCGAACTTCCCGGTAGTAATGAGCAGGAGCTCCGTCTTGTTGAATCCACATTTGGTCCCTTTCAAAGTTATCAACTTCTTCAAGAAGGCGTAGTAATTCTTTTTGCAAAAAAAATTTAGATATCTAAGCCCGTTAAGCGGTTCGCGGAAAAAATATGGACCAATAATTCCAAAATTTAATATTCCACAACCTACATTAAGCGACCAATGGTTTTGGTGAACCCAAAATGGATTAACTGTTGAATAATAATGCATGTTATGGCTGTTAACTGCTCCATTACTGCGAAAAGTAGCTTCATCAGAAAACACTATTTTGGAAAAAAAATTTGGATCGGCCTCTATTGCTCCATTCATGGTAGTACAAAAGTTTACTCGTCGTTCGAAATCACGGTCTTGGTGTAGTTCCATATGAAAGGGATGATACTTGTATTTTCTCGTGGTGCAATTAGCCGTAGATTGAGATGTGTTAGATAAGTCAGCTAGTTGACGGCTGCAGACCTGGGAATTATCTTCAACATGAAGTAAAATCTCCATTTCTTTTTCCTCATTGGTATTCTGGTTTACTACTTTCCGTTTCGTATATTCAACGCTACCACTACCACCAAACCGTTCCATTACGCACTGAAAAGATTTTCTAGATGGTATACGTCTATTAGGGTTCTTCGCTCCGTAAAGCCTTACTGCCAAAAGGCAATTTTTTCTCGCCTCGTCCAGTATATAAACCATATCAATTAATTCATTTTTAGAAAAATCCATAACTATTACCTTTATACGTTACTTACTACAACAAATTAAACTATTTTTACGTGCTTAATAGACATGTCAAAATTTGACAATGCCTACATTTTTGTTTTGTCTTGGCAACTATGATGTTATAGCGTAAGTGTATTAAAAACAAGGGTAAAAATTGAAAAATTCAAAATAAATCGAAAACTATTAGAAATAGGGATATGACATACTTAATAAAAGTTGGAGAGTTTTGTAAAATCTATCAGAAAAAATAATAAAAAACAGGGTGGGCCTTTTAAAAAATTTGAGATTTTTCAATTTAAAATAGTCGAAATGTATAAATTTATTTTGAACAACCTGTAGTATCTAACTCAAATTTCTTTACATATATCTTTTTTCATCTCTATAGAACGCTCGTATCAATTATCAGTATTCCACCTTCAGAAACAATGGCGCTACTGGAAATTTTTTGCAAAACTGAAAACTAGTATTTTCTTAAAAAAATTGAAATGTTAGAAAAACTACTAGGTTGAGGTATATTACATTATTAATAAAAAATAGGATGTTCCATTTAAAAAAAATATGGTTATCGGCCACACTTTTTTGAAGTACCCTGTATACTCAAAAATAATTTTAAACTGTGTACCTTAACATTCCCTAAAACTATTGTATTTAACATTTTTTGGTCATTCCTGAAACAAATGAGATAATGGACTTTACTCTATTGCTGACTCACCCTGTATATATAAATCTTTTATTTTAATCTTGTGCATGAGGTACTTTTGAGTAAAACACTCGAGTTTTTGTTTCTTTAAAAAGTTATTTTTAATTGACGTTTTGCCCTAGAGTTATGGGCATTCTCAAAAAATTTTATATAAATTACTTATAAATAAATAGTAATCCCACCACCATCTATGAGAAGAAAATTAATGCCGTTATAAAAAAAATTTAAAGAAAAAAGAAACGAAAAACGTGTTAAAGATTTAACATTGCATAATGCTATTGCTCCAAAAATTTACGGACTACCTAAAATCCATAAACAAGACAATCCACTTAGACCTATTGATTTATAAACATAAAGGTTCAAGAAATCAATTGTCGTATATATATATATATATATATATATATATATATATATATATATATATATATATATATATATATATATATATATATATATGAAGTTGCTCCTAGAACTTATAATTATTGGACTTTTTACTCAAAAGAACCTCATGCCCAAGATTAAATCAATTGTCGTATATATATATATATATATATATATATATATATATATATATATATATATATATATAATATATAAAATATATAAATATATAAATATATAATATATATATATATATATATATATATATATATATATATATATATATATATATATATATATATATATATATATATATATATATATATATATACTATATATAAAAAGTTGCTCCTAGAACCTAAATTACTGGACCGATTTGATTAAATAAAGTTTAAAAAATTCAGTATAAGTGGATCAGACATAATTTTGTCGAAATTTTAGTAAATCGTGCTAAAAATAAAATGAAAGTGATTTTCATGAGGATTTTACATATACACTAAACAAACACCATTGTTTTTTGAATATTACTTAATTTTATATTTTTCTGTCTAACTATTTCCACAAACAAAATTTAGTTCAGGTTGGACAAAATCAAATATAAAAAAAACAAATACAAAAATAATCAATTGTTTTATTGTACGTCTAACTTAGGGTATTCATTTCCCACTAAAAAAAATGACAGATCTTTTCTCGTTTATCAGGAAGCCGTTTTAAATCACTTTCAATACTAAAAAAGATCCGTTCCAGTATATGACTAGTTTTAAAATACACAAATAGCTTCGTTATCATTCATGTTGATAGGTCCGCAAGTCAATAATTTCCAAATGACTCTGCTCAGGATGCTTCAAATGCATATGCACTTTGACATGATACCTATGGTATGATTTAGTAGAACACACCGGACATTGGAAAGAGGGTACTTTGTAGCAATAGTACTTCACATGACGTTTCAAAGAACCTTTATTTCGATACTTCTTACCGCATTTTGGACAAGTAAAACCATCTTGATCTAAAAAAATAAAATAAAAAAATGAGTAAAAAAATATTATTTTTGAGGTTAAAAAAGCAAAAAAAAAAAGAAAATATAGTATCGAAAGGAAGGATTAGGTTTGTTAACTCGTAGAATGTTAACAAATAAAAGACATCAATGCTCTTTAAGGGTACTCGAATCTTCCCACGAAGCAGAAGTCAATGTAATAGGTTCATTAGGGCTCTCTACCTCCAAAGAAGAGGTGAACTAAGTCGTCTTGTGGAAAGTTGATAGCAATAATTTTTGGATCTGCGAAAGAATTTTGCATATTAAATATAAAAAAGGTCCACAACTAATATAGAGGTTTACGAAAGGATGAGCCAAAATCTGGAGCAGATTTTTAAAGAAAAAGTTCCGAATTTATTGAGAAGCAAAACTTAGCTCCTGAACGACAACTGCACAGTCCACAGACATAGTTTTAGCCATTATCGAAAGTTGTGGATTTACCAAGTTACAACTTACCCTGTTTTATAAGACGCAAACAAAGTTTTTTTTTAGATGGTATAGTACAACTCGACAAACGCTAGATTAAGTGTATTATCAGTGAAGACGGTAAATATATAGACATTTTTTTAAAAGCTCCACGTACCTCGATGTACTTTTAGTACAATGGTTATCACTATATTGCTGGTTTTGTAACCCGTAATAAGTTCCCTAAGATCGTAAGTAAGATCCATTTAGAATTTGCAAAAGAAAGACGTACAGTCTGTCAAGTCAGAACGTGACCGTTTGTATTTTTGAAAAAAATTTGCTTCGAGAACATTTTTTTGTCATCAATGTATTCCTTGGTGTACTAACAACGGCGCAATTGCATCAATAATCGCCTGGCATCTTCGAGGCATGCTGTCGACGAGAGTTTCTGCATGCTCGCGCGGCGATCATCTCCAAATTTTTCGAATGTCGCGAAACAACTGAGTCAAAGTCCTTAGAGTCTTTCCTCCGAGCTTTCTCTTTACAAGGGAACAAACGTTTTTAGGGTTGGCGTCCGGTGTTGGTCAGGACCACTATAGTATCTTATCGTGGGCCCAAGCGAGCCGCTTCGCAACGTGATTTATGCCCAGCAAACGTTTCTTCAACGTGCTTCGGAATTTGACATCATGAACACGAAGATGTTGTCGAATGGTCTCGTGGGACACATTCAAACCTGATTTTCTTAATTTTGCCGCTCCTGGACGCAGCGTCAATTTCAGGACCCGTGAAAACAAATACACGATTCGTTTTTCAACTTTGGAGTGACTTTGCCATCGAGCCATGTTTGGCTTGAGAGACATTTTTCGCCTCTTTAAAATAATTTACCCACTTCTTCACAAACGATACCGACTTTTTAATTTATTTAGCGGCCACGGAATGTGTCATTTTAAGCCCCCTTTTGGATGAGTACAAAGAAAGACTGCCTCGAACCGGCGCGCAAACAGGTGAGTCATTTTAGATTTTACGTGATTTCGACAAAAGTTCGAAATCGACTGATACTTTTATTAAAATGCGTCCTAGACTAAGGTTCCCTCTTCCTTCTCAAAAATGAATTATAGCGGATACATTCTTAATTGACAGTACTAAAATGGAAATGACACTGTTGCGCTTTATTCCGATGCATCAACGAGTTAACAATCGTAAGACTTTTGAGTTCCCGGGATATGCTTCAATGATTTCATGATATTTAAACTATCTGAAAAGCAAGGGCACAGATAAAATTTACCACAAATCTAAGTCAAAATTTTTTATTAAAAATATTATTTTTAATATATATTATATTAAATTCACAAAATAAATGGTAAGTATTTATAAAAGCACGCCTACATAATCATAACAAAGATGTACTGTCACATTTAGCTTAATAATAACAGTATCGTTTTGCTAATTCCCTAAGTTTCATTGGATAAGTAAATCAGGGTGGTATATTCCTATTTTATCGCGAATTTAGTATTGGAAAACTAAATTTGATTTAATTTATATTAAAAGCTTATTGCCGTCATGTCAACATAGCATCAAATTAAAAGAATTTTATTTTCTTAAAAAGTCTCTGTTTTTTGATTGAAGACAAAAGCTACTATAAAGGAAATGTACGTTTAAAAAAGTAATTGTGTGATGATATAAAAAAATAGTTTCTCAAGATTAGCGTTTCCTGTTTATTTTTAGAAATTTGGCAAATAATGCAAAAACTAGTAAGAGAGCAAGATATTGAATTAATTGCTAAAATTTGGTATATTAAATTTAAAAATTAACCAACAATTCTTCTCAAAATATTTCGATATTTTTAACAAAATGAGATTTTCTTGAGAAAAATGGTACTTTTGACAAGTAACAGAAGTCACATGATTCCCTTCGAGTAGTTCATATATATATATATATATATATATATATATATATATATATATATATATATATATATATATATATATATACGAGTATATATAAGCATTTCCGTAAATTGCTGGTATGTTAGTGATTCAAAACAGAGAGAATTTTTTTTTAAAAGTGACATAAGACTCGACTTAAATCGTTCCTTGAACTTCCAGAAACAGTTATACATGGCTGAACACGACTCTTTTAAGCACCATTTTTTACAGCTTAATATGAACTATAGCAAATTTAAATTCTATGAGATATATGTTAGAAAGTCGAATGCTATATTCCATGCCTTTCCTCCTACGACTATAGTTTCTGAGCCTATACTCTTTATCAGGTAGGCTTTAGAAAACGGTATCGACCGTGCAGATTCCAGTACCGAGGAGAGTCAAGTTGGAATGACTCTCGCTGACTCATAGCAACCATGGTACCTTAAATAAACGAGATACTACTCGTTGGGGAAGATTGCGCCATCTGTTGAGATTCCGAGATGGCGCAAGGGTCTGTATCCTGCCCAACGAGTAGTATCTCGTTTATTTAAGGTGCCATGATTGCTATAAGCCAGCGAGAGTAATTCCAACTTGACTCTCTACGGTACTCGGATCTTGACGATCGATACCGTTGCCTAAAGCCTACCTGATGAAGAGTATAGGCTCAGAAACTATAGTCGTAGCATTCATGGGATCTTTGTTGGTCATTTTGCATTTGCAAATTTCTCGACTTTCTGTTGTAGTGACCAATCAAGTAACAAACCACATTCCGAAATTTTATTTCGGAATATCGATTTAGATATATGTTATGTTATGAAATACACCTTAACTCTTGACCTAAAAATTTAAGTCAACAATATGGCGCCCATTTCTGTTTCCTCTTCAACATTTTCACAGGTCACCGGTTCTTCGACATTTGCATTTGCCACATGCTCTTCCGATTTATCTTTTTTTCTTGCACCTTTTTTCGTTTCAAGCTGAGTTGTTGTTGTTCTAATCTTTTTAAATAAGCCTTCACAGTCACTATTTTCCCTTTCCATCAATAACTTGTGGTTTTTGGCATTATATTCAATAAAAAATAAACACACGTAATAAAACTCCAAACAATAACCTCAAACAATATCAATATTGTAAACACTAAAATCAATGCGAAATGCGCGTACGCGTGCTTTACTTTGTAAAGATGCAAGAAAGAAGCGACTACCAACTACTAACAAGTTACAATGATTATGTAAAAACGAGACTTATTTTAATTAATTAATTTTCAACAAAATTTTTGAGGAAAAAATGGAAAAACTCCCTAAATTGCCGTAAAAAGCGTTAAAAATCATATGTTTTATCCATGCGATTTATTGAAATTATTTATTGTGAATCCTGATAAGGTTTTCCTCTTTGATATAATGACCATTTTTGCCTATTTTTTGCCCATTTTTTTATCTTTTAGTGAAATTAACGTCTGGTGCACTTTTCTTATGTTCTTTGACCTTCTGACTTCGAATTTTTCTGTACCTTATTGATATTAGGATATCGTTTCCAAGTTATGGTCAGATTTTAGCCACTCCTTGGTCAAAAATAGCCATAAATTAAAAATGGTGAATTTAAAGTGTACCTGGATGTTAATTTGACTAAAAGATATAAAATGGGCAAAAAATGGGCAAAAATGGCCATTATATAAAAGAGAAAAATTATCAGGAATCACGATGGATAATTTTATTGAATCGCAAGGATAAATTTAGAATACGGTACATTATATATTGATTTTTGGCGTTTTTTACGGCAATTTAGCGAGTTTTTCATTTTTTCCGCAAAAATTTGCATATTGAACTGTAAAAAAAAGGTTCTTAAAAAAGTCGTGTTTAGTCGTGAATAATCATAAAAGTGTCCCTCTTCACAAAAATGTCTCCCTTTTTTGAACCGCTAACATATCTATATATATATATATATATATATATATATATATATATATATATATATATATATATATATATATATATATACATATATATATATATATATATATATATATATATATATATATATATATATACATACATATATATATATATATATATATATATATATATATATATATATATATATATATATATATACTGAAGGACAATAAAAGAGCTACTGGTAACAAACAAACTTAACTATAACACTGCGATTGCTCTTTTTTAGGTTGAGAGTGCAAATAAAAGTTCATCGACTGAATTTTATTTTAAATTCTCAAGCTTTTGTCTGTGTTTACAAACTTCTTCAGGAAATCTGCAAGAGAGAAATCACCGATCGTAAGGATTAAATTATGTAAAATTATATCGGTTTATGAACCTCGTTACTGTTATAAAAGTCTTTTTTCACTTACAAAATGTATCAGTGATTGCTCTCCAAGACATCGGCAAAAACATAAAGCTCAACACAATGAAAGGGCACTATTTTACATATTAAATCTTTTAAAATTTATTTAAAATTAGCAAGATGATTCAAGATTTAATTTTATACAGACAAATTTTGGGCGTGCCATCGTAGATAACTGATTTGTCAGAAGTCGTTTATTTAAAAATTTGAAATTTTAAAGTTATAAACAGTTTACAACGTATCAGAATTGTACAAACCAATATTAGTAAATGACAGATAAAAGTACTAAAACGGTGGCCCATCGGTACCATACCTACATCGGTCCCCCCAAATTTCATTTCTTTTTTTATTTTTTAAAATTTTTTAAAATTTTTTTACAAATTTTCCTTACATCATTTATTGAATACATTAGATTAAAATACTAAATAAGACACAGAACATAAAAATCAAAATTATAAGGAAAAGTTACATATGAATTAGATAACAAAAAGGGTTCATAGGCTCAACTGTTATAGTCTAAATATTGAATTATATTAGACAGAAATTTTTAATTACGTTTTTTGAAGGCCTCATTTACTTTAATATGTTTAGTTAAATTCTGTGTAAGTAGATATGTGTATATAGAACTTAAACCCTAAATATCCTTTTTGTGGTTTAGACTGTTATCACAGCAATGTATGTAACACATTTCTAGAAAGCTGCGTTTGAATAGGTTATTCTCAGTAGCTAGGATAGAACTCTCGTTATAGTTCACCTTGTGATCGAGGTTGTTGACGTGCATACTGAGGCTTGTAGCTTTTGGTTTTTTTGCACAGTCACTTTTATGTAGTGCTACTCTTTTTGAGAGTTTTTGTGAGGTCTGTCCCAGATACACAGATCCATATGTACACTTGATGCCATATACTATAATGGACATTTGAAAATTATCAGTTTTTTTCTTTTTTAGTGGAATAGACAACGTTCATTTTTTTGACGTTATAATTCGCAATCTTAATATTTGTGCCTTTGAAAAGAAATGCAATTGACTGTGATAGGCCAGCAGCTTAGCAAATTTTATTTCAATATTATGGTTCAAGTCAATGTTTGTGATAGCTCTGACCTGTGTCCCACTTTGAAAGATTTTTCTTAGAAGAGCAATTGGATAGGCCTTATTCAGCAGTAAAGTTTCAAGTATTTTTTTATTCTTTTTCTTGAAATTTGGACGACAGATTTTTTCAATTCTATTAAGTAAAGCTCTAACGGTGTTCATCTTCTGTTTAGCAGGGTGATATGAATGAAATGGTATGTATCTACCTAAGGCAGATTTTTTCATATACCAATCTAATTGTATCTCATTGTTATCAGCCCTAACCACCCTGGTATCCAGAAAAGGAACCGACCGATCAGCCTCCTCTTCTATAGTGAACTGTAGTTCCCCCCTAAAACTATTGAAAACGCCTAATGTGTACTCTACTCTATTATATGGGAGTGCAATAAGTAAATCATACACATATTGGTATAAAATAGGAAATTGGAAGTCCAACTTTTCAATGACATAGTAAAGTAACTTATTCATCACAATATCTGCGATTATAGGTGAGCAAAAGCCTCCCATTGGGACACCTATTTTTTGTTTATAGAATTCATCATTAAAAGAGAAATAAGTGTTATTATAAAGATATTTAATTATTTCGAGAAATTTTTCTTTACTTAAATTTCAGTTGTCTTCAATCATTGAAATTGCTTGTCATTGAAAAGTTGGATTTCCAATTCCCTATTTTATACCAATATGTGGATGATATACTTATTGCACTCTCACATGATAGAGTAGAGTACACATTAGGCGTTTTCAATAGTTTTAGTGGGGAACTACAGTTCACTATAGAAGAGGAGGCTGATCGGTCGGTTCCTTTTCTGGATACCAGGGTGGTTAGGGCTGATAACAATGAGATACAATTAGATTGGTATAGGAAAAAATCTGCCTCAGGTAGATACATACCATTTCATTCATATCACCCTGCTAAACAGAAGATGAACACCGTCAGGGCTTTACTTAGTAGAATTGAAAAAAATCTGTCATCCAAATTTCAAGGAAAAGAGTAAAAAAACACTTGAAACTTTACTGCTGAATAAGGGCTATCCAATTGCTCTTCTAAGAAAGATCTTTCAAAGTGGGACATAGGTCAGAACTATCACAAACATTGACTTGAACCATAATAATGGAATAAAATTTGCTAAGCTGCAATATATTCATGGCCTATCACAGTCAATTGCATCTGTTTTCAAAGGCACAAATGTTAAGATTGCGAATTATAATGTCAAAAAAATGAACGTTTTCTGTTCCACTAAAAAAGATAAAACTGATAATTTTCAAATGTCTAATATAGTATATGGCATCAAGTGTACATGTGGATATGTATATGTGGCACAGACCTCACAAAAACTCTCAAAACGAGTAGCACTACATAAAAGTGACTGTGCAAAAAAACCAAACGCTACAAGCCTCAGTATGCATGTCAATAACCTCGATCATAAGGTGAACTATAACGAGAGTTTTATCCTAGCTACTGAGAATAACCTATTCAAACGCAGCTTTCTAGAAATGTGTTACATACATTGCTGTGATAACAGTCTAAACTACAAAAAGGATATTTAGGGTTTAAGTTCTATATACACATATCTACTTACACAGAATTTAACTAAAGACATTAAAGTAAATGAGGCCTTCAAAAAACGTAATTAAAAATTTCTATCTAATATAATTCAATATTTAGACTATAACAGTTGAGCCTATGAACCCTTTTTGTTATCTAATTCATATGTAACTTTTCCTTATAATTTTGATTTTTATGTTCTGTGTTTTATTTAGTATTTTAATCCAATGTATTCAATAAATGATGTAAGGAAAATTTGTAAAAAATTTTAAAAAATAAAAAAGAAATGAAATTTGGGGGACCGATGTAGGTATGGTACCGATGGCCACCGTTTTAGTACTTTTATCTGTCATTTACTAATATTAGTTTGTACAATTCTGATACGTTGTAAACTGTCCATAACCTTAAAATTTCAAATTTTTAAAAAAACGACTTCTGTTAAATTAGTTATCTACGATGACACGCCTAAAATTTGTCTGTATAAAATTAAATCTTGAATCATCTTGCTAATTTTAAATAAATTTTAAAAAATTTAATATGTAAAATAGTGCCCCTTTATTGTGTTAGTTTGCTACCATGTTGAAGCTTTATGTTTTTGCCGATGTCTTGGAGAGCAATCACTGATACATTTTGTAAGTGAAAAAAGACTTTTATAACAGTAACGAGGTTCATAAACCGATATAATTTTACATAATTTAATCCTTACGATCGGTGATTTCTCTCTTACAGATCTCCTGGAGAAGTTTGTAAACACAGACGAAAGCTTTTAAAAGAAGAAGAATTTAAAATAAAATTCAGTCGATGAAATAATGCAACAACTTTTATTTGCACTCTCAACCTAAAAAAAAAGCAATCCCAGTGTTATAGTTAAGTTTGTTATATATATATATATATATATATATATATATATATATATATATATATATATATATATATATATATATATATATATATATATATATATATATATATATATATATATATATATATATATATATATATATATATATATATATATATAATAATCGAGAATACATCCGTTCATTTGTTACATTTGAGATAAAATTTACAGACGTGTCGTTAAGATCTCACTTGGTATTTCTTATGCTCACCAGTCGTTGTTACTGATTGCCGGATAGACAAACGGGAACAAATAAACGGATCTATTCCAGGATTAACACTTCTACATATTTTTCCATCCATTAAAAAATATATACGTTATTCTATGTAGATTTGGTCTGGATGAAGCTGTTTAACATGCATTCTTAAGCTAGCCTTATATCTTGTCCGATGGGGACAAAATACACAAATGTACTGGGGATCCATGTGTTCATAGCGCTGGTGACGAAGAAGAGATTTTTTGTGGGAGTATTGTCTACGGCATCGGTCACATTTGTGATAAGTACCTTAAAAACATACATATTAACTAAATTAAAAACTCTGGTAATTTAAGACAAGTTAACCAATCAGACACACAAAAATGAGAGTTGAAATAATAATAGATCAACTTGATAATAGGTGTTCTAGTTTACTGTTAATTTTCCGACAATGTATAGTAGATGAGAGTACCCATGAAATATGCATGTAAAATATGAAATATAAAAATGAAGTTAGTATATAGCAAAGACTGGTAAACGTCCAGACATTATATCACTGGTCGCAGATCAATTAGCTACGAAAATACAACAAGGTAACACATGTCTCAAAAAGGAATTGTAAATTAATTGAAAAAAAAAAGAAATTGTAAATGCCCTATATCAGGGGTCGGCAACCTTTTAACTAAGGGGTGCCAGTATTCATCCAAACAATATTTTGCGTGCCGACATAGGTACTTACTACAACTAAAATTAACAAAAAGTAACTTAAATTAACTTAAAATATTGCTTTTAGAAGGTCTAATTTTAAAAAAATTTTAACATTTAACAAATAATTTTATTATACTGGTCCTAGGACCTAGTGTGAACCCTGTGCTTGAAGTTCTTTAGAGAGTTTTCTTATATCCGGTTCATGTCTGGTTATTTTCAGTGTCACACATGCTTCCGAGTTGTCTGTTGTCAGCCTGCTTCGGTACGGGTTTAAAATGACTCTCATATGGGAAAAAAGTTGTTCACAGATATAGGATGATCCGAAAGCTGTAAGCATGGCAAACGCTACTTTCTTAAAACAAATAAATTTCTCTGGTAAACTCATCCAGCAACTGAGTATCTCGTTTGAATGGTTCTGGCAGTCACCTTCTAATACCCTTCTTAATTCTACAAATTTCGTGTTCCATAACTCGGAGCTTTTCAATTCAATGTATTGAAGATCAAAATCATTAATGTCGATCCATGAGAAAAGAGATATGTCAAAGCAACTGCTGGAAAAATCCTTTAAATCTAGTTTGATTAAAAAAGCGAACATGGGACCATGTTTATCAAAATCCTGACCCCTCTCGATAAACTCCTCTTTTAAATTAGTCATATATTTAAGAATTTCGTCTAGTAGTGCACCATCGTCGACACTGGATATATAAGTTTTTAAATTTGGAAAATATTTATATGTGTTTGTAGTAATATCGCTGATAAATAAATCCATTTTTAATTTGAATGATTTCCAGGATTCGTATAAATCCTGGAAATCCTGAACCTGAACCTTGTAACTTTAAGTTGAGTTCACTGAGATGGTTTGTAATACCAGTAAGAAACATTAACATACAGATCCAGTTCTTATCTTCTAGTTCAGGATAAGCATCCACTTGATTTTTTTCCAACAAGAACGATTTAATTTCACCCAGATATTACACAAATCTAGAGAGCACTTTACCACGGCTGAGACAGCGCACATTATTGTGCAATGGTATGTCTGAATATACACTTTCTAATTCCTGCAGAAACGCCTTAAATTGTCTATGGCTCAGTGAAGAACGACCGACAATGTAGTTAACTATTTTAACCACCCTATCCGTCACGGATTTTAAACTTCCAGCGGAGATTTTAGCGCACAAACTCTCTTGGTGAATTATGCAATGAAAATTCAAAACTACGTTTTGCTGTACAAAACCGTAATCTGTTATCCATGAAGTTTGAAATGATCGAACGTCTACCTTCTGTTTCTTCGCGGCCATAACGCAACGTAATTTTAATTTTTAATCTTTTCGACGACTATTGACTGGAACGGATGTTACTTCTATACTAAATGATCCAAACGTGTAGCCGCTTGCTATATATAGAAAAATAATGTTTCCAGAAAATTCCAATAATTACGTTTATTAAATTTCTTAGAACAAAAATTATTATCTACAACGCGCTCATTGCAATCAAAAGGCCGCCTAGAAGTTAAATCTAACAAAAACTAAAGTTCGGCAATATAAAAAGAGTTGCGGCGCGCGTCGGAATGATTGAAGTCAAGTCAAACAAAAACCGCCTTATAGCGGCTCTTTTGATCTGAATTAAGGACGTTTATTTGTGTTTTTGCCTAGGCTTATATTTTGTGGCTTGCCGTCTTTAATACTTGCCGAGATTAAAGCCAAACCAATGCATTCAGTAAAATTATAAATTACAAAATATATATTTTGTCGTTTTTGGTAATAATACCTAGTATTATATATCGTTTTTGTTTGTATCTTTAAAGTAATACTGTCTTCGATTATTCACTTAATTTCTAAACATGTCACAGATTACAGAATTAATGTGTAAACTTTGAATAGGTACGCGTGCCATTCAAAATTGCTTGGCGTGCCAGAGATAGCACGCGTGCCGTAGGTTTCCGACCCCTGCCCTATATAGTAGAATATCGTTGTCATACTGTATATACAATATATTCTTGTTTATATAGTACTTGCTATGATATACATTTTATGTATTGGTGTACAGATGAATTCTCGGCCTTTATGGATCAACTTTGACATTTTAATTTTAAAATTAATACAAACTTAATTATATCTGTAATCTTTTTCACTTTCTACACATTTTTATCGGATTCTAGACTGGAAAAATGAGCCGTTCAACCGACTGGAACTCAGGATTAGCCAGGAGTTGTATACCATAAATCGGAATAAATGGTAATTCAAAGAAATCATGCCTGGAACACGACCTACATGAGAAAGTTGCTAGAGTTTATTTTGTTGTCTAAAATCAGGCGTTATCTCTCACTGTCAGCGGACGGTCTATTTTCTTCAAGCATGTTACTTACACGGATCAGCTATTGTTGGTAGAGCTCAAAAGTGACAATCTGAGCAAGTCAGAGCTTCTCATAGTAAATTACATCCTTTTGATCCCACCAAATTCATAGCAACATCTTTTTTCATGGATGTACATCGTTAATGGCTTACCTGAATATGAATGATTTTCGCCTCTTGGGATTTTCAGACTGTAGCCATCAGCAAAAGCCTCACGATACCGATATTTAAAAAAGGGAGCAAAAAAGACCCGAGGAACTATAGAGGAATAACACTGCTAGCTAGTATTATGAAAGTGTTCACAAGTATTTTGAAAAGTGAAATAGAAAACAACATACACGTAAGCGACGAGCAACAAGGGTTCCGCCAAAACAGATCAACCACAGACGCTATCTTTGCAATAAGGCAAATAAGAGAAAAAACTACAGAATACCAGAAACCCGCATTTTTTTGTTCGACAGAGCCAGGTTGAAAGATAGATTAGAATTAATAAAAGACCTAATTCCGTACCCAATACCACAAATACTCCAAAAACTCAATCACGGTAATACAACAAAAATAAGAAGTAATAACGAATTAACAAAGGAAATCAATATAAAAGTAGGAATAAGACAGGAAGATAGCTTAAGCCCGTTGCTATTCTGCATAATAATGGACAAAATTATTGAGGAAGTAAAACTAATCAACTAGGAGATAAACAAATAAAGATACTGGGATATGCAGATGATATTGTTCTAATATCACAATCGGAACACGGCCTACAAAGACTGTTCTATAAATTCAAACAAGTAGCAGAAAGATACAACATGGAAGTCAATACCGATAAAACAAAATGCGTCACAACAGCTAAGAAACCAGTAAGGTGTAAATTAGAAGTAAATGGGAAATTAATAGAGCAAGTAATGAAATTCCCATATCTTGGAGTACTAATTACTAGCTACGGAGATATAACAGAAGAAGTGAGACAACAAACAAATAAAGCAGCAGCAATATCAGGGGCCCTCAGAGATGTAGTTTGGAAAAACAAAGATCTAAGTGTAGAAGCAAAAACAAGAATATATAGCACTTGCGTTAGACCCATACTGGCTTATAGCACAAAAACACGGGCAGACACAAACAAAACGAAACAGCTACTAAGAACAAATGAAAATACTGAGAGCAATAACAGGAAAAATTTTATTAGACAGAGTGAGTAACAACACCATAAGAGAACAATGCGAAATAGAGGATATAGTCAGATGAGGAAGAAAAAGAAGAAGAAAGTGGCGTGAACATGTACAAAAGATGGAAGATACGAGAATGAACAATGTATGAACAAAAAACCACATGAAACAAGACCAAAAAGACGACCACCAAAGAGATGGAGAGACAGCTGGACACCCGAATAATAAGAGGCTTAATAACTAAGTAACAAAAAAGGTCTGTGACCTACTCAGAAGAGGAAGTAAGTAAGTAAGCTATCAGTAACAATTTTGTGCAAGGGGCTATTCTTCTTTAACCTATAGAGCAACTAGAGAGAATTATAGTACCGTTTGTTTCGTTGTCCGGAGTGAATTCATGAAGAAGCAGGTACACCTGTCGAACTCGCCAATTATTATAGACGATGCAAAAATAGCTTGCTATATTAGTTCGAGTGTATTTGTAAGTTCTACTTGCGTTTTTTAAAGATTTTCATCCAATTCTTCGTCTTTCATGCTTTATAGTTCATCATCGTGAAAGTTCGTGCTATGGATTACATCATGTCCACACAGTATGAAATCTGGTTTTAAATCTGAAAAATGATACTTTAAAATGCCTTTTTGTGGGAATAAAATTCTAGTTTGAATAGGTTTCATAGTTGATGAAATGTAGGGGCCAAGAATCAATTTGTATACTAATATAAATTTCATAAAATCTTGGAACACAATAAATTATATTTAAAATGTAATATTTTAAATATAATTTAATATTCTAAAACAACCTATTGTCTCAATCGTAACGGGATGTTATTCTACAGGAAGAAAAAGTAATGAAACAAATGTAAGAAAATTGTTACAGTTATTATACTCGAGGGGCTTGTAATGAGTGCTTTTCACGAAATTGTTAAATAGTATTTTGGCGCCCAACCCAGTTCAAATCAATGTCAGATTCACATAAAATATCCAATATAAAATGCAAATAAATTATTTAAAAGTCGATTGTAATATAACAGTATCATGATTTAATCTCCTGTAATTCTTTCGTCCATAATACTTGCTATTACTAAAATTTTGACTCATGAACTAAAAAAATCTTATCGTGGATTTCCAGCTTAAAAATCGTAAACTCAAAAAAATCAGTTTAACTTTTTGCAGAAATAATATAATGATATATAACCAGTTAACAGAGATAACAATTTAACTAATCAGAAATATTTCACATTATGTTATTACTATAGGTACGCTTCTAATATATATATATATATATATATATATATATATATATATATATATATATATATATATATATATATATATATATATATATATATATATATATATATATATATATATATACACACCAGGTTACTGAAATAGGTAGTTAAACTTGCCTAATAAGCTTTCACCTATGTTAGTTGTATTTATTTCATATTGCGTTATTTTATTTTTAATACCAAAAATAAAATAAACATAAAGAAGCATGCATATCTTGATAAATTATATGATCTTTGGTAGATTTATAAGCATTTCTTGACAATACAAATGAATGTCAAAATAAAAAAAATTGAAATGTTATTTGAACAACATATTTTGCATTCAAAAGCACTGCTCTCTTTCGTTGGTGAATTTGAATTACCTAAATAAAAATAATTCTAGCGAATTATAAAAGTTATTGATACATAAACAATTTTAAATATATATAACAAATAAAAAGAGTTAACAATAAAAGGTACAAATAAACTACTCGACAAAATTAAGGGAAATTGAGTTATGAAATGCAACTTTAAACATATGTTAAACGGAAAACCGTCAAAATAATTTTTTGTAACCATTCCTAGCTTCATTAGCTAAAAACGTACGACATTTTGTATAACACTCGCTTCAAATTGGTCATAGAATTCAATAACCTGTAATTCTGCCTAGCAGTTTATGAATTATATCACAATCTAGGTTGCATAATGGTAACTATTTCTTATATTTAAACTACAAATGAATTATTTCTAAATATATTTATAACAATAGTGCCAATTTTCTTGAATATGCGTGGTATGCACAACTTCTCGACATAAAAAAACGCACGTTTCGAAATGATATGGATAGAGAAGATGAAATAGAATCTTTAATTGGATCCCAATACATCATCAGTAGAGTAAATCAACCAGAAAACTCAAGAATACGACAGAATTACAGTAAACGCTCAAAAAGGTCTCCCTCCAAGAGCCCCTCATCCTTCTAACCCATATGATAAATACGATACTTAAATTCACCTATTCCCTTAAAAGTCAAAAAAGGGTGTAGCCGTGATGATCAATGAACATAGAACATCAAACAAGAAGGTTACTAATTATCGACCTGTTAGCCTGATTCCAATTTTCGGAAAGATACTCTTTCTCTAAAAAGCAATACGGCTTACAGTCTGAATACGGAACAATACATCACACGTTAAGACTAGTTCAGAAAGTCGGGGACTCTTGCAACAAAAGGTTCTCGACTAGGCGTACCACGAACAACTGGAGTTTAAATTCAATTACTTTGATGTTTCTTCCACAATACGAAACTGACTTAGCCGTTTATGTCGAACTGAAGATTCTGAATCAGACTTGTTGAAGTGAGCTCACGGATGAAGGCGATGGACGTTAGAGTCCCACAAAGCTCTGCATTGTTGCCACTATTATTTACTATCTATGAGGTGGTTATCTGTAAGTCAGCTTACTGGACAATCATTGTCATTCCGGCAAAAAATCAAATGATCCTTTTCTCCAAGTCTGGTAGACCTCCACCTCGTGAACATCTTACACTGACTTGCATCGCAGCAGCATCAACTATCTTGGTCTACATTGCAACAAAGGCTGGTGTGTAATGATGAGGCTACAGCGACAATATCTAATGCTGCAGCCTTGTTATCAAGATTATGTCCTCTGTAAGAGGGCATTTCTATGTCTTTCAGACACTGATAAATAAAATATTTAACAATTTTGCGCAGGCAATATAGAATAATGCTCCTGATATGTAAAAGATGACCAGGATCTAAATATCCAAACCCTAATCTAGTAGCAAGTTGCAGCAACAGTTCTTGAAGAAGACAGCAAACTCTTTATACCAATTCAACCATCCAAGGGCCCCACAAGCAAGAGCAAATTGCGAGGAATCCAGTAACTCAGAACCAAGTGCTTAGGCTACTGCTTGAAGAAGTAAAATGCTTGTGCGAAAGAAATAACAAAAAAAGGTTAAAGGAAAGTTAAAGCAAGTCAGATGGAATGAATTATTTTGATCGAAAAACCGCATAAAGAACAACACTTGCTTTTTTTACAACAGTTTGAATGAAAAAACGACGTATATGAACTAATAAGCTTATGATTTAAACCAATACCTTCTATAGTAAAATATGAAAATATGTAATTTCTTATGATTACGTACTTGAATTATTAACTATTTTCGATTAGGTACCAGACGCGGAAGCTCCATAATCAAATGGACTTAGTTTCTCTTTCAGTTTAACATTCGTAGACTGATTCTCAGTTTTTCCAGATGAATTTTCAATTTCCTTATGTTTTTCGTGAACCTTTTTCACATGCTTCCGTAAATCACTCTTGAATCTAGTTTTGTAAACACAGCCAAGAAAACCGCAGGCAAATTGCGCTTCTTTTCCGCACATATATTTTTTGTGTTGGCGCAATCCACTGGGCCATTTGTAGCTTCTATTACACACGTCGCAAACAAATTTGGGATCTAAAAAATGAACTATATTGGAATGTTACTCACATACTGGGTGTTTTGTTGTGGTGGCGTGTTGATTTTTATATATGTTATAATACTCACTAAAATAAGTCGCTTCACAGAGATTTTGAGAGTGATTTTTACAGAAAAATAATAAGCAAAAAAAAAATTACTAGTTGTAGTGACTTACCGACCCTGCTTCTTTCTTCTTCAAACTTAGTTCATGTTGTAATGTAAGAGTCATGCTCTCTGAAGATATAGTAGCTCGTATATCCGCAGGTAAGGACTATGATTTCTCATCTCTCTTAAAGTCGTAGAAGCTTCCGTTCCAACTTAAAATTTTAGTAAACCAATTCATTTTACCGATAAGGCAACATTTATCAAAAATGCATTAACTAACTGTCAGAATATGGTACGTATGGACAATAAGAAATATATATATATATATATATATATATATATATATATATATATATATATATATATATATATATATATATATATATATATATATATTGTTTGCCAATCAAGCAACAACGCAACGGCAATTATTTATATACAGAGTTTCCCAATAAATGGATTAGCCAAAACAGACCAATTTCTTGGCCACTATTTATCATTCATTCATCGTTTGGTGTATATCACCTACTTCCGTTCACTGTTGTTTTGTATTTCTCGTAGATGACCTAGATTTCTTCTATACACACCTCCATCTTAACATTGCCAACGTAACATCGTGGATTGCCATCTTCTTTAAAGTTTTTCCAGGAACCTATTTTCTTGGTTGTTTTTACACCTTTAAAGATTCTTCGTTTATTGCTTCAAAACAGTTTCTATTTTTATTATTATAATTCTTCTTCTTTTGGTGCGTTATCCGTTCCGGATGTTCGCGATCATTAAGGCAATTTGGTTTTTGTTAACAGCGACTCGGAAAAGATCTATTCTTGTCAGCGAGAACGAAAATCTTAAATTCTTGAGCCATGAAATGCGACTTTGTCCAGGAACTCTTTTTCCTAGTACTTTACCCTGCAATATCAACTGTAATAATCTTTATCGCTGCCCATTCCTCATGATATACCCGAGATATTGCAGTTTCCTGATTGTAAGGGTATTAAAGATTTCGGTTGTTTATTCAACTTTCTCAGAACCTCAGCATTTGTCACGTAGTCAACCCAAGATATTCTTAATATGCGTGTGTACAACCACATCTCGAAAGCTTCCAGTTTTTTCGTTGATGCTTCAGTCAGCGTTTACGTTTTTACTCCATACAATAAGACAGAAAACAAATAATAACTCAGTTTGATTTTTGTATTAACATTTAGATCGCAACTTCTGAACAGTTTTAGCATTTTAATAATCGTTGCTCTGACTCTCTCGATCCTACCTTTGATTTCTTTGGTGTGATCCCATTTATTATTAAGTGACGTGTTCAAATATTGAATTGAGATTACTCTCTCGATTAGTTGCCAATTCACTATTAAATTTATTATAATAGAAACGTTAATAAAGAAGAGAATAGACATCAGAGACATATGAATAATTTCTAATCTGGCCAAAAATGAGCAATACGAGTGGAAGACCTAACATCTAAAGAAATAGAAATCCAAAGAGGTGTTCGCCAAGGGTGTATACTCTCGCCAATCCTCTTTAATATGTACCCGGAGGACATAATAAGTAAAGCACTGGATGATCAAGACATAGGCATTAAAATAAACAGCATGGCAATAAATAATCTGAGGTACGCTGATGATACAGTTCTCTTAGCTGAAACACATGAAGACCTACAGACGTTAATTAATAAAATTATCACATCGAGTGAAGAGTATGGACTATCACTAAACATAAGCAAAACAAAATATATGCTAATAACAAAAACAACTCAGGAAGATCGTAGGATATATGTAAATAACCAACCTATCTAAAGAATAAAAGAATACAAATATCTAGGCACAACCATCAATGAAAACAACGATAGCTCCAAAGAAATAAAAATCAGAATTGAACAGGCCAGAAGTACATTTATAAGAATGAAGAGGCTTTTCTGTTGCCGAGACCTAAACCTTGAATTAAAAATACGAATGATGAGATGTTATGTAATGTCTGTACTATATTATGGGATGGAAGCCTGGACGATAAAGGCGATTGATGTGAAGAGACTGGAGGCATTTAAGGTATGGATATACCGGAGAATGCTAAAGATTTCATGGGTGGAGAAAGTGACCAACGTGGAAGTGATGAGACGTATGCAAAAAGAAAGGGAAGTAATTCTAACGATTAAGACAGGAAAACTGTTATATATGGGTCACATCTTGACAGGGGAGAAGTATCGGTTGCTCCAGACTATCATGCAGGGAAAGATCGTAGGAAGAAGATCCATAGGAAGGAGACGGAACTCGTGGCTGAAGAACCTTCGAGAGTGGTTCGGCTGTAGCAGCCGCGAGTTATTTAGATCTGCCGTCTCCAAGATAAAAATCGCTATGATGATTGCCAACTTCGCAGCGGAGACGGCACTTAAAGAGGAAATAATAAGAAACCGATATAGGAGTGAAGGTGACTAAAGAATTGACAAAACTCACAAACAAAATAATATAGGAATCGCGAATACTAGAAGAATGGAGAACAAGCATAATGATATCACTTTTTAAAAAAGAAGAAAAAACCGATCCGAATAATTATCGAGGAATTAACCTCTTCTGTACAATAAAATAACTCCACTTATACAGCTTTCAAAAGAACAACAAGGATTCAGGAGCGGAAGATCCTGTAACGACGCAGTATTTGTAATCAGACTAATTACTGAAAAATCAATTGAGTATAACAGACCAGCGTTCTTACGCTTTATAGATTTGGTAAAAGCATTTGATAGAGTACAGCTGCAAGACGTAGTGCACATACTTTGTAACAAGAATATTCCAATGGATATAATAAAGCTAACTGAGAACATTTACAACAGAAATAAAATGGAAGCGAGAATAAATTCGGAGTTAACTGAACCCATAGAGGTAATAACTGAGTCCCCTACTGTTTAACATTATATTAGATGAAATAATTAAACAGGTAAAGACAAAAAAGGTTAGAAAAGGGGCAATAAAGGGATATAAATATTGTGATACGCCGACGATACTGTCCTAGTCGCTGAGAATGAAGATAGCTTACAGAGATTATTGTATCAGTTTAATACAACAGCAAAGAAATTTAATATGAAAATATCGGCTGAAAAAACCAAATTAGTAGTTATCTCCAATGAACCAATTAGATGCAAAAATTAAATTATCATATAACAACAACATAGAAGAAGAAATAAAAGAACAAATAGTAAAAGCCAATAGAATAGCAGGATGCTTGAATGACACTATTTGGCAAAATAAATACTTCAGAACCAAAGTAAAATCTCGTATACATAAATTTGTAGTTCGACCAGTTATGACCTACACAGCAGAGACAAGACCAGAAACATGCAAAACTCAGAGATACTTACAAACAACTGAAATGAAAACAATAAGAAGAATTGCAGGAAGAACACTTTAGGATAGAGAAACCAATGACAACATAAGGCACACATGTGAAGTAGGGAACATTAACACGTACATAAGAAACAGAAAACAAGCATGGAACCAACACATAAATAGAATGTCCGAACGCCGATTAGTGAAAATAGCTCGAGATAAATCACCGATGGGCCGAAAGAGTATAGGATGCCCACGAAAAAGATGGAACGACGACCTGTAGCGACATTAAAGAAAAACAGGTAGGAATACCTAAATAAAAAGAAGAAGAAGAAGGGAAGAATAAAGGTTTGAGTGACTGTCTTAGTTTTTCAGATGAAGATAACGTTGATGAAGTGAATACTAATATTTCTCAAAGGAAGCTCTACTAAATCATGTGGTTAGAGGTCGATTTGGAAGACCTAAAGCATATAAGGCAAAATAATATCATCTGTGATTTCGCGTATAGATTTTGGATACAAAAAAACTTATATGGTTGCACAAATAGAATTCTTGCTATATTTTAACGGTGTGTTTTGAAAATAGAATTATTTAAAGACTTTTACAAAAGTTGTATCTAATGAAATGACTCTATTAACCGAGAACTATAGTAAAATAAAAATAATGAACAATCTTAAAAACATGTTAAACTCGGATTAATGGTACAGTTAAAGTTTATTCCCTAATAATAATAAGAAAAGCAAGAAAAGGGATAAAAAACATAGCAAGGTGTATCTTTATTTACACGAGTTTACAATAGGAATTAAGTTACAAACCATAACAAAAAATAATTAAGGCATAAATAAAAACTAAAATTAACAAGTCGATTTATTTAATTTTAATTTACATGAGACTCAACGAAAGCCGGAATGTTTTACTCCGAGTTAGATTAGATTTAGTTTTTACACAACATTAAGGATGAAAAGCTACAAGGAATGTGTGATCCATTGTGTCCTACGACGTACATCTTTGATTGAACTTTGGCGACAATTCCCAAAAATAGAGTTGTAGCCGATAATTCACTGTTTGTGGATTTTCGAGATTACAATCACGGACTGCGATTTTGTATCAGCCAATGTGTAGATAATCACCTATTTAGTTATTTTCTTTTGTAACCATAATGGACTTCATTAAAACAGTCAAAGCAATAGTGGGGTTGCTTTTCACAACTGTAACAATAAGTAACAACTTTCTTTACTCGGCTTTTATTTGTTCTTCCCATTTTTCCGTAGCATCCCCTACAATATTTTCTCATTTTGGCAACAAAACCTTCCTTTTTCAGAAATATGTGAGTTTTCAAAGATTCCTCAGTAGGTTCTAATTTTATCTCTGTGATGTCGATTACTTCCCCTTAAAAAAGAACATACAATTAAAGCAGCAATACTTTAAATTATGGGAATATGGACGGTTAGACTGGAAACAAACTAAATTCACTAGACTTTTGTGTCACAGGTATACCTGCAACGGTGATTTATAAGTCACAGCTTCTTTTAATAGCGACTTAAGTCGCAGCTTCACTCCGTCTGATATCTCCGGAAATCCAAAACTACTGCAACATAATGATCGACAACGGCGCCTGTCACAGCGAACCAATTTTATGACCCCTTATTTCTGATATTTTCATGTAAAGGGTTTTCCATTAGGGATGTCCGACTTTTGACAGCTAATAGCGGCCATGTTGGTTGGCAGATGTTTGACATCGTGTTCAGTTCGCGCTACGCAAAGAGCAATTCGATCAAAAGACGGTCGTCATTCTGCTCCAAATGACTGTACTATTCAGCGTAAAATTAAAAAGTTTGAAAGTGAATTTACTCTCCACGATAAAAGGTGCCTCAATGTATAAAAAACGCTTACAGTGAAGAGAATATCACCGCCGTTCAAGCCCGTGTTCGTGAGAACAAAAATGTGTCGATTCCGCGTCGTTCTGAAGAGTTGGGCCTATCTCAGACGACAACTTGGCAAATTTTGCAATTGGTACTGGCCCAAGAACTAAAACCTACGGATCAACGTTTGCGTCGGGAATTCGCCGATTGCGCTTTGGATATGATGGAAGCCGACAGCTAATTTCATGAGAAAATCATTTTCTCCGATGAGGCCCATTTCTGGCTCGATTCGTTAATTAGCAAAATTGCCGTTATTGGAGCGAATCCAATCCACAAGTGATTCATGAGACTTCCTTGCATCCGCAAAAAATCACAGTTTGGTGTGGATTATAGCACGGAGGCATCATCGGACCTTATTTCTTTAAAAAAGAGGAAGGAGCTACCGTTACCGTGAATAGCGAGCACTATAACTCGAAGCTCCAGGAATATTTCTTCCCAAAATTTAACGAAATGGACGCAGACGACTTTTATTTCCAACAGGATGGCGCACCACCCCATATTTCAGGCCCAAACATGGCTATATTGGAAAAGGCTATCAATCAGCATCTTCTAAAATATCTTGAAGGATTCAACATTATTAGCGATCACCAATATGGCTTTCGTAAAAATAGATCAACAGGATATCTTCTGACTTATGTAACACATGTCTGGAACAACGCAATTGAACACTTTGGAGAATCTCAAGCGGTTGCTCTTGACATATCCAAGGCATTCGACCGTGTTTGGCACGATGGGCTGATGGCTAAGCTACGTTCTTATGGTATGTCTGAAACGTTTTGTTTGTGACTCTCATGTTTCCTCAAAGAGCGTTCTTTACAAGTGGCAGTCGACGGATTTCTTTCTAAAACCTTCACTATCAACGCCGGTGTACCCCAAGGCTCCATACTGTCTCCTACTCTCTTTCTCATTTACATTAACGATCTGCTGGAAAAGACCGAGAATCCAATCTACAGCTTTGCAGATGACAGTACACTTATCTCTTCATTCACTTTGAACGCTTGGACATCGGCTACTCAGCCGAATATCCGCAGACAGCAGGATCAACTTAACAAAGACCTGGAAGAAATTCTATCTTGGGGTGACAGTAACCAACTGGAATTTAACGCTACAAAAACCCAGGCGGCAGTTTTTTCTAAAAAAGTTAACGTTGCTGAACCCGATATAGTTATGTCGGGGCACTCCATCCCTCTAACATCGTCACTCAATTTGTTGGGCGTTAATTTTTGAGCAATATATGTCCTGGCATGAACATGTTGCAGGCATAGCAAGGAGAGCTTCTCAAAAGTTGGGAATATTATTTCGAACCAGAAAGCTTTACACTCCTCAACAACTGTTAATTCTTTACAAAGCTCAAATTCGACCAACTATAAAATACTGTTCGTCTGATTGGAGACCCGGAACTGACCGACGGCCTCGATTCGCTGGAACATCAAAGAACGGTTGGCGACTTGAGCCTATCCTACAAGTACTTTCATGGAAAGTGTTCGAAGGATGTGGTCCGCTTAATTCCTTCCAGAGCGGTGCATGTTAGAAGTTCACGTCGCGCTAATTCTTCACATCCGTATGAGGTTCAGCTTGTTACTCGTCGTACAACGCTCTTCAAGCAGTTTTTTATATGGAGAACATCATCCCTTTGGAATAATTTGCCCAGGACTGTGTTTTCCCCCCGAGTACAATCTACAGCGATTCAAGAGCAACGTGAATCGCCTTCTCCGCACACGTGTCGCTCCTGTAGCGCTTTAGGGACTTCCCTGTAGCACGTGTGCTAGACCCATAAAAAAAAAAAAAAAACGCGCGCCCAGTTCGGTGATTCATTAATTTCACGCAATGGCCCTACAGCTTGGCCACCGAGATCGTGCGATCTAACGCCTTTGGACTATTTTCTTTGGGGCCACGTTAAATCAGAAGTATACAGCAACAAACCAGCAACTCTTGATGCACTTGAAGCCAAAATTGGTAGTGCAATAGCCGGCGTAAGGCCGGAAATGCTGGCCAGAGTCATGGAAAATTGGTGTAAGCGGATTCGTGTCTGCAAAAAGCACCGCGGCGGCCATTTGAGCGATATCTTGTTTAAATCCTAAAAGACATAAAATTTCCCGTTAAATAAAAGTTTCAGAATGAATTTTGCTTAAAAATTTTAATTTAATTTTAAAATTAAGACGCTCTTAATGGAAAACCCTCTATGTATGCTGTAATATGACTATTTTTTTATTCATTTTCAAAGTATTTTTTTTGTTGTTTTATCAGTTTTTTTATTGACATCTCTCTGCCTAAATATACTTTGTAGTTATTTGAGCTAACAGCGTTTTGTCTTCCAACGGCGATGCGACAGCATCGTGTACCAGTGAACCGTCGGTCGTCGGCTGACTGCGACTCATAGAGATATTAGAATAGAGGAGGTAAAGTATAGAGCCTGCTGTAAGCGAAAGCGTGGCGTCGTTAAATCGAGAAAGAAATAATATGAGTCATTCTGTCCCTCTTACTCCGCGAACGCCCACAACACTAAGTAAGAGTGCGTACCCGTGCGAGAATGATACTAGTATTTCACTCAGAGCGAGCGAAAAACACAAGATTTCCTTGTTCTTCGTTGGCTCCGGACGAAATACGAATAACATTCTCGCACGGGTACACACTCAACTTAGTGTTGTGGGCGAACCCCAAGTAATAGAGACAGAATGAGCCATATTATTTCTTTTTCTTTCTATGAGCGCCACGCTTCACGTCAGAACTTACCTCCTCTATTCTAATATCTCTATGCTGCGACCGTTGTCTATAACGAGACGATAGGGACAGTCGCCGATCACTAAGTTCAGGTCGGGCGGATCTGCGACTTCTGCGTATGAAGCGAGTATTGGGTCGCATGTATTATCTGTGACTATCCAAGTCACAGGTAAAAGTCACAGATATGATAAAATCGCTCATTTCTACTCACGAAAATTACAGTTTCGTCCGTAATCTCTTTTTGCATAAAATAAGAAATACATTTTCGTCCGGCGTCTTAAATTTCAAATATACACTTTCGTCCGAGGGTAACGGAGGTAGAGAGACGGATGTTCTTGACCGTAGTTTGAAAAAACCCATGCAATAAAAATAATTATGAAATACTTAGGCTTATAGGGGTGGTTTAATCATAACTCATTATTCCTTACGCTTAGTTCAGGTTAGTACAGATTCGGTTTAACCTATAACATTCTCCCTGAAGAATTTCATCCACCAGAAGCGAGTCAGGACTTATTAAAAAAATTCGCGCCCTTTCTGACCAGCAGGCTTTTTTCAAAGCCGAACTCGTCAAGGAGAATGAGAGTATCCTGGCTCTCCACCGAATTAAAGAAGATCAATGGGCTTCTTAAGATTTTCCAAGTTGAAAACGACAACATTATAGCGGAGCTGAGAAAGGAAAAAGCAACTTCTTCAGAGGCATCGGAAGGTCTCAGTGATGACAACGATATGGAGCTTGCCGACGTCGATACAGGCAGAACATGGCCTGGAAAGGCCGAAAGGGAGCAAAACATGGAGGATAAGGCGCAATCAACAGAAGCGAAAGGCCCTGGAAAATACACAATCAACTGCCAGAGAGAAAATTAGGAAATCCGACCCCGTTCTTCGCATCCACATCCTGCACTGGCCCGTAAATTTTCCTGAGAACCTTTCATCCAAATCGTCTCAGGCTCTTCATATTGACTACTATTAGCGTCCACGTTTTGCTAAATGTAGAGAGTTTAACTTGCTGTTTCAACCAGCAGAAGTCGTGGTAGATTTTGAAACATCAATCCACAAGGCTGTTAAAGAGGTTTGGAATAATGTGTAAATTATAGGCTGTCGTTTTCATCTCAGTCAAGCTTGGTGGAGAAAAATTCAAGCGCTAGGATTAGCCAGAGACTATAAGGAGAGAACAGAACTAGGGAAATGGATTGGGTATTGTTTTGGCCTTCTTCTCCTAGGTAACTATTATTCCAATATTAGTCCGGTTAATATTAATTATATGCAATTATATTTGTTCTAATAAACTTTTCGTATGTACTCGTATTTTATTATTTAGGTATATTTTAAACCAGGTAAATCGGACGAAAATGTATATTCTCGAATAGTAGCAGCGGACGAAACTGTATATATTCAGGTAAAGAGTTTCTTAACATTTGACCATTAATTAATCCGGGCGAACGAAACTGTATGTGCCCCTCTACTCAAACTAGCCCGGGCCAAGTCCAGATGAAGTTTTTAAGGCGGCAATTTCACCGACAAAATTATCAATAGGAGTATAATAAATTATCGATAAAATTTGAACCAGTAAAATTTCGCAAAGTTCGAAATTAAAAAAAAAACAGATTGAATATCTAATTTTATAAACATATTTTCACTTATCCTTATTCGTATTCCAAGGATGATTTTTTTATGTTGTATTATTCAAATTTACTATTTTTCTTATTAACTGTAAAGTTTATTTTTGACAATATGCACAATTTACACGGCGGCGCAGTTTTTATTTTTCTCTAAAAAATACTCATACCTCTGCCTCTTAACAACGCAGAGTATCAATGACTAGAAAATATACTCAACAGACTTGTCAATAACTGGGGTCTACTTCTTGCAAACAAAAGGTAAATATAATATACTACACAGTTACCTGCAGTTTGCAAATATCAAATATAGTAGCTCAAGACTTACCTCTACCTCTTCTTAACAACGCAGAGTATCAATGACTAGAAAATATACTCAACAGACTTGTCAATAACTGGGGTCTACTTCTTGCAAACAAAAGGCAAATATAATATACTACACAGTTACCTGTAATACCAATAAGGACAGGGAAAGCCCCTCTTTTTCTGTCTCAGTTTAACGAGGAATTTGACAGAAACACTTGACTTTTGTGGCCTCTCCAAGATAGTAATCTTGGAGAAGTATCGCGTTGCCTGCAAAATTCATTATTTTATAAAATAAACACTACAACAAGTACAGCAAAATAATTATATTAAACGGAATTTTCCCTTTGTTATATGCTTTAATGCCAAATGCCTATTTAAACTAAATGTCACTTTGGTTCTATACTGACAATTTTCAAATGGACATCGTATACTAGCTTCAACACCACAGAAATATTTTAAATGTTGAGTCAAACCGCTTTTTCTTGAGTATTCTCTTCCACAAATTTGGCAAACGAATTTTGGACCTACGATATATAAACAGTGTTTAATTTGCATTCACCCCAACATAAGATCAATTTTTTTCTAAGTAAAATCTCTCTTTATTGTTAGAATTATTATGTATATTTTTCACATATTTATTAAGATTAAATTTAGCTTTTTTTCTTGATTTCACCATTCAAATGGTCCAAGAAACCAACGTAATGGTCTCCAATGATTGTTCGGCCCTCCTCAAGACAGTCGTTCAGTATTACTCCATGCATATCGTAAAAAATACTTGCAAAATCTTATCAACTAATGTTTGTGTTTTTGGAAGCTTCGGTCGGCTTTCATGCGGTTCCAGCCACTCTGCGAACTGCCTATTGGACTCAAGCGTATAGTTGTAGATCCATGTTTCGTCCATTGTCACGAATCAACGCAAAAATTCCTTTGGCAGTGTCAAACAGCCTTTTAAATCTTCGAGCCATAGCGGTTTTTGCTCAATCGCAAGAGTGCACGGCATCCAACGAGCACGTAGTTTTTTTTATAAGCAAAATATGCCTTACACGTTCTGTTGATATCTTCACGATGTCTGCTATCTCTCTTACTTTCACTTTGCGGTCATTCAGAACAATACAATGAATTCCCTTGGTGTTTTTTGGAGTTACTGCCTCATTTAGACGGTCGGAACGTGGTGCATCATCAGTGCTTGTATGACCGCATTTAAGTTTACTAAATCATCGACATATAGTTGTTTTCGAACGAGCAGATAGTCGTAGTACTTATAAAGCCATGGCTGTATTTTTGCCCATCAAAAAGACATGTTTAATCAACACACGCAATTCTTTTTGTTCCATCGTTTTTGCAAAAATCAAAAATAGCGCCCGACAAACAGCTGTAACTCGCAAACTAATAGACGAAATGTCATGAAAATTTGACGTGAACCTTCTGAGAGTTAACATTAACTGAGAATCACATGGCTCATGTAAGTAAACTCTTTAATTATAACATTTTTATTACCATCAAGTGTTGATTTCACTATGAAAAAACTGACCAGAATCTAAAAGGCTTACCTTTCTTGTATTTTTTTTCCCAAAAATATGCCAATAGAACCTTCTCAAATTCACATTCTTTAAACAGCTGTAGCACGTAGGCTGAGAAGTTTTTGTTCCGACACATAGATGTCGATGAAAAAAATCGAATTTCGTGTGTTGATTAAACACTATTTTTTGATGGGAAAAAGTACCGTTCAAGCAAAGCAATGGCTTGATAAGTGTTACGGGGACTCGGCCCCTGGAAAATCACTCATCATTTACTAGTATACTGGATTTAAAGTGGTCGTACAGAAACAAATGATGCTGAACTCTCTGGACGCCCAAATGAGGTGGGTATACCAGAAAATATCAAAAAAATCCACAAAATTGTTTTGTATGACCGTAAAGTAAAATTGCTTGAGATAGCTGACATCCTAAAAATATATCAAAAGAACGTGTTGATTATATTTTGTATGAATATTTGGGTATAAGAAAGCTCTGTTCGAAATTGGTACCGCGTTTACTCACAGTGGACCAAAAACAACAACGTGCTGATGATTCTAAGCGATGTTTGGGCCTCTTTAAACTCAATAAAAAGTATTTTTTCATCCGATATGTGACAATGGATGAAACATGGATCCACTACTACACACTGGAATCAAATCGGCTGTCAGCTGGGTGGATAGCAGCCGCAGAAACCCGTCGGAAGCGATCAAAAACACAACAATCAGCTGGGAAGGTTTTGACCTCTGTATTTTGGGATGCGCATGGAATAATTTTCATCGACTATGCTGAGAAGGGAAAAACTATCAATAGCGAATATTATTTGCAAAATTCGACTTTATTCATCAACATAGTCTCCTTCAAGGATTTGTCTTTGCCTTCAAAATAGCCCTCAGTTTCAGCGATAACTTCTTCGTTGGAGACAAATCTCTTTCCCGCGAGCATTTTTTTGAGGCCTGCGAAAAGATAATAGTCGCTGGCGGCCAAATCTGGAGAATACGGTGGATGAAGAAGCAATTCGAACTTCGATTTATGCAATTTTGCCATCGTAACCATTGACTTGTGGCACGGTGCATTGTCTTGATGAAAGAGCACTTTTTTGTTGTTCATTTGGGGCCGTTTCTTTGCGATTTCTGCCTTCAAACGCACCAATAACTTTATAAAAAAATGTGTTTTAATAGTAGCAAGACCAAAAACTTTTTAGCCTACATGTTATTTTCACATTGCCGTTTGGATTTGCCCAGTACAATAAGAATTTACTGTATCTGCTATATTTGGTGGTGTAACGCTAGACACTCTCAAAAATTCGATTAGTTTACAGTGATAAAAATATCGTATTAATTTCAAAAACAGACGCGCATGTCACTTTCGAATCTTGTTCACTACACAACAGCTATCACGACTATACCACAGCTATCATGACTACACCAAACACTAGACATTCATTACGCTAACCATGTTACTACCAGCAGGAGCGATGATTAACAGTCAATCATCAGGCTGCATATTTAAGGTACATAAAAATAATAAAGAAATAAGTTTTTATGCCTACTTTGTTTTTTCACTTTAACTCTAAAAAATCTTACATGTCTTACGACAAAATCGTTTACCATTTCGGTATTAATCTTGGAAAAGGTAAGAGAAAAATCGATTTGAAATTCTGTTTTTATTTTGCCCAAATCCAAACAGCTATTAGCATAAAAGTCAAAAATCAGCTGTTAAGGAGCAATGATCCATTTGTTCTCGCGTTTTACCAATTCCAAATAATAGATAAAAAAATTTTCTTTAATTAAGAAGATTAAGAGTCAATCATCGTTCCTGATGATGTTAACATAGTTAGCGAAACGAGCGTCTAGTATAAAGAAAAAGCGGTTTGGTGTAGTGGTGATAAATAACTGTTGTGTAGTGTTATTGGGCCAAAGATTTCCAAGTCCCAACGTAACAGAATCTTGTTGTCAAACTATGTAATAAAACTTTATTGTTTCCATAGTTACGATCAGAAATTGCTTCAACTTTTATTATTAATCACCAAAATAGTATTTGGCGCACTAGACCCCCAAAATAGTATTTGGCGCACTAGATCACCAATATGGCATAGATCAACAGGAGATCTTCTGATTTATGTAACACATGCTTGGAACAACGCAATTGAACACTTTGGAGACTCTCGAGAGGTTGCTCTTGACATATCCAAGGCATTCGATCGTGTTTGGCACGATGGACTGTTGGCTAAGCTACGCTCTTATGGTATGTCTGAAAAGTTCTGTTTGTGGCTCTAATGTCTCCTCAGAGAGCGTTGTTTACGAGTGGCAGTCGACGGATTTCTTTCTAACACCTTCACTATCAACGACGGTGTGCCTCAAGGCCCATACTGTCTCCTACTCTCTTTCTCATTTGCATTAACGATCTGCTGGAAAAGACTAGGAATCCAATCTACAGCTTTGCAGATGACAGTACGCTTATCTCTTCATTCACTTTCAACGCTCGGACATCGGCTACTCAAACGAATATCCGCAGATAGCAGGATCAACTTAACAAAGACCTGGAAGAAATTCTATCTTGGGGTGACAGTAACCAAGTGGAATATAACGCTACAAAAACCCAGGCGGCAGTTTTTTCTAAAAAAGTTAACGTTGTTGAACCCGACATAGTTCTGTGGGGGCACTCCATTCCTCTAACATCGTCACTCAATTTATTGGAAGTTAATTTGGGAGCAAATATGTCCTGACATGAACATGTTGCAGACATAGCAAGGAAAGTATTTCCAAAGTTGGGAATATTATTTCGAACCAGAAAGCTTTACACTCCACAACAACTGTTAATTCTTTACAAAGCTCAAATTCGAGCAACTATGGAATACTGCTCCCATGTTTGGGGCTCCGCTCCCAAACATACATTGCATTTGTTGGATTCTATTCAGAGAAGAGCTGTTCGTCTGATTGGAGACCCAGAACTGACTGGCGGCCTTGATTCGCTGGAACATCGAAGAACGGTTGGCGACTTGAGCCTATTTTACAAGTATTTTCATAGAAAGTGTTCGAAGGATGTGGCCCTCTTAATTCCTCTCAGAGCTGTGCATGTTAGAAATACACGTCGCGCTAATGCTTCACATTCGTATGAGGTTCAGCTTGTTACTCCTCGTACAACTCTTTTCAAGCAGTCTTTTATATGAAGAATATCATTCCCTTTGGAATGATTTGCTCAGGACTGTGTTTCCCACCGAGTACAATTTACGACGATTCAAGACCAACGCGAATCGCTTCTATTTTTTTTTCCGCACACATGTCGCTTCTGTAGCCCCTTTAGTGATCTCCCAGCAGCACGTGTGCTAGACACATAAAAAAAAGATACAAAAATAGCCATTAGTGATTTAATGTGAAAAGTTCGTTCCGAGTGTTTATTTTAATTTTTTCGGGGAAGTATTTTATCCTTCTTTTTTAATATTGTGGATATGTGTCTTTTCTTTCAGCCAACTAACTTGAACAAATTTTAGTATTAAAAAATTTATTGATATAAATTATTAGAAATATTATTGCACTCTATCTGGATACAGTGAATTAGAATGCACCTTACGCACATGCGTGTTTAGAACGAATGCGGCTTTAGCTTTAAATTTGCAGTATTCAACTGGACATTTCATGTGAGCTTCTTTTCCACAAAACCACTTCATGTGTTGGCTCAAGCCATTCTTTCTTGCATATCTTCTTCCACAATTCGGGCAAATAAATTTTGAGTCCATAATATCTAAAAGTTTTTAACGGATAGATTATTACGGAACAATATCAACAATTATCACAAAGTTTGCATCTTAAACTGACAAAATAAGTCCTGTATTTGTTACTCGCACAAATATATACACAATATAGCCCACTCTGAATTTTGCATGTGAAACAAAACTCAACCAACGTTATATAAAATTGTTGTTGCTTCTAAACTCCACATAATCTTATTTCCCTTCTATCTCTACTTCTTTTTAACACATTTTCATAAATCCTACGATTCTAACCCTCACCTGTATCTAATCCTGCCGCTCTAATCTATATTTCCTTTAACCTTTATCTTACGGTCATCTGCTCAAACTCCCCTTAATTCTATATGATTTACCCTTACTAACACCACCTCCTACCCTTACTTTTAACCACTTCTACCTCCTCTTGCCTCCCTCAAGATCTTTTGAAAATATAGTAGTTTGTAAAATTTGACCCGATGATGAAACACCTATTTTCAAAAATATAGAGGACTAATTTATTTTAAAAATACATGCGCTAGTGCCATCTACTAAAGCAATTGCAATAATTATTCGTAACTTTCTAATAATAACCGACCAAGTGTAAGTCGGACTTACGCAATTAGTGTTCCGTACGTTGATTGCTTTTATAATAAAATGAGTTATCAACGAAATTCTTCTCAGATTTTAACTAGAAAATGATAATCTAAATTTTTGTTTTTCTTTATATACCAGAAAAATTATTAAAGGTAATGTACTTGTGATAATTTTCATTCAATCTACACCTTGTGAAGAATATTTCAGAATTTTTTCAACATTTTTTAATAAGTACTTTTCAAGATAAGGGAGAGAAAGCGATTTTTCGCAATTTTTTAAAAAATAATACAAAGAAAAATGTAAGTATTACATTATATATATTATTGAACTCGTCTTTATACAAGCTTTCATTTGACACCCCACTCGATTTCACCCTCCAAAACTAACCCCTTAAGTCAAAATTTAAATTTTAAAACTACGCGGCTCTGATGAGGCCATCAATTTCTATATTAGTGTAGCATTTCAACTTTCTATGTCAAATAGTTTCGGAGAAAATCGGGTGTGACAGACGGACAGATAGATAGACAGACGGAAAGACAAACGACACAGAAGTGATCTTATAAGTGTTCCGTACAGAAAACTAAAAAAATGAAGCAGCAGCCTCCAAAAAACACTGTATTCAATAGATATGGTACTGTGTGATCTTTTTCGGCTTCCCAGGCTGAAATCTATAAAATTCTTAGAAGCTAAAACAGAACTCGGTGGCAATCTTGAAAGCGCGTCCTGTAATTGAGTTGTGTTCTGAAGATTAGAAAAAATGTTGGTATAAGAGTGTTCCAGTGGGAGAAGATTACTTTGAAGGAGATCAAATACATTGGTATGAATGAATCAATAATTTGTATTTTATTTAATCAGACCTTTTATTCTTTTATTTATTTTTTTTATTTATATTTATTTTATTTATAATTTTATTTATATTTTATTATTATTATTTTATTATTTATTATGGGATCACTTCGGTGTCCGTCTGTCTGCCCGTCTGTCTGTCCGTCTGTCACACCCGATTTTCTCCGAAACTATTTGACATAGAAAATTGAAATTTGTCACTAATATAGGAATGGATAGGCTAATCAGAGCTGTGTAGTTTTGAAAAATAAATTTTAACTTAAGGAGTTAGTTTTAGAGGCTGCCTTCAGAAGTGAAAAAAAGAATTTTGTAAGGTCATTAAGTGGGGCGTCAAATGAAAGCTTGTGAAAACACGAATTCGAAAATATATATGATGTATTACTTACGTACATTTTTCTTTGCATTATTTTTTAAAAAATAGCCACAAAGATCTGTGCCTCCACCCTATATTGAAAAGTACTGATAGAAAAATTTTGAAAAAATTCTCGAATATTCTCCATAATTGATTGAACAAAAATTATCACGAGTACATTACCTTTAATAATTTATCTGGTATATAAAAAAAAATCAAATTCATCAGTTTTCAACAAAGATCGGAAACAAACTTTATTGAAAACTCATTTGGGATATGTTTTCTGAAGTCATTGTTCATATTATACCTTCGTAACGAAAAATTTTATTTTAAAAGAAATCAACGTACGGAACACTAACTACGCAAGTCCGACTTGCACTTGGCCGATTTTTCTAAAAAATAAGGTATATAAGAAATGTAACTTTGCCTGGACTCTCTACCTCTTGCAATATCTGCAGTTTCAATACGAAGTGTCGAATTTGTAACAGCCTCTATACAGGTATTTAATCTAGTGTAAAAGCTACGGCAGGATTTCTTTTAAGAACATGCAAAAAGTTTAGAACTCCAAAATCAGCAGTCAGGGTATACTTTTTTTTGAAATTATCATGGACGTGGGTGATTTGGAACCCTAAATATCTGACGCCTACGGGAGAACTCGGGGGAGTTCAGAAAAAAGCCTGGAGTCAGTGGACTTTAAGTTTCCTAGAACTGGCATCACAAACTTATATTTCGAACTATGACTTCTGTTTAAATTGACAAATGCTGGCAAACCTGAACTATTTTCAAACATAAATGTCAAGAAATTTAGATACCCTTTTTTTTTAATTTGCTACATCAATGCCCAAATTTAGGCCTCAATACTCCCCTAACAAGATTCCAGGCCACTTGTAACAACTATTGTATTGATGTAGATAGTGTCCAATTAAATATTAAACAGTTTAAAAATGTACCAAAAAAGATAATTTAGAAAATATTTTTGGTAATACTTAAATGCGGTTTTAGCTGACATTCAATTGGTTTTTACTTTAGGGTTCATTTAACTTTCTCGTAATTTTGATATTGTAAATAGTTTACGCGGTCTCTGGAACTGCCAAAGTGCTATTAACAACCTAAATCTATAAATAAAAAAATTAAATAAAGATATTACTCTTTATTATCTGAGTACAAAGGATTCGTATGTACGTTGTTTATGTGCCTCGTAAGATTAAATTTAGCTTTCGTCTTAAACTCGCAATTTTCAAACGGACAAAACATCTGCGCCTCTTTTCCACAAAAATATTTTAAATGTTGATTCAGTCCATTTTTTCTTGCGTATCTCCTGCCGCAGTTTTGGCAAGTCAATTTTGGATCCACTTCTAAAAATATATTAATTAAAAATACAAAAATATTTTTAGAGCGCCATACGTAACAAGGAAATACAATCTGAAAGAGAAAAGCGTAATGAGAAAGCACTATCTTAATTTTTTTTGGTTTTTTTATCAATTCAGTTCTCTATACGTGAGGAGTAAAGAACACAGAACATGGCGTGCCATCGTAGGCGAAACGTGAAAAAGTAATTTCATTTTTACATGGTGTAACCTCAAGAACTATTCCTTATGCGTATTTATGTGTTCATAAACATATGTTACTAATTATGTACCGAGTAAGTATACCAGAGGAAGATGACAACCAGGGTTGTTTTAAAAATAGTAATTCCTTAAACTCTGACTGAGCTAAGGGGATTTACGATGTCATTTTACCTAACATGCAACTACAAATCCTTGGTTAGCTCGAAAATGCAAGCAATCAAGTTACGTATTGCTTTCAAACATCTTGCCTATTGACTGCCTGAGCTAGTATTATAGCTTCTACTTGCAGTTAAATTATTCCAGAAAATAACGTAAAATAGTCTTAATATTTTAATAATTTTCACGTTGAACAATCTGGTATGCTAAACTAAAATATATGTACGTCGGAAACAACAAATATAAAACAAAAGAAGACATATTTTATGATTTATTTATATAAAAAAAATCATTTCTTGTTAATGAGATACAAAGAATGTCGATTTATGACCGGTTATTTTTAAATTAATCTTAATACTTAATTGTCACACACACATATAAAGCATATTTTCGCAAATCAGTGTGGCTCTCTACCATGCACGGTGGTTAAATGTTTGTTAAGATTAAATTTAGCTTTAGTTTTAAATTTACAATCTTCGAACGGACAGAAAACTTGAGCTTCTTTTCCACAGAAATATTTCCGGTGTTGTGTGAGTCCGCCTTTTCTCTTGAATGTACTGTGACAAGCATCACATTTAAAAATCGCTAAAAAATATGAAAAATTTTTTGCATATAAAACAAAATAGTTTGAACCTAGATGTAAATGTTTTCGTAGATTCATGCAACTTGACGTAACTAATCGCATGCGCGATCTATTAGGTACGACCTTTTACCTTCACACGCCAATCACTGAGACCCGTATTCAGAGTGTATTGAGCTAACATACACTTATTGTAGCTTCCGCGGTCCCTCCCAAGTCTTTATGAACAATGTTACCACTCTTCTTGAACAAGGGAACAGAGTAAGCCACATCATTGAATTTTCAGTGACATTTTTCATTTTCGCCTAAACTGAAGATTTATATTGTGATTATCAATAGTTGCAATTATTATTATTCCTTTAAATTTTTAAAACAAAAATTCAAATCTTATTATCTAACCCAATCATTTTCATATTTTAGAAGGCGTTGTGTCATATTTGCGGTTAATAAGAGTTAATTATTTAAAGTATACAAAAATATTCGAGAACTCCTTTAAGGGTTTTAAGATTCTAAAATATATATACTAAAGACGGGATAATGACGCCATAAAAAAATATCTTGGTTGTCAAATCAGTGTCGCTGTTCCTTGTAGTACTTTGACGACATTTTGTTGATTGGTTTATTTACCCGAAGAAATAATAATAATAATAACCATATATATATATATATATATATATATATATATATATATATATATATATATATATATATATATATATATATAATATATATGATAACTGACGTTTCAATGGGATCTCACCCATCTTGTTCAAAGCTTACGTGATGGAATCTCGCAGTAGATTGAGCTCTGCGATTCGATTGCGTCTGGTTATATGCGCAACAGGGGCGTTCTTATTTGTTGGTTGGGATTGGCCAATCGCGTGCGTCTGACTGCGTGATATTCTGGCTGGTGTTTTTTGTATTGTTTCTGCTTCAGGCTCTGTGTTGTTTTTTGGCTTAATTCTGCACTTGGTAAGAATATTTTTCCAAGCAGTTGGTAAACGTTGACTGTCGTCTCGGTTGTTGAGATTGATGGGCCTTTTTTCTATTTCTATAGCTTCTCTTACTATTCTTGTGGACAGGTTGTTGCTTCTTGCTAAAGTCCTCGTTTTAGCAAAATTAATTTTATGTCCTGTTTAGCCGGCGCACAGTGGGGAAAAACGAAAAATCGTGTTTCAAAATTGTCTAGAGCCTTCAATTTTGGTTCGATTTGGACGATTTTTTTTTTTAAATTGAAGCTTATTAAATTCCGAACAAAGTTGTCGGAGCCGATTTTGCAATTAAACTTTTGTTTCAAAATGGCGGACGTCTTCAAAATGGCGGTTCCTGATTATATAGCGACTGAGACACAGAAAACGCTTACAGTTTCAAACCAAGTTGTGCTAAAATGCGTATATGTATGTTTTTTTTATGTCGCAGATAATATATCTAATATCACAGTTACAAGATTAATAATAATGAACCCAAAATGGCTGCCATGAACAATAAAAGTATTATAAATATGAATAAACGTACCATTATTATTTTATATCCATAACATTTGCATAAATAATTTCTTTAAGGTTGTTAATTATAAATATGTTTCAACAACTGACTTAAAATGACAAATCAAGTATGGCGGATGCCAATATTGAATCGAGCAAGAAAGTTTCTCTGTGGCATTTAGACTGTGGCAGTCAGATCATTCAAGTTATTCAAGTTTAGTTGCGGAATTTAAATTTTCATGCAGTTATTGCTAGAATATTGCTGCTGTAAATTTTAAGTATCGTAGACAATTTTCTAGCAGATACAAAAAATAGCGATACACGCAGTAAAGGACAGCTCACACAGCTAGAAAATGGCTACAACAGCTAAAACGTTTTGTTAAAATAGGGACAGCTAAATATTTTATGTAAGAGTAAGTTAAGGTTAGACATATTTATTTTCTTATTTTTCTAGTCTATTCCTATAATTCAGTAGTTCTGTATATGTACTAAAGGGTTTTCTCGTTAATAAAAATTATTATTACTCTTACAAAATACACACAGAGAAATGCTAAAATAGGGACAGTTAAATATTTTGCTGCATTAGCCACTGTTTAGCAACAGCAGCCACTTTTTTGCTACAACAGCAAACAATGTGGCTAGTGCAGCAAAATATTTAGCTGTCCCTATTTTAACAAAACGTTTTTAGCTGTTGTAGCCATTTTCTAGCTGTGTGAGCTGTCCTTTTCTGCGTGTATCGCAGTTTTTTGTATCTGCTAGAAAATTGTCTACGATACTTAAAATTTATAGCAGCAATATTCTAGAAATAACTGCATGAAAATTTAAATCCCGCAACTAAACTTGAATAACTTGAATGATCTGACTGCCACAGAGAAACTTTCTTGCTCGATTTAACTTTGGCATCCGCCATATTTGATTTGTCATTTTAAGTCAATTGTTGAAACACATTTATAATTAACAACCTTAAAGAAATTATTTATACAAATGTTATGGATATAAAATAATAATGGTACGTTTATTCATATTTATAATACTTTTATTGTTCATGGCAGCCATTTTGGGTTCATTATTATTAATCTTGTAACTGTGATATTAGATATATTATCTGCGACATAAAAAAAACATACATACACGCATTTTAGCACAACTTGGTTTGAAACTGTAAGCGTTTTCTGTGTCTCAGTCGCTATATAATCAGAAACCAACGTCCGCCATTTTGAAACAAAAGTTTAATTGAAAAATCGGCTCCGACAACTTTGTTCGGAATTTAATAAGCTTCAATTTTAAAAAAAAATCGTCCAAATTGAACCAAAATTGAAGGCTCTAGACAATTTTGAAACACGATTTTTCGTTTTTCCCCACTGTGCGACGTGTTGAAAAAGCGATGATGTTATTGTTTTTTGTCTAACTGCATTTATGTGTTCGTCTTTCCTTGTACTTATCCTGCGATTAGTCTGACTGACGTATGACAAATTACAGTCGCCGCATGGGATCTCATATACTCCTTGATCTTCTAACGGGATTTTATCCTTGGCTGACCTTGATTTTTCGGTCTGTTTTGAAGACTGTTGTGATATTGTGTTTCTTAAGGAGTTTTCCGATTTTGTCTGTGGTCCCTTTTACATAGGGAAGGAAAGCCTTTGCCTCCTCAGTTTTTTCCCGTTTTTGTGACTTTCGTAAAGCTTGTTGTAGACTATTTTTTTTATACCCGTTTAATGTTAAGGCTTGTTGGAGTTGAACCATCTCTTTCTCCTAGTTTTCTTCGTCCGTTAAAGCCTGCGAGCGGAACACTAATGATTTGGCTACAGCGGCGAGTTGGGCTGGGTGGTGGTGTGATTCTGCATTTAGATATCTATTTGTATGTGTAGGTTTGCGATAGACTGTATGTGATAATGACCCGTCTATTTTTCTTTGAACTAGGACGTCGAGGAATGGTAGCTGTTTTGTATGTTATTTTTCCATAGTGAACTTGATTTTTGGGTGGTGTTGGTTCAGGTGATTGAGAAAAAGATTTAGATTTTCCTCGCCATGTTGCCAGACCACCAAGGTGTCGTCGACATAGCGCAGCCATATTTTTGGTTTCAGTGTTGCTGCTTGTAAGGCTGTTGTTTCAAAATGTTCCATGAATAAGTTAGCTAAGACTGGAGAAAGCGGCGAACCTATTGGAGCTCCCTCTATTTGTTTGTATCGTTGGTTTCCGTAAATGAAGTAGGTGTTGTTAAGGCAATGTTTGGCTAGGTTGATTATGTGTTCGGGCGGATTATATTTTCTTTCTATGATCGATAGTGCCTCTAAGACTGGTACTTGGGTGAAAAGAGATGTGACGTCTCACGAAAATGTCGTTCTCTTCCGTATATATATATATATATATATATATATATATATATATATATATATATATATATATATATATATATATATATATATATATATATATATATATATATATATATATATATATATATATATATATATATATATATATATAATTAGATTCAGAAAACTCAATTTTTATTCTAGAAATAAACTGTGAGATATAAAATAATTTAGATTTTCAATTCTCCTAAAACCGCCGAAGTAGTTTGAATCTATTTGTCTTGTATCCTACCATTCAAAACAAGAACTTTTTTAATTCGGCAATTGAAGTAAATAGTGAAAAAATTTAGTCTTAGTCTCTAGTAGGGGAAATATAGAAATTACTGATGATGTTGAATAGCGTACTGTTTAAACTAGAACTGCAACTTTATTGGATCTCGGCTAATTTTAAGTTTAGCTTTTTTTAGTTTTTTTAACTGATTATATTTTACTGTTTCAAAGAACGACTATAAATACGGATCTGAATAATAAACTGATATTTAACTGATCGCAATAATTTTTCTTCCCTTTTACTACATATTTTTTGAGCATTTTCTGTGTTTGTAAGTAACACATAAGAAACTACGATTGCAATTAGTTACAGTCAGTGGCATTAATATCTGAAGTCCTTTAGAAAGTTTAAAATAATTCAAATAATTGTTTTATAGCTTAGTTTTCAGCTGGACCTAATTATCACCCTATTGCGAGACACTATTTCCATTTCCTGTTAATTATCTCAAAACTAAGCTATTTTAAACTACATAAAAACTGTTCAAGTCATTGTTTTAAAAATATTGTTGAAAAGAAACTATTTGGAGTGAAAAAAAGATCTGGTTCAAATTTTATTAAAAAATTTTATTTTATTCTGTAAAAATTTACAAAACGAAGATTAGATAACCCAAATTCTAAAACTCATTAATGAGATGTCAAGTTTTATTACCCATGTTGCTGCTACTGCATGTATGCAGGACGTTTCTTCAAATTGAGGAATTTGTTACCCTGTTATAATACTACTATATACGGTTTTTTTTAGAGTGGTTCTAGTAAGACCATAAAGAATACACTATATCTATAAAAAGAGAGAACAAAATATTTATATATTGAATACATCAACAATGGTTTAGGAAGTTCTTAGATTAAATAAATATATAGTCGACGCTAAAATTACCAGTAAGAATCGCTACTATTCATAAGTAAGCACTGATAATGCCAAATGAGTCTGTAGTTAAACAACCCCACTCATATATTATATATACAGTCGAATCCAGCTGAGTGAGAAATGGCTAGACGAGAAAACTCTATAACGAAGAATAATTGTCGGGTACCGTCGTTTTCAGTTCAGTGAAAAAGATAACATTTCTTAAATTTATAATAAAATAAAATAGGAAATTGTCAATTTTAATGATGGCAATATTCCAACAATCCAGGTTATTATCAAAATTGACCTCAATATATTTGTATTAGGTATAACCATTGGCGTACATGCTGAAAAAACAGAAACCTTCAAAGGTCATTTTCTCTTTGTTATAACAAAGTGCTATTTGTCATAATATTTTTGCAGTTTTACTTGATACAAGGGTGTAATATATTAAACGATTGTGATAACACTCGCTCTGTATTATATATTATATATATATATATATATATATATATATATATATATATATATATATATATATATATATATATATATATATATAAATATATATATATATATATATATATATATATATATATATATATATATATATATGTATATATATATATATATATATATATATATATATATATATATATGTATATATATATATATATATATATATATATATATATATATATATATATATATATATATATATATATATATATATATATATATATATATATATATATATATATATATATATATATACATATACATTTTAAAAAAATACTTGAACGTAAAGACAAAATCTAAAGAGAATTAAAAAAAGTTTCTCGGTGAGATTCGAACCTACGATCTCAGGGATTACGGCCATGCACTTTACCAATTAAGCCACATCAGCCTATCTTGGTCCACTAGCCGAGACGCATAACGTTAAGGGAATTATAATTGGTTCTTTAGCTTCCCAATTGAAGTACCAGATTGCAGAACTGCCTTTACGCGTGACTCCTGTTTCCCCAGTAGGCAGGAGAAAGGATAACGCTATGAACGCGTTGATCGACGGACAAAATCAATTTACAACACAATAATCAACTCAATCAAGTTGATTTTTGCACAGAAATATATCTTATGGATATAGGCGTTTAAAAAAAAAAGTGTTTGTTTAATTTGTTATTAACAATGAACAAACTTTACGCTAAAAAAATTCAATATTAATTGAAAAATTGGCCAAAATGAATGATGTCGGCTTATTATTCATACATTTGCGAGCATTATATCAAAAATTCAGGTCAGTATGTTAATTTTTTGCAGCAATGATGTGGATGAATAAACAAACACGAACGAGCTCTTAGCGCAAGCGCGCGTTTTCATGCAGCTAATCGTAGTAAAAAAATGTTTTTGAGTACTTTATCAGCCAAAAAGACATTTCGTTTTCTTATTTGGTTATTTCATTTGAAAATAAAATAACCAAATATTCATGTTAATTTGTCGTAGCAAGACCAAATGAGAAAACTAAATGGTGTACGTATGTAGACATAACAATATATTAAAATACAATCTAAATTTTAAACTTTCAAAAACCAAATTGTAAAACCGATTTTAAAACGTGCATATATCTTTTTATAATTTTTACTCCAAAAATTTTATATCTACATACCTTTACATAAAAACACTCGAAAAAACACTCTAAAAAACACTTAACTAATTGAGCGTATTTTCGTACACTCCACTTGAGCGTTTTTCCATACAATATTGTATTATGAAAAAAAAAAAACAATAAGGATTTTTTTTAATAGAATAATCAAATAAGAAAACAATATGTTTTTTTGGAAGCTGAAAGTATTCAAAAAACAAACTTTCACTGCCATTAGCTGCATGAAAACGTGCGCGTACGCTAAGAGCTCCTGCGCGCTGGTTTATTTATCCACACCATTGCTGCAAAAATTAACATACTGAGCTGAATTTTGGATATAATACTCGCAAATGTACGAAAAATAAGACGACACTGGTCATTTTGGTCAATTTATTTAATTAATATTGAAATTTTTCAGAGTAAAGTTTATTCATTGTTAATAACAAATTAAACAAAACAATTTTATCAAAACACTATATCCATAAAAAGAGCACAAGCCTAATAACTGTTTCTACGCAAAAATCAACTTGATTCGTTAATTATTAAAAGAAAAACGACGAGTTGATTATTGCAGTGGTCTCGAACCTACCGATTTTTCGGTATTTTTACCGATATGAGGTCTGTCCTACCGAAATATCCTGATTTAAAGATTTTTTCACGATTTCTGAGAATACAAGGAAATTCTCCCGATTTTTTTACCGATTTTACATTTCCAAGTTGGCCGTCCTTATCCTTTATGTTTTTACAGGGAATCCCTCGATTGTATGATAAGTGGTTATTGCAGAATATTCCCGATATCTTTTGGGGAATACCCTTGTGTCCTACAACTCGTAACTCAACGTTTTTAGGGGATCCCCTGAGCTAATTCGCTTGTCTATATAAACAAGAATTTGGATTTTATTGTTTCATTAATTTTCATTATTTAGAAGAGAAACTTTCTCCGAGTCACCAATAGCGTCTACTAGTAGTATCTACCGAAGATATTATTATAATACCAAGTCAAAATGTCGCAAGACGAAAAACCGAGTACAAGCGCGACTGCAAAAAGAAAAAAAATACGTACAATTTTATAGAAAAGAATGAGAAGAAAAATGTTCAGGCTGGCTGCAGGAAAGTCGTAAAAGCCTATTGTAAAAGTTGTAATAGGTAATGTTGAGCGCCTATTCTCGCATATTAATCTTATGAAAACAAAACAGCGAAATAAGCTGTCTACTGAGTCAATTAGTTCAAAGATGACTGCGGCCATGGTCAAGGAATATTGATATGATCTTAAAAATCGTAAAAATTAATAAGTCTGTGTACCTATTTCATGTTAGATATCTTCATGATAAACAAATTACAAATTACTTAGTCTGTTATGTTTTTGTTATTTCGATTTCATTATGTTTTACTAGTATTCACTAGTGTTTATTCACTCATATATAAAATATTGTAAAAAAAATAATTACTCTTATTAATTTTAATTGTATACTTATATTCTGTAAGTTCCTATTATTTTACAAAGATAAAGAAGTTTAAAATAAACAGATTTGATTGAATATGGTATTTTTTTTCATATACCGACTTTGGGTCGGTATATGAAATATATATATATATATATATATATATATATATATATATATATATATATATATATATATATATATATATATATATATATATATATACCGATATTAGTGAGCAACTCTACCGATTTCGTATTTTGACGTTCGAGACCACTGAACTATTACATTCTGAATTAATTTTGTTCCTCGATCGACGCTTTCACAGCGTTATCCTCTCTCCTGCCTACTAGGGAAACAGGGGCCGCGCGTAGAGGCAGCTCTACAATCTGGTGACTCAACTGTCGTTTGACGTCATACTCCCCACTGACCAACCCGAATGACGCTCCCTATCAAAAAGTATAGTGTATTCTTTATTTTAAAGAAACTCCCCTTGTACCTACATGCCCCTTGCGCCTCATTTGACATTATTGATGCTTTCAGGTGACGGTAAACAAAGAGTTTGCTACTTACTACCAGTATATACATTTTATAAAATTAAAATAATTATAGATGTTCTTAAAACCAACTAATTAGTAAATCGGTATCTGAAACCAGTCTTAAGCTAGCTATCCCATTGTAACATATCCATCTAAATCTGACCTATCAACTTCAATACCATGTCTGTTTTTCAAATGGCTTTTGAGGTTACTCTTGTAGTTACTCGGATGACTGCATAATTTACATCTAAACATAGCTTGAACTCCACACTGATATTTTAAATGTCTTTTAAATGTCATTTTGTAGTTGTATGATTTTTTGCAATTAAAACAAGTATATAGGTTATGTTTTTTTTCGTTAAAGCAGCTCTGTATTTTCTTCTCATAAGAATCTAAAATTTAAAATTTCTTATTTTCATGTTTTACATATATACCATATATATATATATATATATATATATATATATATATATATATATATATATATATATATATATATATATATATATATATATATAATGTAATACTACCAACACAATATAATAATAACAATGAAAATATTAATAATAATAGATAATTGTCTAAATTAAGTGTCCAAAATTCTCCCACAAATTGAATACAAATTTTTTACAAGTAGCCATATTTAGTAACAACTTACCATTTTAAAAAGAAAAAGTCAAAGCAACCAAAGCGACTCTCGACAACATCATGACAAGGAGCGAAAATGGAACTCAAATAGTCATTTTACCTCATCATCATTGTGGTCAGGCTTGGGTGCAATACAAATCAAAAGCACTAACAAAGAAATGTCTAGTCGTATGCTTAAAGTCAGTTTATCCACAGGGAGTAATGGTTTGGTTTGATGTTTGAGCAAATGGTTACAAATCTGATTAATTTATAAAACTTGGAAGGGAAATTAATACCAGTCATTATATTAATATAATTTTGAGGCCGATATAATGCATATGTTTTTCAAATTGGTTCGGCTACTAATTATCACTCAAAAATTATATATATATATTTTTTTTTTTTATGGGTCTAGCACACGTGCTACAGGGAAGTCCCTAAAGCGCACCAGGAGCGGCATATGTGCGGAAAAAGTGATTCACATTGTTCTTAAATTGCTGTAAATTGTACTCGGTGGGAAACACAGCCCTGGACAAATTATTCCAAAGGGATGATGTTCTCCATATAAAAGACTGCTTGAAAAGCGTCGTACGCGGAGTAACAAGCTGAACCTCATACGGATGTGAAGTATTAGCGCGACGTGTATTTCTAATATGCACCGCTCTGGGAGGAATTAAGCGGGCTATATCCTTAGAACACTTTCCATGAAAATACTTGTAGAACAGACTCAAGTCGCCAACCGTCCTTCGACGTTCCAGCGAATCAAGGCCGCCGGTCAGTTCCGGATCTCCAATCAGACGAACAGCTCTTTTCTGAACAGAATCCAACAAATGCAGTGTGTATTTGGGAGCGGAGCCCCAAACATGGGAGCAATATTCCATAGTTGGTCGAATTTGAGCTTTGTAAAGAATTAACAGTTGTTGTGGAGTGTAAAGCTTTCTGGTTCGAAATAATATTCCCAACTTTTGGGAAACTCTCCTTGTTATGTCTGCAACATGCTAATGCCAGGACATATTTGCTCCCAAATTAACGCCCAACAAATTGAGTGACGATATTAGGGGAATGGAGTGCCCCGACATAACTATGTCGGGTTCAGCAACGTTAACTTTTTTAGAAAAAACTGCCGATGAGTTTTTGTAGCGTTAAATTCCACTTGGTTACTGTCACCACAAGATAAAACTTCTTCCAGATCTTTGTTAAGTTGAACGACCTCGTGCTGTCTGCGGATATTCGCCTGAGTAGACGATGTCTGAGTGTTCAAAGTGAATGACGAGATAAGCGTACTGTCATCTGCAAAGCTGCAGATTGGATTCCCGATCTTTTCCAGCAGATCGTTAATGTAAACGAGAAAGAGAGTAGGATACAATATGGAGCCTTGGGGCATACCGGCGTTGATAGTGAAGGTGTTAGAAAGAAATCCGTTGACCGCCACTCGTAAAGAACGCTCTCTGAGGAAACATGAGAGCCACAAACAGAACTTTTCAGACATATCATATGAGCGTAGCTTAGCCAACAGTCCATCGTGCCAAAAACGGTCGAATGCCTTGGATACGTCAAGAGCAACCGCTCGAGATTCTCCAAAGTGTTCAATTGCGTTGTTCCAAACATGTGTTACATAAGTAAGAAGATCTCCTGTTGATCTATGTTTATGAAAGCCATATTGGTGACCGCTAATAATGTAGCATCCTTCGAGATATTTTAGAAGATGCTGATTAATAACCTTTTCCATGACTTTCGATATTATTGAAAGCAGTGCGACTGGTCGGTACTTATTTGGCAAGGTCTTCTTGCCTTTTTCAGGTATCGGTTTAACTGTGGCAGGAAGGAAATATTCTCTTTCTGTAGGATAGGTTGAAAAGTCTACTGAAAACTGGTGTTAATTCCGTCGCACAGTTTTTGAGCACTATGGCAGGTATTCCGTCAGCGCCAGAAGCCTTTTTGATGTCTAGCTTCATTAAAATACGCTTCATGATACGCTGTCTGAAGACAATATCGGGCATCCTTGACTGCAGTATGGGAATAGTAGACGGTGTTTTTTCCTTCCTATATATATTGTATCTTCGAAACACTGATTGTAAAGCTGGCCTCAAAAAGCGAAGTAAAAGAAAAATTCACAAATATTTCGTCAGTTAAAAAAGCCATAAGGTCGAAGATTTCGCTCAGAATAAAATTAAACAAGTTTTGAAGGCCTGACTACAGAGGTGTCAGAAAATGTACTATAATAAAAGTTTCCATTAATTAGAAGACTAATAAATTAGATATTATAAAATGAAAACAAAGCGTTACATATACATATATATATATATATATATATATATATATATATATATATATATATATATATATATATATATATATATATATATATATGTAAAATCAACGTGAATAGAAATGACAAGATAGACAAGGAAAATGACACAGTGAAAACTATGGGGAGAAAAAATGAATCCAGAGAGGCGCCTACTAAGGGATGATGACATTAGGACAGTACATGTGTGTGTAGTACAGGAAAGAAGCAGATGAAGGAACATGGAGGCTAAGTATGTCCACTCATGGCCAACGAACGCTGGGTAAGAGAAAAGAAAGCCGAAAGAGTCTCTTTATCCAGAATTATCATTAATTACACAGACCGACAAAATTTGGCCAAACCTTTTACCCAGAGACCAAAATAAAGTTTTTCCGAAGGTTTTTGACCCGCTGAATTCGAATCAGAGGTCACAATTTCTCTGATGGCTCTGGTTTCCGAAATATTCTAACCTAAATGTGAGAAAATCACGGTTTTTTTTTTCGACATATTTGAGGTTATGTTTCATTGAAAGGTAATTTTTTTTATCAAACCATTAATAGGGTCCAAAAGAACTATCCTTTCTCTTTAAAACGCATTTAGATTTGTGCGGATATCTTTTTTCATCTTTGAGAAGACGTATGTTGAAATTAAGTATTTCGACTTATTTCTCGATTTTTGGAAAATGAAGGGCATCAAATAAATACAATTCTTCGACGCATTAACTTTTGTTACGATTGTTAATTTATGGTGAAGGATGTTTCAAATTAGACTCATTTTGAGTTTAATAAGCAAATAGGAAAATTAATGCGTCGAAGAATTGTATTTATTGGATGCTTTTTCATTTTCCAAAAATCGAGAAATAAGGCTAACTACTTAAATTCAACATACGATTTCTCAAAGATCAAAAAAGATGTCCAGACAATTCCAAATGCGTTTTGAGGAGGAATAGTAGTTCTTTCGGACCCCATTAATGATTTCATAAAAAGAAATTACCTTTCGATGTAACATAACCTCAAATATCTCGAAAAACCGTGATTTTCGAACTTTTAGGTTAGAATATCTCGAAAACCGGAGCCATCAGAGAAATTCTGACCTCAGATTCGAATTTAGCGCATCAAAAACTTTGGGAAATGTATATTCTGGTTTCTGGGTAAAAAATTTGTCGGCCTGTGTTATTTATAAATATTGATAAAACTATTTGATCTTAAACTCGTTCAAATAGATGGGGTCAGTACCTGTAAAAGCATACGAAATAAAATAAACATCTCGCTCCGTCAATTAAATCATATAGTATTTGCACATATTGTGAGCAGCTGAATATGGACCTGTCATCCAAATAGGGAAATATCTTATGTATGCGACTAATTGGTGTAAAAATGACAAACAAACTAGAGAACGAGAGGTTCGATTTATCTCTAAGTACCATCAAGTTCCATTCGAATTAGAAGTTTAAAAAAACAATTTAAAAATCAATAGTGCTATCTTCATTATTCTGGAAAAAAAAGGCGAATTTGGATTCATCTCAATATATCTCGCCCCTGAAACCTGGCTATTCCCCGTGTCACTATTATTTTATACGAGAATACCAAGCAAAAGACTCATCGTGCTCGTAGAGTGTTAGTATCATTACAATATAACATGCAAATCGAAACCAGATTACTCATCATGAAGTCTTTTCTTGTGCTCTACCAACAAATACCTTCTTATCGTTTTAAATCTGCAAGTGGGCACGCTGCAGCAAAAAGGTTGTTTATTACATTCGTATTTTTCGTGTCTGGAACAGGATCCTTTGACCGAATAGGTTTTTCCGCAATTTTTACAGAAATAGGGACCACCTAAAATTAAAATTAAAAAAAAAATAAAATTTTTATACGTAACCCAATTTTAGAATCACGCTTGGAACAGGAAAATTCAGTAGAAATAAGTAAAAACTGAATAAAAATAAACAGTGAGTAGATTCTGTGTAAGAATAACCAAGAAACGGGGATACTTCATAAACAATTGTTTATGAAATATAGAGTTGTTTGGTACACTGAAATAGGTGATTAATTTGGTCAACTAAAAAGGCATTCACTACTTTTCTCTTATCAATTTAAACACTTACCAGCCTTTCGGATGCCTATAATTTAGTTAATAAAAATGTTGCACAGTTTTTAGCAACATTATATTTAAATAAGAAATATTTTTTAGAACAGCTGAATTTTCAAATTAAAGACATATCTGTTGTTTATATAAAACAGTTATAGGCTTTTAATAAAAGAAAGTTATGTTAGTTTAGGGTATCGAAACCATAAACAATCATGAAAACACTTAAAGGTAAAGACATAACCACAAGAAAATTAAAAAGTTTCTATGTGTCCTAGGATTCGAAACCACGATCTTAGAGTATAGGCTCCAGGCACTTAAGCTACAGCAGCAGCATATTTCAGCTTGCTAGTCGGAAATCTGTCTCGTTATTTTCTCTACCTTAGTCAAGAAAGAATTGTAACTCCCTTGACGTCACGCGCATGGCAAACAACAGGTCTACGACTAGCAAGCCGAAATATATTGGTGCTATGGTTTAGTTGGTAAAGCGCATGGGCGTATAACCTGATATCGTGGGTTCGAATCCCACTTTTTTTTTAATTCTCTTGTACTTATAACTTAACTTGCAAATGTTTTTCCTGAAAACAATAACAGTTATATTGCTGTTACAACCAAAAATTCGTAACAAACATTTAGATTAAAATAATCCATTTTTGTTTAATAAGTAATATTCGAAGCCCTTAATGCTCGTGCAGCGTAACTGTAGCCACTGTTGGCCTCATGGTACTTCAGTTGACGTGTGTTGGCAGTTCTCTCAATTCCGAGGCCAAATGCCAATTTTTATTTAAAAATTTAGCTACAAGTTTTATCATTTTGTAAACTTGACACTATTTTTAAACCAAATTTTGGCAGTTTATAATAAAAAACTATTACACAGTGTAATTGCATGGGTAATGAACCTATAATATGAATTTAACTATTTTTTTTAAAGGAAATGTAGTGAGAGGTACGTAAAATTTCATTTCTCAATAGAAAATTGTTTAAGTATGTGTTACCGTCTCGTTCATTTCCAAGAAAATAAAATAAATCTAACAGATATTCTATATATTATTATATTTATTTTCAATTGATTTCAGGTTACATTTAAGTCTGTTATCGTCAGTTCTCCCCTATTCTCATGGCCAGATATATGTCGGTTGAAATTGTATTTCAAATTTGTTTTATACGGACATCTGTCTAATGGACATTTAAATCGATAGCCATCTTGTTTAACCATTTTGCAAGTGTATTTCTTGTGCATGTAGAGGGATTCTGGACGACTGTAACTTGCCGAGTGACATAAGTCACAAAGAAAATTCTAAAAATAGTGGAAAAGTTAATAGATTTGTTGATATCTGATTGTAAAAGGCTTAGGGAATTTGTCAATGTGAGTTTTCACTAGTTTTTATCAAATTCTAATCAGTCTACCTTCATTAATTTTAGAAAAAAAATCATTTATTTTTTCGTAAGCACTTAAAAATGCTAAGAAATAAATCGACAGGAAGTGTGCGCAACTGTTACATTACATATATTTTTGAACTCGTGTCTTCACAAGCTTCCGTTTGACACCCCGCTAGATCACCTGGTAAAAAATGATTCTTTTCACTTCCGATTTCACCCTCCAAAATTAACCCATTAAGTCAAAATTTGACTCTCAAAACTACACGGCTCTAATGAGGCCATCAATTCCTAGATTAGTGCTAAATTTCAACTTTCTATGTCAAACAGTTTTCGAAGAAAATCGAATGTGACAGACAGACGAACAGTCACCGAAGTGATTTTTATAAGTGTTCCGTACGGAACACTAAAAAGCAAAATAGTAGTCAACGTAGCCCCTTTGGGTTTGGAGGCACATGTCATATGTTAAACCCTTTATTACAAGCAATGTATGAAATAAAACCATTTTTAAATAAATTCTTTATTATGTTTACCTATTATAAAATTATTTATTTGTAGAACTTTGCACGTGAAACGTATTGTAGTGCCTCTTGACATTACTCTTCAAATTGCTTTTATAACTGCATCCGGGATATGAACACGAAAACTTCGGATTTATTCCACAATAGTATTTTTTATGCATGTAAAAAGATTGATATTTTTCGTAGCCTTTCTGGCAAATATCACATTTGAATTTAAGATCTAAAATTACCAAAATAATTAAATAGTAATTAGGTGACTAGAAGTGGAAGAAAATACACTCCCGAATTGAAATTTAAAAAAAAAAACTAGACTGAAGTTTTACATTTATACCTGTTCTGATGAAATTTTTAACAAGTTATTGATGCGTTCGTAAAAATTATGACGAGCTTTCTAATTTATATATATATATATATATATATATATATATATATATATATATATATATATATATTATATATATATATATATTATAATATATATAAAATGCAACGTCTCTCTCTGTCTGTCTGTCCGTTAGTGCGCTTATCACTGGAGAACCACTTATCCGATTTACTTACTTTTTTTTTAAAAACATACATATGTTCTCTGGCTAGGTTATAGGCTATATTTTATTACGGTAGGTAGCATAAGGAATGAGCAGTGACGATAATAGTGAATGAAGTCGGAAAAAAGTTTGCCACTAGCGCGTTCCCTTGCAATACACAGTCGAAACCATTAAATATGGAACAATATTATGTAGCAGAGAATATCTACAATCTATAATCTATAATATATATAAAATGCAATGTCTCTCTATCTGTTTGTCTGTCCATTAGTGCGTTTATCAGGCGAGAACCACTTATCCGACTTACGTGTCTTTTTTTAAATTCATACATATATTCTTTGGCTAGGTTATATAATAATAATAATAATCTATATCTATAATATTTATAAAATGCAGCGTCTCTCTGCCTGTCTGTCTGTCCGTTAGTGCGCTTATCCCTCGAGAACCACTTATCCGATTTACGTGATTTTTTAAATTCATACATATGTTCTCTGACCAGGTTATAAATATATATTTTATTACATCTATAATATATATAAAATGCAACGTATCTCTGTCTGTCTGTCTGTCCGTTAGTGTGCTTATCACTGGAGAACTACTTATCCGATTTACGTACTTTTTTTTTTAAAAACATACATATGTTCTCTGACCAGGTTATAGGTTATATTTTATTACGTTAGGTAACATAAGGAATAAGCAGTGACGATAATAGTGAATCAAGCCGGAGAAAAGTTTGCCGCTAGCGAGTTCTCTTGCAATACACTGCCTTAACCTATAAATATAAAATAATATCATGTTGCAAAGAATATAATATATATAAAATGCAACGTCTCTCTGTCTGTCTGTCTGTCCGTTAGTGCGCTTATCACTTGAGAACCACTTATCCGATTTACGTGTTTTTATAAATTTATACATATGTTCTATATAATTCGATATAAGCCTAGATAATGGGAGATAAGGTGAGATAATGGGAGATAAGTATAAATAGTGGGAGATAAGGAGAAATAATGGGAGATAAGCAAAGATAAGATAATGGGAGTTATGGTGAGATAATGGGAGATAAGAAAAAACAATGGGAGATCAGGAGAAATATTGCGAGATAAACCTAGATAATGGGAGATAAGGTGAGATAATGGGAGATAAGGTGAGATAATGGGAGATAAGTAGAAATAATAGGAGATAAGGAGAAATAATGGGAGATGAGCAGAGATAAGCCTAGATAATGGAAATTATGTAGAGATAATGGAAGGTAAGAAGAAATAATGGAAGGGGAAAAAATGGCAGGTATTTTATTACGTTAGGTAACATAAGAAATAAGCAGTGACGATAGTAGCGAATCAAGACCACGCCCCTCCCCTCAGGGGCTAGGGGAATCCCAGGATTCTCCTAGTACGGGCATTGACGATCCCGAGGTACCTGAGTCATGTTGTGCTGTCTTATGTTGTCCAGATTATATGTAACAAAAACGCAATCTTAAGGTGTTTACCGTGCCGAGAAGATGAATGGCTCAGCGTTTATGAGTCGCAAACGGTTCCCCCGGATACCGGGCGCCCTCCGGGAGTAAGTAGCCTTGCTGTGGCATCCAGGCTCTGCCGCAGTCGACCATTCTTTCCTAGGATACTCGTGGGAACACTATGTCAAATAATAATAATTATACTAGTGATAATGGCAGGGTGTTGAGGAGGCGGACCCCTGTCGTACAAATAGCTACAGCATCACCACAACAACAACAACGACAAACGATCCAACCAACCGCCTCAGCTGAAACTACTCCCGATAGTTTTAGCAGATCCGACATTGTAGGTGATGGAAATTGCCTTTTCCGTGCAGTTAGCTTACACTTATATGGCCACCAAAACCATCATGAAAGACTTCGAGAGGCTGCTCTAAGATATATACAACAAAACTGGTCGGAACTTAACACATTTTCATTAATTGGGGACGACGATATGAAAGACTTCAATAACTACTATAACTATATAAGGAAAAATGGCACCTATGGAACGAGCCTAGAGATACTTGCCCTCTCGGAAACCCAGAATAGCAACTTTCATATCTTCGCAAAACAACGAAGAACAAGAGATACAAAAATAACTTTTAGGGACAAGCCAACAATAATAAGCACAAGAAAACACACCGAAACTATTTACCTTCTACTAACAGGCAACCCAATGTTGGGACACTTTGAGCTTCTGACACCACAAAACACTAAAAACATCCCAAGCAACAGTAGACCAATAAAAGAAGCATCGGGCGAGCGACGTAACGGTCGAGGACGTCGCGGGAAATGGCAGCTCGACCAAAAACGATGAAGACCGGGCAACTGACAATGGACCTGCCAAAAGTGTTGTGACGGCGAGTAAGCCGACACCCACCAAGGCGGGAAAATCAAGGCAACGCATGAGTTATACTACAGGAACAAACGAACACACCGTGCGTTGCTTTGATAAAAGCACAAGTCCTGACAAAGAAACCACTAAGAAGAGAATCACTCGCCGCCTAGACCCACCACCATCAATCCCAAACGCAACCGACGAAGTATTTAATCAAAAACTCCCGCAACGACAAAGAAATTCTAACAGCACAAAACCAAAATTCAAACGGCAAATAAGAATCAACAACATCAGGAGATATCTAGGATACCTTACCCAGTTTATCAACGGGAACGTGTCCAAACGAGTCACACAGAGTATAACCAAGATCAAGTCCGGGTCTCCCAACAGAACACTGCCAGAAATCCTGGATACTCTGAAACAAAAATTGTCCGTATATGCCTCAAGACTCCGTAGATACAAAGAACCAAACGAGAGGAAAGATACCAACAACCTCTTCCGAAGAAGCCAAACACAGTTCTACCGGAAAACTATGCACAGCAAACAGAAAGCAGTGACCGAACCACCAAACAAACAAGAACTCACAGATCATTGGAAAAGTATCTGGTCAGAACCCAAACTACCTAATAATAACACCCCCTGGATCAAAGCCAATGAAGGCAAAGATAAACATGTGACAGAACAAGAAAATTTCACATTAACTACTGTGGGACCAAAGAGCATGATGAGGCGCCTGGATGCAGGAAGTTCCGGAGGCAGAATGGCCCCCCGTTCGGATCTCCGGGTGGGGGCTGGTTCGGAGGCGTCGACTTGCAGACATCATAATTTTAAGATAGATTTTTTGCAACATACGAGGTATAAACTCGAACATAAATTCAGTGCATCAACACCTGCAATCAAATAAACCTCATGTACTCGCTCTATGTGAAATCAAGGTCAGTCCATCGACCAGCACGGTCAACTATCTTTATCCTGGGTACGACTTCTATTCCCGATTTAGGCGTAACTTTGGAATCTGTCTTTTTGTCAGGAGCGACCTCTCTTGTCAACGAGAAGAAGCTCTGGAGCCCCCAAACTTTGATGTTATGTGGTTAAAAATAACGACTCAACAAACCACAAGGTTCATCTGTATCCTGTATCGACCACCAAGTGATACCAATTTTCGAACACTTTTCGCTTCTCTTGCAGACACCATCGATCATTTACAAAGTAACTATCCAAGTGCCGAAATTGCCATCCTGGGCGACTTTTAATGTCCACAATATCAACTGGCTTAAATATTCAAATACTAACCGACGAACAAGGTCGTGAAGCTGAATCATTCTCAATCAGTTATGGCTTAACTCAGCTTATTGACGAACCAACACGGATCCCTGGTCGAGACGGGGAGTTTGCCAGTCTTCTTGATCTGTTTTTTAACCACCAATCCGGAGATATACACGGTCACCGTAAATCCGCCGTTAGGTTCTTCCGACCATAAAACTGCTTTCGACATCGAGTATCCTGCCAATCAGTGACAGAGAGGCGCCTAGGCCGCGCAAGATTTGGCACTACAAATCTGCTAAATGGGAAGATCTCATGGAATACTTTCGAACTTTCCCTTGGATGGACATTTGTTTTCGATCCGATAACCCATCTGACTGCGCCAGGGAGGTCTCCGATGTTATTTTGGCTGGTATGGAAGCTTACATCCCTTTTTTTCGAAGAAATGCTCCTCCAACGGCAAGCCTTGGTTCGACCGAAAATGCAAAGAAGCTGTTGCTTCTAAACATATTGCCTACCGACAATGTCGTAACACCGTAAATCGTAACATCTTTGTTCGTGCCCGGAACAGATGCAAGGGAATTATCGACGAAACCAAGGAGGCACACAATCAACGAATTAGAAACAAACTTCTCGCTTGTCCCAACAATCCCAGGTCCTTTTGGGCAGTCGCTAAGGCAGTTAGTCAAAATTTTACCAAATCCACCATACCACCACTCACACGGCCAGATAATTCCATTGCAACCACACCTGTTGAGAGAGCAAACTTGTTGGCTGAACTCTTTGCTTCACATTCTACTGTCGATTTCCAAGGAAAAACACCACCTACTATTCCCATATTGCAGTCAAGGATGCCTGATGTTGTCTTCAGACAGCGCATCATAAAGCGTATTTTAATGAAGCTAGACACCAAGAAGGCTTCTGGCGCTGACGGAATACCTGCCATAGTTCTCAAGAACTGTGCAAGGGAACTAACACCAGTTTTCTGTAGACTTTTTAACCTATCCTATAGAAAGGGAATATTTCCGTCCTCCTGGAAATGTGCCACGGTTCAGCCGATACCTAAAAAAGGTAAGAAGACCTTGCCAAATAACTACCGACCAGTTGCACTGCTTTCAATAATATCGAAAGTCATGGAAAAGGTTATCAATGAGCATCTTCTAAAAAATATCTTGAACGATTCAATATTATTAGCGATCACCAATATGGTTTTCGTAAACATAGATCAACAGATCTTCTGACTTATGTAACACATGTTTGGAACAACGCAATTGAACACTTTGGAGAATCTCGAGTGGTTGCTCTTGACATATCCAAGGCATTCGACCGTGTTTGGCACGATGGACTGTTGGCTAAGTTACGCTCTTATGGTATATCTGAAAGGTTCTGTTTGTGGCTCTCATGTTTCCTCAGAGAGCGTTCTTTACGAGTGGCGGTCGACGGATTTCTTTCTAACACCCTCACTATCAACGCCGGTGTGCCCCAGGGCTCCATACTGTCTCCTACTCTCTTTCTCATTTACATTAACGATCTGCTGGAAAAGACCGGGAATCCAATCTATAGCTTTGCAGATGACAGTACGCTTGTCTCTTCATTCACCTTGAACGCTCGGACATCGGCTGCTCAGGCGAATATCCGTAGACAGCAGGAGGTCGTTCAACTTAACAAAGACCTGGAAGAAATTCTATCTTGGGGTGACAGTAACCAAGTGGAATTTAACGCTACAGAAACCCAAGCAGCAGTTTTTTCTAAAAAAGTTAACGTTGCTGAACCCTACATAGTTATGTCGGGGCACTCCATTCCCCTAGCATCGTCGCTCAATTTGTTGGGCGTTAGTTTGGGAGCAAATATGTCTTGGCATGAACATGTTGCAGGCATAGCAAGGAGAGCTTCTCAAAAGTTGGGAATATTATTTAGAACCAGAAAGCTTTACACCCCACAGCAACTGTTAATTCTTTACAAAGCCCAAATTCGACCAACTATGGAATACTGCTCCCACGTTTGGGGCTCCGCTCCCAAACATACCCTGCATTTGTTGGATTCTGTTCAGAGAAGAGCGGTCCGTCTGATTGGGGACCCGGAATTTACCGGCGGCCTTGATTCGCTGGAACATCGAAAAACGGTTGGCGACTTGAGTCTGTTCTACAAGTATTTTCATGGAAAGTGTTCGAAGGATGTAGCCCGCTTAATTCCTCCCAAAGCGGTGCATGTTAGAAATACACGTCGCGCTGGTGCTTCGCATCCGTATGAGGTTCAGCTTGTTACTCCGCGTACAACGCTTTTCAAGCAATCTTTTATATGGAGAACGTCATCCCTTTGGAATAATTTGCCCAGCGCTGTGTTTCCCACCGAGTACAATTTACAGCGATTCAAGAACAACGTGAATCGCTGCAGCACGTGTGCTAGACCCAAAAAAAAAAAAAAAAAAAAGACCACGCGAGCGGAGCCGCGGGACGGCTAGTATATATATATATATATATATATATATATAAGGTGATCAACTGGAGGCCCTGGAATGAGAAAAGAAGTAGAGGACGCCCGCAAACCCGATGGTTTGACAACACCAAAAGATTAGTGGGGTACAACTAGATAAACAAGGCCCAAAACTGAAGAAGTACCTGCTGATGATGATATAATATTTACAAAGAACCCCACACTGAGCTTATGGAAATTGGATCCCGGTCAAATCGGCTGAAAATGTAGTATGTTATTCTTCAAGCCATTCTGATCAAAAGTCTCCATGGCCATAAAGTCCAAAAATGGATAGATTAGGAATTATCGAGCATGGAATTAGTAAAAAAAAAACCGCTGAGAAAATTATATTTTGCGTTTTTTAAGGACTTATTTTGACTAGAACATGATTTTACGAAAAATTCCAACGGGATTATATGTTTTTTGGGTTCCTAATTATAAATATAATAATTTTGACCCATTTCGCTCCTAGTTTCGAATAGTGGTTATTTTGGTCATTTCAGGAGTCTTTTTTGATTTAATTTATCTAGAGCATATTTTTTCGAAAAATTCTACCGGAATTTTATGTTCTTTGAGTTGACAATTACGAATATAATAATTCAAATGGCGTTTATTTTTGGCCATATAACTTTCACCATTCTTTCTTGACAATTTCCTTAAAGTTGTTGAAAATAAATAATAACTTTTATATATTCTAGTCTAATTAAATCCAGAAGGGGCCAAAAGTTGGCCAAAAAAAGAACGCTATTGGAAAGTAGAATCGAATTGGTTCAAAATAATTATTATATTCGTAATAATTAACTCAAAAACATAAAATTCCGTTAGAATTTTTCGCAAAAATATATTCTAGACGAATTAAATAAAAAAAAAATACTCCGGAAATGGCCGAAATGGTCAATATTCGAAAGTAGTAGCGAATGGGTGAAAATAATTATTATATTCGTAATTAGCAACCCAGAAAACATATAACCCCGTTGGGAATTTTTCGTAAAATCATGTTCTAATCAAAATAAGTCCTTAAAAAACGTAAAAATATCATTTTCTCAGCGGTTTTTTTTTTACTAATTGCATGCTCGATAATTCCTAATCTACCCATTGTTGGACTTTGTGTCCATGGAGACTTTTGATCAGAATAGCTTGAAGCTTAACATACTACATTGTCAGCCGATTTGACATGATCCAATTTCCACTAGATTAGTGTGGGGTTCTTTGTTTATGATACTAATAGAAACAAAAATTACATTTGCTGCCCTTATTCCATATCCTCTGAAAAAGCTTAAAATACCTCTTAGTTTACCGATGACCAAATTTTTGTAGAATTCTGTTTTGTTTTGTGTACAGAATACGTGCTGCAGAGAAATCTCTAAAACGTTACAGGAGTGACACGTGTGGGGAAAAAGCGATTCACATTAATCCTAAAATCGGTTTAATTTGTATTCGGTGAGAAACACAGTTTTGGGCAAATCATTCCAAATGGATAAGGTTCTCCATATAAAAAGACTACTTGAAAAAGGTTGTACGAGCGAAGTACTAGCGCTTTGGGAGGAATTAAGCGGGATACATCCATCAAACATTTACATGAAAATACTTATAGAATAGATTTAAGTCAATCTGAGTCTCCAATCAGACTCTGAATAGAATCTAACAAATGCAGTTCATGTTTAGGAGCAGAGCCCAAACGAGGAACTAATATTCTATTGTTGGTCGAATTTGAGCTTTACACAGAATTAACAGTTGTAGAGTATAAAGCTTTCTAGTTCAAAGTAATATTCCCAGCTTTTGAGACGCTTTCTTCGCTATCTTTGCAACATGCTCATGCCAAGACATATTTGTTCCCAAATTAACGCCTAGCAAACTGAATGGCAATGCTAGAGAAATGGAGTGCCCCGGCGTAACTATGTCGGTTTCAGCAAGGTTAACTTTTTTAGAAAAAACTGCCGCCTGGATTTTTGTAAGCGTCAAATTTTACTTGGTTACTGCCAACAAAAGAAAGAAGTTCTTCCAATTGTTTATTAAGTTGAAAGACTTTCTGCTGCCTCCGGATTCTTGCATGAGCAGCCGATGTTCGAGCATTCAAAGTCAATGAAAAAATAAGCGCACTGTTATCTGCAAAGCTGTTGATAGGATTCCTGATCTTTTGATGAGAGAATGACAAAGCAATACAGCAATACTTGGCACGAAAGTTACATGGAGACTCCAAAAGTGTACACTGAAACACCCAGAAACAAATTACCTACTCATAGAGGCAGAATCGACAAATATTAAGTCATAGATATAAACTTTGATTTGTTGTGGCTGTTTACTTGATGGAAAATTCATAACGAATGGAATGAAAGACCGATTTTGTCAAATTTCCACTTTATTTAGTTTCACTGATACTGTATGATGCGTTTCGCTGTACTGTAGCTTCTTCTGATACAAAATGATATTTGAATATTACTGACTCGGCGTACAGTAATCATTTAACAGAATCAAATCATCTTTTTGACGATAAATTTAAAACTCTACACATACAAAACAATGGCATAAAATTAAACCTATTAGAAAATTTAGAAATAAATAGAATTAAAAGTTCAGACATCATCTTAAACGAACAAAAAGATACCTGTCTGGTCCATGGTAACTCCCCTTTACTCAATTTATACAAATAATATTCAGAATGGATTTCCCAGCAATATTCATTAGCATATAGTATTAATTTGATTACCGATCTACCTTAGGGTATTTGTATAAATGTAACAACATTAATATTCAAATATCATTTTGTATCAGAAGAAGCTATAGTATAGCGAAACGCGTCATACAGTTTCAGTGAAACTAAATAAAGTGGAAATTTGATAAAATCAGTCTTTCATTACATTCATAGATATAAAAATAATAACTTATTGTTATAACTACTTAGGATTAGACTTGGATACAGGAAACAGATAAGAAGAAGATTGATGAAAGAACGACACACACACGAGGAAACAAGTAGGTATCTAAATGGAATACTGTGGACCCATAAGACTGGCAAGGGACGAAAATATAATATATATGAGACGCACATTAAAAGTAGCCCTATTTATGGTACATAGATAGAGTGAATAAAGAAAAATAATTGAATTGCATGTATTTTTCAACGATTATTGGGAATAACTGGAAGGGGCAGAATTCCAAAGGAAGATGTACAACTACTGGGAGTGGATGGTTTCCTCATGAAGGATATTTAAATAAAGCAACTAAGACGGTATGGTCATCTGTATATATAATATGGAATAATAGTTATGAAATGGATACTACCAAACCGAAGGAAACTTAGAAGATCAAAAAAGATACTGAAAGAGGGAATTTGAATAGCCATGAGCTTAAGGGAACATGAGAGGGTCAGGAACACAGAAGTTAGACATCGGACATCGTAGAAGGACTTTTTGCACCTAATATCATATACTCCTTATTAGTTATACCTATTTTGATGTATTTTTGAGTTTACTATATTTATTTCGCCAATACAGTCTATCAAATAAGAACGTGACCGCTCATATTCTTGAAAAAATGTGTTTTGAGAACATTTTTTGCCATCAATGTAACAACGACGCAATTACCTTAGTAAGTTGTGTAATCACCTCCTGCATAAATAATCTGGGATCTTCGAGGCATGCTGATTGATGATGAATTGAGATCATGAGCACGAAGATCTTGTCGAATGGTTTTATGGCACCCATTCAAAAGCGATTTTCTTAATTTTGCTGCTCCTTGCCGCAGCGTCAATTTCGGGTCCCGTGAAAACAAAGACGTTCGGAGTGACTTTGCCTACCGAGCCATGTTTTGGCATTTTCCGTCTCGTTAAAAAGATTTACCCACTTCTTCACAAACGACTCCGACTTTTTAATATATTTAGCAGTCGTGGAAAGAAAGACTGCCTTGAACCGACGCGCAAACAAGTCTCATTATAAATTTTACGTGATTTCGACAAAAGTTGGGAATGGACTGATACTTTTAGTAAAATGCGTCGTGGACAAAGGTTCCCTCTACCGACTTTTTGTTGAATTGCTAGAATCGCATCTACCAAAAATGAATTATCGCGGACACGTTCTTCCTTGACAGACTGTATAAAGTTCACCACACCCACGCGACTAGTCATAGATCTACTCTTTTTATTATGCTGACTTGTTCTGTTTGATTTTAGTAAGAACACGCCTTGATGTATTACAGAAAAAGCAATGCAGTGACAAGTAAGGAATAACGCCCTCTTCTAATGTCACTATTCTCCTACTTGATTGTCTATGCCCCCTGCTTCTCGTCTGACTGAGCAATTGGGACTCTCTGATAACTCCAGACGGAGTTGGTTGCAAAATGATTTGCATAGATTTCAAAATACGAAAGGGATGGACAATAGAAAACGATTTGACTTCTGCTTTATTTCTACAAGTATAAATTAAAGATCAGAATAAAGTTGACATTTAAAATAAATAATCTCTTTATTTGGTCAAAGTGTTGAACAATAAAATATTTTACTAATACTAAAAATCTAAATTGCCTTTTTTTTCCCAACAAGGCCACTCAAAGAAGTTTTAAAATATTACTGGATCAATAATAAACTATATGTATAATAAAATAAGATGTGCAAAACAAGTAACAATTATGGTGCTCTTTATAAAGCTCAGCATCATATGCAAAATTTTTAAAATTATGTTGCTCCTTAGGAGCAACTACCATTTTTTTGAGTTATTTCTTAATAAATTCTTTGACATGATAAACCAAGGACTTTATAATTGTCAAATAAAAGTACTTCTTATAAGAATGCTTCGTTATTTGCGGCAGCTGAAAAATCATGGTTTTTTGCGAATTGCCAATTTATTTACAGAAAAAACCAATCCTTTTATTAAAAACTCAGAACTTTACTAAAAGGCTGAGTACTAAAATGTTAGACCCCCAAACTATTCTGGTCGGTTTTGAATCATTGTAGACGTATGCCAATGTTTAAATTAATAATTCACTTTCTATAATATTAGATATATTTAGACCTTATGGCATTCATTTGTCTTTCACCGATTTAATGGAAACATATCCGATATCCACATATTTTGAACATTTTATAACCACACTTCAAAATAAAACATGAGTTCTACATTATCATGAAATGAAATAGTACATATTTTCATGAAAGTCATGAAAGAAAGAACCTAATATTTTGCTCCTTTAAAGCCAAAATTTTGAAGTAGATGTACAAAATCATCCGAAATCAAATAGACTATATAACCATCAATAGAAAATAACGAAATATAGTCAAATCTGCCAAAACCTATCCTGGAGCAGATATACCTACAGACCATAATTTGCTGCTTACAACTATCGAGATTAGACTAAAAAAATTAAAACATGAACAAACAACAATAAATATTAACATCGACAAACTCAAAGAAGAAGTCATAAAGAAGAGGATTCATGAGGAGATTGGTAGAATTCTGGATACAAACAAGCTAGGAACTCATCAGACACCGGAAGAAAAATGGCACCACATCTGAGAAACACTGGAAGAAGTAATGGAAAAGCACCTGAAACAAAATACAACCAAAAAGAAACAATCATGGATGTCAGAGGAAATATTGGATATAATAGCAGTGAGAAGAAAGTATAAGAACAACAATAATACAGAATACAAAGAAACGCACAACCTAATAAAAAGAAAGATAATGGAAGCTAAAGACATGTGGCTGAATGAACAATGCGTGGAAATATAAGCATTAGAGAAAAAATACGACACATTTAATTTACATAGGAAAATCAAAGAAGCTTCTGGACTAAGGTTACAAAGGCAACTACAAGTAATAGAGGATAAATAAGGTAAACTACTACTGAACATACAAGAAAGAATAGATAAATGGGAAGAATATATAGGGCAAATGTACAGTGACACAAGTAGACAATATAATACAAATAAGCTAAATACAACGAGCCCCCCATAAATAAAGACGAAATATTAGCCGCAGCAAATCATCTTAAAAACAAAAAGGCAGTAGAAGAAGATAATAAACCTACAGAAATCATTAAAATATTCTTGACAAACATATGGACATTATACAGGACCTCTTCAATAGCGTATACAACACAGGTGATATACCTCATGATTGGTTGACATCAATTTTTTTATCATTGCCAAAAAAAAAAACCCTAGAAGGTGCGAGGAATACTGGAATATAAGTCTAATGAACCACATCTTTAAACTCTTCCTTAAATAATCCACCAACGAGTATACAAAAAACTAAATGAACTTACTGAATAAACACAGTTCGGCTTTAGGAACGAAGGACGCACTATTCTCCATCCGCGTTTTGATTGAAAGATGTAGGGATGTCAACTCTGATGTTTATTTATGCTTCATAGAGTTCCAAAAAGCCTTTGATATGGTAAATCATGAGAAAAACATGGAAATACTACAATCGTGTAACATTGATGACAAAGACTTATAAATAATGTCAAGTTTATACTGGAACCAGACTGCCAAAATAAAAGTTGAGCATCTCATGTCCTGTTGAGAGAGCGAACTTGTTGGCTGAACTCTTTGCTTCACATTCTACTGTCGATTTCCAAGGAAAAACACCACCTACTATTCCCATATTGCAGTCAAGGATGCCCGATGTTGTCTTCAGACAGCGCATCATAAAGCGTATTTTAATGAAGCTAGACACCAAGAAGGCTTCTGGCGCTGACGGAATACCTGCCATAGTTCTCAAAAACTGTGCAAGGGAACTAACACCAGTTTTCTGTAGACTTTTTAACCTATCCTACAGAAAGGGAATATTTCCGTCCTGCTGGAAATGTGCCACGGTTCAGCCGATACCTAAAAAAGGCAAGAAAACCTTGCCAAATAACTACCGACCAGTTGCACTGCTTTCAATAATATCGAAAGTCATGGAAAAGGTTATCAATGAGCATCTTCCAAAATATCTTGAACGATTCAATATTATTAGCGATCACCAATATGGTTTTCGTAAACATAGATCAACAGGAGATATTCTGACTTATGTAACACATCTTTGGAACAACGCAATTGAACACTTTGGAGAATCGCGAGCGGTTGCTCTTGACATATCCAAGGCATTCGACCGTGTTTGGCACGATGGACTGTTGGCTAAGTTGCGCTCTTATGGTATGTCTGAAAGGTTCTGTTTGTGGCTCTCATGTTTCCTCAGAGAGCGTTCTTTACGAGTGGCGGTCGACGGATTTCTTTCTAACACCCTCACTATCAACGCCGGTGTGCCCCAGGGCTCCATACTGTCTCCTACTCTCTTTCTCATTTACATTAACGATCTGCTGGAAAAGACCGGGAATCCAATCTATAGCTTTGCAGATGACAGTACGCTTGTCTCTTTCATTCACCTTGAACGCTCGGACATCGGCTGCTCAGGCGAATATCCGCAGACAGCAGGAGGTCGTTCAACTTAACAAAGACCTGGAAGAAATTCTATCTTGGGGTGACAGTAACCAAGTGGAATTTAACGCTACAAAAACCCAAGCGGCAGTTTTTTCTAAAAAAGTTAACGTTGCTGAACCCGACATAGTTGTGTCGGGGCACTCCATTCCCCTAGCATCGTCGCTCAGTTTGTTGGGCGTTAGTTTAGGAGCAAATATGTCTTGGCATGAACATGTTGCAGGCATAGCAAGGAGAGCTTCTCAAAAATTGGGAATATTATTTAGAACCAGAAAGCTTTACACTCCACAACAACTGTTAATTCTTTACAAAGCCCAAATTCGACCAACTATGGAATACTGCTCCCACGTTTGGGGCTCCGCTCCCAAACATACACTGCATTTGTTGGATTCTGTTCAGAGAAGAGCGGTCCGTCTGATTGGGGACCCGGAATTGACCGGCGGCCTTGATTCGCTGGAACATCGAAGAACGGTTGGCGACTTGAGTCTGTTCTACAGGTATTTTCATGGAAAGTGTTCGAAGGATGTAGCCCGCTTAATTCCTCCCAAAGCGGTGCATGTTAGAAATACACGTCGCGCTGGTGCTTCGCATCCGTATGAGGTTCAGCTTGTTACTCCGCGTACGACGCTTTTCAAGCAATCTTTTATATGGAGAACGTCATCCCTTTGGAATAATTTGCCCAGAGCTGTGTTTCCCACCGAGTACAATTTACAGCGATTCAAGAACAACGTGAATCGCTTTTTTTCCGCACTCGTGCCGCTCCTGGAGCGCTTTAGGGACTTCCCTGCAGCACGTGTGCTAGACCAATAAAAAAAAAAAAAAAAAAAAAAAAAAAAGAAATAGAAATAAAGAAAGGCGTACGTCAGGGTTATATTTTGTCACCTCTGTTATTCAATATCTATTTGGAGAAAATCTTCAATAAAGCACTTTTTGATAAAAAAAGCTGGAATTACAATTAATGATGTGTGTGTAAATAATCTCCGCTACGCTGATGATACTGTCATTCTAGCGGACAGTGAAAAGGCCTACAAAGACTCATGAATGGAATTGTGGTTGCATGTAAGGAATATGGAATGAAAGTGAATACGAACAAAACAAAAACAATGGTGGTCAGTAAGAATCCTAATACAAATATAAATATTAAAGTACATCGACAAATACTTGAAAGGGTAAAAAAAAATAACGTACTTAGGAAGCGCAATTAGTGAAGATTGGGACCACTCTATTGAAATACGCTCAAGAATTGAAAAAGCACGAAGCTCCTTTAATAAAGTGTGTAGCATACTCTGTAACTGCCAACTAAACTTAAAAACAAGAACAAGCGTGCTAAGATGCTATGTGTTCTCGGTCATGTTATACGGTATAGAAGCTGCAACAACAACGGAGACAACACAACAAAGAATGGAGTCATTTGAGATGTGGTGCTATCGCCGAATGCTACGTGTTCCTTGGGCAGCAAACGTGGAAATACTTGATCGGTTGGGAAAGGTACCAGAGTTGATTCCAGCTGTTAAAGAAAGAAAAAGCACTTACTTTAGTCATATTATGAGAGGCCAAAAGTATGCGCTCCTGCAACTTATAATTGAAAGAAAAATAATCGGTAGGCGAGGACCAGGAAGGCGCTGCAACCCCTGATTGAAAAACTTAGGAGAGTGGACAAACATGACATCTATTTAGAGCGGCAATAGATAAAATTAGATGGGCAAATGTGTTCGCCAACGTCCTTAGAAGATAAGGCATACTAAGAAGAAGAAAACCAAAATTTTGAAGTAGACATGTAGACGACTTCTCTGTTGTTCAGCCACATATCGAAGAGCTTCTGAATGAAATCAAAAAAAAAAACAGCCGGAAACATCGCATCATCCTTCATCATGACAATGCCAGCTCTTACACAGCACGTCAAACAATTGATTATTTGACGGAAAAAAAATCGAATTAATGTCTCATTACTCGTATTCGCCTGAATTATCACCTAGCGACTTTTTTTTTGTTCCCGAATGTCAAAAAAAAGCATAGGCAGCGATTTTCATCACCTGAAGAAGCTGTTGAATCCTTCCAAAACCATGTTTTTGAGGTACCAACTTCAGAGTGGAAAAAATATTTCGAGAATTGGTTCGAACGCATGCAAAAGTGTATAAATCTTAAAGGCGAATATTTTACGAGACAATAAAAAGATTTATACCAAAAATTTTTTCTTTCATTGTTCTTATAAGAACTTAGAAGGTAGCCCTCGTATACAGTAGTGATAATAGAAAAATTTAGAATTTGTGTGGCAAGCAACGTGCTAATGCGGAATGAGAAGCAACATTCTCGTGACAGCGGGTGCAAATGTGCATAAATAAATGTTAGTTGCCGTATTTACGTAAACATAACGTATCAGCATTATTTTGGTCAGTTTTAACATCGGCTCATTATGCTCACACCACAGTAAACATGTAATCGCAAACCACTGTGTAGTTCGAGCCCAAAATCTGCAAATCCACCAAATATCCTTCGGTGTTGATTAACTGAAAAGTACTGAGCTTTAATTACAGAAAAGTTATGAACAAACAGAAGAATAAATAACTGGATGAGAACCACCAGAGGGATTTTTAATATTACTGTCTAAATTTCACGAGGAATCTTATTTAAAACCGAAAAACGAAAGAAATAGACAAAACAACTGTAATTAACATTGTTCGATATTAAATCTTTTAAGATCCTCATTTAATTACTAAATTTTGTTAAAAATTAACAATTGAAATGAAATCAGAACACTACATCGTTTAGAATTGTATAAATCATATTTAGTTAAATTGGAGTGGCAAAAGCCAGGGAAGCTTAAAAGAGATTAGAAGAGACCTACGTCCAGGAGTGGACATACTTAGGTTGAGTAGATCTCCAGTACATTGCTCATAAAAAAAATAGGCATTGTTTGAGAAAAACCACAAGAAACAATACCTTTGCCGAATGTGTTTAAAAAAAGTTCTTTTTTTCTTGTGGTAGTGTATATAAAAGGAACTGGACGACTAATATCCCTAAGAATTAAGGAACATAAAATATGCATCAAGAAGTAATATATCCTGCACTCAGCTCTACAGAATACATCACCAATGTACAAGAAGCCGAAGTTCTTACTTCCATCTCTAATTTCTAAATACAAAAAGTTAGAAAATCAATAAAAATTTGCAAACATCCTTACACTATTAATAGTGTAGATACTGGTTGCGATCTATACCACATTTAAACACCGGTGAGTGGGTATTTGTGCGGGCTTAGTATTCTAATTTGGAAGAAAAAAGATCATTGGCAATGCTCAGTGTACTCGTAGCCCATAGCCCACATCGGAAAGTCACTTTCTTTTGATACAGTCTAATTCCAGTTTCTCACTGATAATTAAAGATTTTTTACAAAAGTTTGTATCAAAGTTCACTTCCCTTTACTACGTTACTCTTTTTTCAGAAAATCTATAAACAGTAATAAATCTTTGTCCAAAAATAAGTAATTTTTCTTTTAAGAGAATCTATTAGGAAATAATTCAAAAAATTTTAGATGTACTTAAAAATAAATTTAAATTGATTGAACACGTTTAATATGAAGATTATTTTTATCTGCACGAAGACAAGAATAATTCTTAAAATAATGCAACTAAGTTTTTAAGGAATAGAGGATGGGCAAGAAAAAATAGACGAGAAATAATAAAATGTGTTTAATTCTACACCTTCTTTCCCCACAAGAAACAAATCCTTTTTATATTGGTTCTTTGCACACTCTTCTGTTTCCAGATCCCTTCTACTTAAATGACATCGTAACGCCTTCCTTCGAAAGACAAATGAAGCCAACGAAAGAGAACGCAGTCACAGGGAGCTAAATCAAATGAATGCTATATATCTAGATATGATATAATAAATTTTAAAAGACTTATCATGTTGAAAGTGATGCCTTCCGTCCAGCATTCTCTCTCGGGTTGTTATTGCTGAAAATTGCAAGCTGACACATAGAAATTAAAACGAAGTTGATTGAACTGATCCGCCGTAAAAGCTCAGTTAGTCGATCATCAGCCCAGAAAGCCTAAGGTTTAGGTTCGAATCCTGCTAAAGGTGACCTTTTTTAAATTTTAAACATTTGTTTGAAGCCACTAACATATCTTAACAAAAAGCATTTTTGAAATCTAATCCTGTATAGCTTAAAAACTTAGTTGGCATGTTATCGCTCCATATTGTTTTAATATTGATAATAATTATCCACATCGACAAGAATCTCTTCTTTTTCATGCACTTCCGTTGCGGGGGAAAAGAATTTCTTCAGTGGGAAGCAGGCATTTTGATTCATGTTTCTTAATTAATCTGTGTAGAGTTGTCTTTGGTATTCCTAAGCGTTCAGAAGTTCTTCTGTAAGATTCTCCTCGTTCTATCATATCTACTGCTCGTTTAATGAAATCTTTGGAAAATCGTTTATGTTGTTTTGCGGATTTTGATAAGCCTTAAAGAAAAATATGATTAATATAAAATACTGAATATATTTTGTTGCTGCTATGGTTACTTTAAAAGATATGTCGCAAGCTAATTTAGTAGAAATATCTAATTGAGAAGGTTGTACTAAAAAATATTGCCGTTATTTACAAAGAAAAAATATTTCTGAAACATGCAGATTTTTTTCATGTAGCTCTTATCGAAATATCAATCATTTTGGTAAAACCCCACCTTCTTGTAAGTTAGACTAGGTTCTAAAAATTTATCCTTTTCACATATATTTGCTAATGTTTTAAGTTATAATTTATTTGTTCAATTATTTATTAACAGGCTAAGCCAAATAAAATATAAGATTACAATATTTACCAATACTCAAGCTTAATATAGAGTAAAATACCAGTAATATACTAAAAAAAAAAAACCATACTGATTGATACGGATCAGCCATAAAGTTGAAAAAAAAAAATGAAGGAAAATATGGCAAAATATATAACAAAAAATAAGAACCTTGCATTGTATTCAATATTTTCTCAAACGCCGATCTTCTTGAAAAGACGTCAAGATTACGATAACATGACTCTGTAACAAAATTATTACGTTAATTTATTATTTATTGATTTGTGTTTCCTCAAAGAGCGTTCTTTACAAGCGACAGTTGACGGATTTTTTTATTTTTTTTTTTTTTTTTAATTTCTTCGCTACCAACGCCGGTGTTCCCCAATACCACCTACTGTCTCCTACTCTCTTTCTCATTTACATTAACGATCGGCTGGAAAGGACCATGAATCCAAGCTTTGCACATGAGAGTACGCTTATTTCTCTGTTCACTTTAAATGCTCGAACATCGGCTTCTCAGGCCAATATCCACAAACAGCAGGAAGTCGTTGAACTCGTAGATACCGAGCTGCGGTCCGTCTAATGGCCTTTAGAAGGTTGTAAATATTTTGACCTGCCTTTCATCTGAGTTGAGGTAATCGACAAATCGGCAGGCACGTAGGGGTAAATTAAAGTTAGTTCAGGTTAGGGTTTCCAGACTGAAACATGCGCGAAAATCAACGCTGTACAAATCAATGCACCAAAGTGTTCGACTAATAGGTAGAATTCAGCATTTTTAGAAAATAAGATAAGTCAATCTGTACATAAAGAAATTGATGCCATAACGTTTATCAAATGCATGTCTTACAAATATAGTAATTACTGAAATATGTCTTTTGCTTCAATTTTCACATAACTTGCATACTTATAGCTCTATACCTGCCTGTCACGGACCGCAACTAGGCCGTCAATTTTGGGTTCGAAAAAGATCTGTACCGCAACTAGGAACTTTTTATTGCCTTTCACCGACCCTAACCGCAACTCGGTATCAACCGTTGATCTTAACAAAGCCTTGCGGTGGCAGTAACCTAGTAGAATTTACGGCTACAAAGACCTAAGCGGTGGATTTTTCTAAAAAAGTTAACGTTGCTGAACCCAACATAGTTATATCAGGACCCTCCATCCCTTCAGTACGCTACTGAATTTACTGGACTTTATTATGGGCACGGTTATTTGAACTGACTTTAATTTAAAGTTCTTGTCAATTGCAATATTATTGGTGGAAAAGGATTGTGAAAGCATATAAAGTAAATAATAAAAAAATTGTTTCATCGAGCTACTTTTGATATAGCGCGAAATTTAAAAAAAAAATGTGTTTTTTCTCGAATATAATTGAATACATTAACTATTTAAATAAAATAATGCGTGTGTAAGTGTTTATGTGCATGCGTGGTGTATTATTCTATGTAGTGTGTGCGTAGGCATGTGTGCGCGTGCGCGTACAAGCGCATTGGAGAATACAAAGTACTATTTAAATATTTCATAAAGCTTAAAATGAGTAAAATCGAAAATTAGTAATGTTTAGATGAGCCTGCATATTTGTGTATGTTATATATATATATATATATATATATATATATATATATATATATATATATATATATATATATATATATATATAATATATATATATATATATATATATATATATATATATATATATATATATATATATATATATATATATTTCTCACCTACCACTATTTATACGTAGACGTTATTTTGGAAAATTCTGCGAATTCATTCATTTATATGTAATAAGCGAATATGTATAATAAAAAAATTAATAATAATATGAAAATTATAATAATAAAAAAATCCACACAGCAACAGTGAAAGCAGTCAAAAACTACATACTTATCAACTTATCCCAGGCAGTCCACCAAGCAGACACACATAGTCACACCCAATTACAACAGGAAAAGATCAAAACGTGGTCACGGAAAACACAGATACCACATAGAACAAGACCACGTAAATTAAAAAGATTCTTACACCTGGTTACAGGATGGGCAGCTTTTCCCTGAAACAGAAGCCTTCTTACTTGCCATTAAGGATACAGTCATATTAACCAGAAACTACCAAAAGCATATCATCAAAGACCAAACTATTACAGAAGACAGATGCAGGACGAGCATAAAGAAACTATCGAACACATAACAAGCGGATGTAAAATATTAAAAATACGCAGTCAGACATGACTCAGAAGTTCACCAAGTACTAGCCACAACATACAAACTTATAGAAAATACTGATCTCTACTACATATACAGACCAACATCCATACTTAAAAATAAACATTACAAGCACTACTGCGACATCAGTATCCACACAGATAAAACAGTCCACGCTAATAGATCCGATATTACTTTCTAATACTATACAAAAAAAGAAAAGTCACTTGTCTAATTGACATAGCCGTTCCCAACAATACAAACATCCCAAATAAATATACAGGAAAAATTTCTAAATACACAGACCTTGCAACAGAAATAAAAAGGCTATGGAAACAAGAAAAAGTAATCATTGTCCCCCTCGTCATATCAGGCCTTACACCAACAACATTCACACCACACTTAGTAGTTAGTACAATTAGAACTCAACACAAAGATACACAAAAACATTCAGACGTCAGAGATTTTGAAAACATGTAACATTGTCAGGTCATTCCTTAATACAGAATGGTAATAGCTTTTGTGCTCACTTGGCTTAGGCCTGTCAGCCAAACCTGGAACCAAATTAACCAAATGTGAGAAGAAGAACTTTTGTTGGTATAAAAAGAATAGCGATTCCTGACCTCACAAAATCATAAACAAATTTTCTCTTTTTGTTTACGTAAGTGACATTCGTACCAAGGGTTTATTAATATTATTGTGATCAGATTCAGTTTTTTTTACATCTTGTACTAAACTAGATGCCAATTGCTCTTTTTGTTGTAAAGTCAACTTTGTAACTTGATCCTGACGATTCTCTACAGCAGTTGGTGTGCATTCCTTTTTTTATTTCATTAAAACATTTTTACACAACGTTTAGCACTAATGTTATCAACGTTATTGTTGTGGAACGATTTACTACACTGAATTTTGAAAATCTTGCTAACTCACATAAGTGGCACTGACAGGTTTTCAGTGCAGTGGATTATTACATTTCGATAAAGCAAAATATACAATTCTATTGCATGAGGAGCACAGAACTGTAGGCAGCTTATCGTCCATTTATACAAAAATTTATATACACTTTAATAACTTACCTAAATTTTTTTGTAATGCCCTTGGATATTAGTCATTACGTTTGTTTTCCTAAAGGTAAAATATCTCGAAGAATTACTTAGGATTAATGACTTTGAGGACGAAATTATTCATAAATACTTAACATTATCTAAACTTTGTATGGAACAAAATTATTTCCAACATAACAGATAATTTAATATTCAGAAAGAAGGAACAGCTATGGGTAATTGCTTATCACCTTTCATAGCCAATTTATTCATGAGTAAGTTTTGAAACCGAAGCCAGTCAAGAATTGGAAATATTTCCCAAGGGTATGGTATACGTATGTGCATGATATTTTCGCGATTTTTGATACAAAGAAAGCAAATATTGATGACTTTGTTTCCACATTAAATAGCCGGTATGATTCCATTAAATTCAGTTACGAAGTTGAGAACAAAGGACAACTGCCTTTTCTAGATATTTTAATTAATAAAAATAATAATAGATTAGAATTTGATATCTATAGGAAAGACACAGTAACAGATAGATATATTCCTAATGATTAATTTCGTTGCAAACAACACAAGTTAGCCTCATTACATTTTTTAGTTTATCGTTTGGTCATTTTTCCTCTGAATAGAGTAAACTTTAATAACGAAAGGAATCGTATTATAAATATTAGAGTTAATGGTTATGACGATGACTTAATAAACAAGCTAATAAACAGACATAAGTTCAGGTTAAATATTTAGAATTCCACCTTTTTTTACACGCGAAGAAAATAACACTAAGTATGTCTCCATACCATATAAACCGAAATATACCAAGGCACTCAATAAGGTATTTAATAAGGTAGGCCTCACGTTAGTCTATAAGTCATCAGACAATTTGAGGAATATCTTAGGAAATCCCAAAGATAATATTTCTAATTTTGAGAAAAGTGCAATTTATGAAATTAATTGTAATGATTGTGACAAAAAGTATGTTGGGCAAACTAAAAGGTCAATTAAAACAGGATTTAAAGAACATTTAGCACACTTAAAATACAGTAGAACAGAAAAGTCTAACATTGCCGAACATGCCCTTGAAGCTGATCATATTGTAACATTAGATAATCTAAGATTAATAAAAAATATATCTGATAGGAGATTGTTGAACGCATACGAAAGTATGGAAATTATAAAATGTAAAAGTAGTTCAAATAAAGACAGAGGGCCTATTCCTTATAGTTCCCTCTACTAGTTACTTGACCGGAACTGATGATCTTACATATGCCATTAGTTCTGCCTGAGTAATTCAAAGCTTAGGCTAAGTATAAATAGGGTAGATTTATAGTTTAGCTTTCGTCAATCTTCGCTGCTGATGAAGCTAACATGGTTAGCGAAACGCGCATCGAGTGCAAAAATAAAGTGTTTGGTGTAGTGGTGATATTTACTGAGTAGTTTCTAAAGCACAATAAACACATTTTATTCTATTTTCAGAATATTTATTATTTTCAGTAGCGCGAAATATTTTATAGCGAAGTCAAGAACTGACGAAGTAATACTAATTTTGAATAACTTAAATGAGTTTATCCACTAAGCTAAAAGTAATGAAAAAGAGAAAATTCAGATTTTTTATTTATCATTTTGTGATGTCAAGAATCGCGATTCTTTTTATTACAATTTTTGTATTATTATAATTTTATTATTATTACTAATGTGGTTCTTCTTTCTCAAGTTTGATCAATGTGGCTCCATGTTTCGCTGACGAGCCCAAGCCAAGTCAGCACAAACGCTATTACCATGTATGTATTAAAGAATGACCTGACAATGTTACATGTTTTTAAAATTACCGACCCCTGAATGTTTCTGTGTACCTATGTTTGTGCTGAGTCCTAATTGTAATTGTAAGTGTGGTGTGAATGTAGTTGGTGTAAGGCCTGTGGCTGATATGACGAGGGGGACAATGATGACTCTTTCTTCTTTCCACATTTTTATTTCTGTTGCAAGGTCTGTGTATTTGGAGATTGTTTCTGTGTATTTCGTTTGGATGTTTGTATCGTTGGAGCCAGCTATGCCAATTAGTTAGGTGACTTTTCCTTTTTTGCACTAAAAAGTATTATCGATTCTATTGGCGGAGGCTGTTTTATATATGGATAATGATGTCCCACTAGAGATTGTAATCTTTATTTTCAAGGATGGATGTTGGTCTGTATTTGTAGTAGTTCTCTATGAGTTTGTATGTTGTGGCTAGTGCTTGGTGAACTACTGTTGCCGCTGAGTCATGTCTGGCTGTGTATTCCGTTCCGACTAATATTTTACACCCGCTTGTTATGTGTTCGATCGTTTCTTTTTGCTGGTGGCATTTCTTGCATCTGTCTTCTATAATAGTTGGATCTTTGATGATATGCCCTTGGTAATTTCTGGTTAATATGACTTTATCTTGAATGGCAAGTAAGGAGCCTTCTGTTTTAGGGAATAACTGCCCATCCTGTAACCAGGTGTATGATTGTTTTTTATTTACGTGGTCTTGTTCTATTTGGTATTTGTGTTTTCCGTGGAGTGTTTTTTCTGACCACGTTTTCATATTTTCCTGTTGTAATTGGATATGATTGTGTGTGTGTCTGCTGGGTGGTCTGCCGGGATAAATCGAGAAGTGTGTAGTTCTGGTTTGCTTTTACTGTTGCTGTGTGGAGGTTGCTCTGCTTGGTGTGAAAGAATTGTATTTGTTTTGTGTGTAGTGATCTTATATCTATGATTCCTCTTCCTCCTGCCTTCCTCTCGATGGTAAGTCTTTCTTTGCATGCACTTGGGTGTAATTTCCTGTATTTGGTGAATTAAGACCGTATAATGATGTGAAAGTTTTCTGTGTCTGTGTGTGACCATTTGATGATACCAAATGGTTTCTGTCTCATGGTGGCCTTTCCATTGGCCTTTGTTGATGTGGAGCACCTTACATTTACTTATACCAAATTCCATATTGATATCTAAGGTGAATCTTTCTGTGATTTTGAGGAGTTCTTTCGGCTCTGTTTCTGTGGCAGCGTAGAGTTTTATGTCATCCATATATAGGAGATGGTTTATTTTATGTTGGTTCACTTTATGGTGTCTAATGCAGAAGCCATGGTCTGTTCTGTTTAGTATATTTGAGAGTGGATTGAGACATAAGCCAAACCATGAATTATTATTATTATTATTATTATAATTTTTTTATTACATTTATATGTAATAAGTGATATCACTTATCTATAATATATATAAAATGCAACGTCTCTCTGTCTGTCTGTCTGTCCGTTAGTGCGCTTATCACTGGAGAACCACTTATCCGATTTACGTACTTTTTTTTTAAAACATACATATGTTCTCTGGCCAGGTTATAGGCTATATTTTATTATGATAGGTAGCATAAGGAATGAGCAGTGACGTAAAATAGTGAATAAAGTTGGAAAAAAGTTTGCCGCTAGCGCGTTCCCTTGCAATACACAGCCTAAACCATTAAATATGGAACAATATTATGTAGCAGAGAATATCTATAATCTATAATCTATAATATATAAAAAATGCAATGTCTCTCTCTGTCTGTCTGTCTATCTATCAGTGTGTTTATCACGCGAGAACCACTTATCCGATTTACCTGTCTTTTTTTTAAATTCATACATATATTCTTTGGCCAGGTTATATAGTAATAATAATAATCTATATCTATAACATACATAAAATGGAACGTCTCTCTTTCTGTCTGTCTGTCCGTTAGTGCGCTTATCCCTCGAGAACCACTTATCCGATTTACGTGATTTTTTTAAATTCAAACATATGTTCTCTGACCAGGTTATAGATATATATTTTATTACATCTATAATATATATAAAATGCAACCTATCTCTGTCTGTCTGTCCGTTAGTGAGCTTATCACTGGAGAACCACTTATCCGATTTTCGTACTTTTTTTTTAAAAACATACATATGTTTCTCTGGCCAGGTTATAGGCTATATTTTATTACGATAGGTAGCATAAGGAATGAGCAGTGACGATAATAGTGAATGAAGTCGGAAAAAAGTTTGCCGCTAGCGCGTTCCCTTGCAATGCACAGTCTAAACCATTAAATATGGAACAATATTATGTAGCAGAGAATATCTATAATCTATAATCTTTAATATATATAAAATGCAATGTCTCTCTGTGTGTTTGTCCATTAGTGCGTTTATCATGCGAGAACCACTTATCCGATTTACCTATCTTTTTTTAAATTCATACATATATTCTTTGGCCAGGTTATATAATAATAATAGTAATAATAATCTATATCTATAATATATATAAAATGCAACGTCGCTCTGTCTGTCTGTCTGTCCGTTAGTGCGCTTATCCCTCGAGAACCACTTATCCGATTTAAGTGATTTTTTAAATTCATACATATGTTCTCTGACCAGGTTATAGATATATATATTTTATTACATCTATAATATATATAAAATGCAACGTATCTCTGTCTATCTGTCTGTCGGACCGCTAGTGCGCTTATCACTGGAGAACCATGTATCCGATTTACGTGCTTTTTTTTTTTTAAACATACATATGTTTTCTGGCCAGGTTATAGACTATATTTTATTACGTTAGGTAACATGAGGGATAAGCAGTGTCGATAATAGTGAATCAAATCGAAAAAAATTTTGCCGCTACCGCGTTCTTTTGCAATACACTGCCTAAACCACTAAATATGAAGCAATATCATGTAGCAAAGGATATCTATAAAATATATAAAATTAGCCGTGCCCGCGGCTCCACTCGCGTGGACTTGATTCACTACTTTCGTCACTGCTTATTCCTGTTACCCAACATAATGTGTGCACTTATCACTGGAGAACCATTTATCCGATTTATGTGCTTATGCTAAACCATTAAATATGGAACAATATCATGGAGCAAAGAATATCTATAATATATATAAAATGCAACGTCTCTCTGTCTGTCTGTCTGTCCGTTAGTGCGCTTATCACTCGAGAACCACTTATCCCATTTACGTGTTTTTATAAATTTATACATATGTTCTATATAATTCGATATAAGCCTAGATAATGGGAGATAAGGTGAGATAATGGGAGATAAGGAGAAATAATGGGAGATAAGTCGAGATAAGCCTCGATAATGGGAGATAAGGTAAGATAAAGGGAGATAAGTACAAATAATAGGAGATAAGGAGAAATAATGGGAGATAAGCAGAGATAAGTCTAGATAATGGGAGTTATGGTGATATAATGGGAGATAAGCAGAAATATTGGGAGATAAGGAGAAATATTGCGAGATAAGTCGAGATAAGCCTAGATAATGGGAAATAAGGTGAGATAATGGGAGATAAGGAGAAATATTGGGAGATAAGGGGAAATAATAGGTAATATTTTATTACGTTGGGTAACATAAGAAGAAATATGCAGTGACGATAGTAGTGAATCAAGTCCACGCGAGCGGAGCCGCGGGCACGGCTAGTTACATATAAATGAGTGAATTGCAGAAGGGAGAAAGAAATATATATAACATACACAAATATACAGGCTCATCTAAAGATTATTAATTTTCGATTTTAAACATTTTAAGCTTTTTTTTATTATTTTATATATTTTCACAAACCTTTCCCACCAATAATATTGTAATGGACAAGAACTTTAAATTAAAGTCCGTTCAAGATAGCAGTGTGGGAGCATGAACATGTAGCATGTGGAGCAAAGAGAGCTTCTCAAAAGCCGGGAACTAAAAAGCTTTACATTCCACAACAACTGTTAATTCTGTACAAAGATCAAATTCGACCAATGATGGAATACTGTTCCCATCTTTGGGGCTCTGCTCCAAAAGATATACTGCATTTGTTGGATTATATTTAGTTCGCCTCACCCAGCACTCACTAGAAACCTTAATTCTTTGGAACATCGAAAAACGGTTGACGACTTGAGCCTATTTTACCAGAATTTTTATGAAAAGTATTCGATGGATGTAGCCCGCTAGATTCCTCCCAGAGTGGTGCGTGCTAGGAATACATGTCGCGCTAATGCTTCACATCCGTAAGAGGTTCAGCTTGTCACTTCCCGTACAATGGAATTTTCCATCCAGACATGCGTTTCCTATATATATATATATATATATATATATATATATATATATATATATATATATATATATATATATATGATTTTCTACAGCTGACGCTGTCTTCCTTCCTGTCCTCCATAGCCTCGTCCACATCGTCTCTCCACGATCGTCTGGGTCTTCCTCTTTTTCTTCTCCCTATAGGGCTCCACTCCGTTATTTTCTTTATCCACCTATTATCTTCGCTTCGTCTTATGTGTCCATACCATTTTAATCGTTTTTCTTCAATATTATTTATTGCATTCTCTTTGATGTTCATTCTGCTTCTTATTTCTTCATTGGTTATTCTCTCCATACGTGTCACTCTACAACATCTTCTCCAATACTCCATCTCTACTGCGTTAATTTTAGATTTATTTCTTTTGTTGATCATCCATGTTTCTGACCCGTATGTCATTATGCTTTGTATTATTGATTTGTATATGCGTGTTTTGTTTCTCTTTGTAATGTGCTTGTCCCACAGGATCGAATTTAATTGTCTTATGCATGTTCGCGTTTGTCCTAATCTAGCTTTAATCTCTTCTTTTGATGTTGTGTTTTTTGAAATGATGGTTCCTAGATATTTAAATCTATCGGTTCCTTTGATTATTGTTTCGTTATCTACTTCTAGATTCTCCACGTTTCCCTCCTTTGATGTTAGATATTCCGTTTTATCAAAGTTTATTGCTAATCCTGCTTTAGTGTATTCTTCTTTCAGTTTTCTTACCATATAACGGAGGTCTTCCTCATCTTGCGCTATGATTACTTGGTCGTCTGCGAAACTTAGAGTATATAAGTAATCTTCTCGTATTGGGACTCCCATTCCACTACATTTTTGCTTCCATTTTTTTAATGTTTGTTCGAGGTATATTTTGAATAGTATTGGGGATGTAGAGTATCCTTGTAATAGGCCTTTTGATGTTTGGAGTCTCTTCCCTATTTTATGTCCTATTTTTATGTTCACTGTGTTGTTTTCGTAGAGAGCTTTTACTGCGTATATTAGTTCTTTGTCAATGCCTATTTATTTCATTGCATTCCATAATCTTTGTCTTGGTACTGAGTCAAAGGCCTTTCTTATGTCTATGAAGGCTAGATGAACTTCTCTATTCTTTGCCAGTTTTTTTTCCATTGTTTGTTTTATAGTGTATATGTGGTCTATACATGATTTTCCGGCCGTAAAGCCTGCTTGGTCTTCTCCAATTTTTCCTTTTATATTTTCCTCCATGATATTTTTAATAATTTTTCCATACAAACGTTTCCTACCGAGTACAATTTAAAGCGATCCAAAACCAACGTGAATCGCTTTTTTTTTTCGCACACTTGTCGCTCTTGCATCACTTTAGGGATTTTCCTGCAGCACGTGTGGTATGCCATATAAAAAACTGCAAAATATTTGTTGGCATTTATAAGGGTCAAACGATACGCGCCATTAATTTCTGTTCTTAAATGCCGTCCGCTCAATATACCTCTCTCTTCCTCGAACTGATATCAAGTTGCCTGCTACTAAATTTAAGCTTAATCTTTGGTTAGAGGCCTAATCAGAAATACAAATTAACACGCCAAAAGCAAAATACATAGAGGCAGAATGAATAACCATACAACTAGAAACAGTAGAAATAACAACTCAAATTAATACCTTCTTAGGAGTAGACTTCGATAGAACAGGACCAGATGACAGATTAATAAAAGATTAACATAAGCAATGAAAACAATTGCCAGTTTATCTGAAATTCTCTGGAGCCAGGAGATTGGAAACAAGCGAAAATATGATACCTGGAGCTCTTAGTAAAAGTAGTAAAGATAGAGACAAGTAACCAATAGAAGACGTCGGTCGGCGGAAATGGATCTGTTTAGATGATCACTGGAAACATCCATACAGAACATAGCTCGAATTGAAGATATAGACAACGAATGGGAGTGATTTCTGATTTTCTAATGACGGATATTAAAAGAAATGCCTGAACTAATCTGGACTATTGTAATCAGACAACATCAAAAGATGTTTTAAATTATATTACATTAGAATTAATAATAAAACGCAACTATATTTAGGCGAGGTATAAAGGTTATAAATACATATATACATACATACATACATACATATATATATATATATATATATATATATATATATATATATATATATATATATATATATATATAAACTCCTGGACAAAATTAACGCAACAATCTGAAAATTAATTTATCTTTTTCTTATGTCAGTTTTAAAGTTTATCGAGTATTTGAATAGTAGGCTATGCATATTTTGTTTCGTTGTTCATGACAGAAATCAAAACAATTCGTTTAGATTTACAGTTTTAAAGAATTTTTTAGAAGATAAACAATTTTCTGTAATAATGCGATAGATTTTCTTTAAAAGTAAGCTTATAAATTGTTTCCTTTTTCAAAGTAATACGTTTTTGTGGTAGACTGTTTTATTTTTGACCCCGAAGAATTTGATAAATGAATCGAACCAGGAATTTAACTGAACACGAGGTAGTGAGAACCTCAGTTTTATTGGACGAGGGATATTGTCAGAGTTATGTTGCCAGTTTGTTAGGCAAACATCGTTCCACAATAAGTCGTATGGTAAGACGCTTGAATGAAGTAGGAACTTATTCTAGAAGGCTAGGGCAAGGGCGAAAACGATGGACTAGCGACCTAGATGAACGTTTTATAAGACAATATGCTTTAAGAAACAGGACTGCCACTAGTTCTATTATAAGAAACGAACTCGAAGCTGTTCGCAATGTCACAATTTCTTCTAAAACAGTTAGAAGACGGTTAAATGAAGCTGGATTAAATAGTAGGAGACCAGCCACTGCGCCCTTGCTTACTAGAGAGAACAGAGTTGCCAGGTTTACGTTTTGCTCGAAATCACGAAAACTGGTCTGTGGATGATTGGAAACAAGTTTTCTTCACAGATGAAACTAGGGTTAGTCTAAAACATACAGATGGTCGTGAGCGAGTATGGCGAAGACCAGGAGAGAGGTTTGCTCCTTGCAATATCTCTGCAAGGATTCCATTCGGCGGTGGCTCTGTTATGTTCTGGGGTGGCTCTGTTATGTTCTGGGGTGGCATCTGCTTTGATGCTCGGACAGAGTTAGTTCCTGTCCGTACGAGATCCATGAATGCTGACTACTATCTTGAGAATATTGTAATAGAACATGTGATGCCTTTCGGTCATTTTGTGGGGCCCAATTTCCTGTTCATGCAAGACAACGCTCGACCTCACGTGGCTAGGGAGGTACTCGATTATCTTAATCAAGTTGATATACTGATTATGCAATGGCTACCAAAAAGCCCGGATCTGAATCCGATAGAACATCTATGGGATCACCTTAAGAAAAATGTGAAACGTCATATACCTGCACCTAGAAACCTGAGGGAACTTGAAAATGCAATTATCACAGAATGGGAGCAAATTCCTCAAGATTTTATCCAAAATTTAATTAGAAGCATGCCTAGGCGCATAAAACGCTGTCATCCGAAGTAGAGGAGGCAACACACGCTACTAGTGTCCCAGTTACACCATTAATTTTGCTACTAGTGTCCCAGTTTAATTTTTTTCATTATTACATAATTTCAACGATTTTGTTATTAGGTCTAAGAATAATTTTAATTCGAATCTTATAAAGAAATTTGGTAGCTTAATCACTTTTAAAGTATCCGAATAAGTTTTTTCTAACTTTTAGTGTAACCAATGTTCATAAAAAATTATTAAAATTAGTTCAATATAGAGATTTGTATGATTTAATATATTGTTGCGTTAATTTTGTCCAGGAGTGTATATATATATATATATATATATATATATATATATATATATATATATATATATATATATATAGTTGCGGCTTCGTCAAAATATATATATATTTCTAAGGGAGATTTATTTGATATAATAAATTTATATCACAAATTAAATTAGTTGCGGCTTAGCACATTGAGAAAGGGGTCTTCCGGTGAACTGGCCGGTTTTTGGTCAACAGCACAGCCAACCTGGGAATGGACAAAGATATTATTCATTAGGTCCCATGACTGTTAGTTTAAGAATTCGACAAAAGTCCGTACTACGTAGACTTTCTTTGTTCACCTACTATATTATTGTTCGCTGATGAGTAGTCATCTCAAAGGAAAGAATATTTGGAAAATATATATAACCACAGTATGAATGCGTTGCTGTAATGGTTTAATAAAAATTCTTAGTACCCAAATAATTCTAAAACAACATATATTAGATTTCGTACAATACAAAACAAGCGGACTTATGGTATGAGTTTAAAAATGAGCTTCACTTCTTTGAAATTTCTGGATCTTACAATAGAGCAGAGTCTCGAAGAAATCCTGTGGAATGCAGGATTCTTTTTTTAAATAAGCATTTTGTAGTGAGGAACCTTGGAATGGTATTTCCTATTGAAGACCTTACAATTTATAATGTCTTTGTGAGATCCAGAATTCACTACATGAGTTTTGGAGCGCTGCGTCTTCATCAAAGATGTTTTTATTACCCCAAGATGTAAATTTATGTACTTAAATAAACTCAATTTTTGCAATCCAGTAAGATTCAGAATCATTTTACTCGCCGCAGGAAGAACTTTTGTCTCAGGTCTCAGCTAAATCTGAGTGTATTTTCAGCCGAAAGTCTCAAAGTATTTTTGCTATTAAGAATAAAGGATGGCGTTTTCTCAAGAAATTGATAGGCAAAAGAGAAGCGAAGAATTCAGATAGGAAGTTGGGTCTTTCATGGGACGTGGCATTAATACGACGGTGGTATAATAGATTTATTAAAGTTTTAACCAAATGGATTAGCGACCGATCAAAATAATTCTACCATTAGAATAGGTGAGAAATTGGTCATCAGTGATTTTTTCCATTTGTAACAGGGACGTTAGGATTTTAATGTCAAGGAAGCACGTGCACGGTTTTACGAGAGCTACTTGATGCATATCTTCCCAAATCTATTATTCGTTGAAGAACGTATTTTGTAGGGTTTACATCTAAAATAATGAAGCTCATCAACCGAAAGCATAGAAGTTTCAAAAAATTTAAAAAATTCAACTCACCAGTATTGGGACAGCAATACAAGGAACTTCGAGTAGATATAAAAAGGAAGATTGACAGTTATAAAAAGGAAGATTGAAATTGCTTGTCAAATTACAACTTAAGGATGAAAATTTTATTTCAAGTGATCTAAAAACCTTTTTGGATTTTTATTCATCCTAAAAAAAGCAAAAAATTCACTACCTATATACCCCTATATTTGTGAACGATAATTCTCAGTGCTTTGATCCTGAAAGTGTTGTAAATGCATTTCCAACTTTTTTTTGGTACTGTGTACGTCTCTTCAAGGAATCTGACCTATCCGCGTCAATCAATACATATATATATATATATATATATATATATATATATATATATATATATATATATATATATATATATACATATACATATATATGATAGATAAGATATTTCCATACTTGTCGACTATGAGACCAGGTAAACTGGCGCACGTCGTTTCATTGACACCAGGCAGAAACGCTGATGTTGGTAAAAATCTGTATAACCGACTCTCATAATCTAGGCTCTTAGTCAACTCATATTTTATAGGAAAAACCCAGCAGATTAATAAATAAATAAGTTACAGTTCAGTTAAGTTAAAGTACTGTACTCTATCAGCTGGGTTTTTTTTAATATTTGAAATATGTTGTACCTCAATAAAAACTAAGTAATAATAAATACGGTTTTTAAAAAGTGATTTTTGAAGGGAGAAAATTCTTGTTTAACTATTGTGTTCTACATATTGGGTAAATTTACTTAGATTATTTCATATTATAGTAATTTAGCTGCAATCTAGGTAAGGCACTGTGTAATATTTGCAAGTAAATATGCCGTCAAAATATCTGTAGAATGTCTTGTAATAAAAATCTTCGTATCTTGAGGACTTTGGAAAATATTTTCAAATAATAGTAATAAAACCTGAAATATTTATTTTTAACAATATATTACAATACTACAATAATCAACAATTAACCAATAACTTAGAAACTACTAAAAACAATATGATAACTTTTAACTTGTATTTACCAGTATAGGAACACATACAACCCTTGTTTTATGTTTAAAATGCCTTATGTTTTAAACGATATTACATATATAGATAAGATTTTAACCTAAATCAATTAAAATTAAACTGTTAAAATACTTTCAACAAAAATAAACTTGAAAATAATGTGGCAACCAAAATAAAACTATAATAACTAATACTTAAAAGATAATTTAATTTTAAACAAATATCATTGATTCAAATATCTTAGCCGTTATAACTGGCATACATATTTTTAAATCGTTATGAAATTGGTGTTGGAAAAATTGCTTGAAGCAGTAATCGCATTGTCAATTCAAGTAAAATTCGTTATTCAAATACACTACTTTGTAGTCATTTACTTAAGACTGAATAGCACCGAATTATATCAGTATATAAATCACAGGTGAATTCAGATTCAGGCTCTTTCCCGCTAAGAATGCTACGAAGCATCGCAAATCGTGCTGCTCAGAATCAATTCATCTTTATTTTACTTTCGTCGCTTTTCCTCGTGGGTATAGTAGACAATTGACGAACTGGATAAATTTTTCCGAGCGAAACCGATCTTTATACGGACTCGAAATATATTTAAAGCCATGCAGGTGATTATCTCGATGCTTATCATTGATTGCTTGTCAAAAATCGTGAGGTACTTGAGCAATCACAGTGAAAATTCACAATTTTTTTGGAAACAATAATTAAAACAAACATCTACACGTCTTCTTGAATGATATAAGGGTAAGAATATTAGCTCTCTAATTTAGGTGTTGGGATATTTTAATTTTAAAATGGTATATTCAAAAAGTATACATGACAAGGTAGACAAGGTCAATTATTCAATAGTAACTGGTTGTTGTTGCAATTAATAATTAGTTCCGGTTAGTTCATGCTAGCTATAAACATTTTCATGACATTTGCTTTATTAGGTTAAAAGCGTGTTTCGAAAATGTGTCAATTTCTTTTTGGTTATTTTTTAAAATGAATAAATGAATTGAGCAAAGAATTTACTTTAGATGTTGTCTTAAAAACGAAATTGATACCTGTGTGTTAAAAATAATAGAAAAGTATCACGTAACGGAAAATATCGCTGTAGTTACAGAAAGATAAACACGTGGAACAAAATATCACCGCAAAACAACGCCTGCTGAAAATCGCCTGCACATTAAAATATACCTCGTCGAATTTCTCAGAGATGTCGCGCAAATAACACACTTCACTTGCGCAACATCACTGAGAATCTCGACGGGGAACATTTAAGCACATCCAGAAGTAGCCAGCCGGCTTCGTTTTGAGGCGTCGTGTTTGTCTTTCAGTCGCGATAACTTTATTTTCTGTCGTTATGGTGATAAATGTTAATTAGCTTAAAAATGGCAGAGAGGCAGTTGAAGATAAACCGAATTCTGAAAGAACATCCTCCGTAACCACAATAGAAAACGTGGACAAAATTAAGGATCTAGTACTAAGATCGCTACTTAGATATCAAAGATATTGTACACCTTGACCATAATTACCAGAATGGTGGAATGAGGTTGTTTTTAATTCACTAAATTTGGATGAACAAGGTAACGGTTTGTATCTTACTTAATTAGTCCTCGTAATTTTTGAACGTACCGTTGGTAAATTCATGACATTTGAATAAATGACATTTATTGTTGACTAGCTTATATCCCCATACTATATAGAAAAATTTAAATTAAATAATTTATTTTAACTGAAATTAACTAATTTACTAAATTTTCTAGAAATTGTGAAGATTTTGGCACACTGTAAGCAGTGAAAAATTATGCAATCTTTAATAAACATTTACTCAATTATATATATATATATATATATATATATATATATATATATATATATATATATATATATAGATTTGATGTCTTGAACCTTTATGTAAATAAATCTTTGAGTTCTTTTGAATTTTTTTTATTATTTTGACGTTTAATAAGGAACAAGGAACGACATCTGTTTTTAAATTTTACATAACTTTGTATAATTATACGTGTTATGTTTGTAAACCAATGTTATTGTTAAAATTTAAAGCAAGACTGCGATGTATTTTTAATTTTAATTCCAGACATGGCAAAATAAAACTGTTTTTTTTGAAAATGCCCAAAACCAGGGGCGAAACGTCAAAACAAAAAAAAAAAATTCAAAAGAACTCAAAGATATTCATTTGATGAACCAAAACCCAAGATATATATATATATATATATATATATATATATATATATATATATATATATATATATATATATATATATATATATATATATATATATATATATATATATATATATATATATATATATGATATATATATATATATATATATATATATATATAGATATATATATATATATATATTATGTATATATCTTTGTACTGTAATATATAAAATGGTAATAAAAATAAATTATCCTCAAAAAATTTCCAGAACAAAACATCGTTTTTCGAAATTGTTACTTTTTTTCCAAGAACGATATATTGTGGGCACACTTAAATTATTCTAATTAAAATTGTAATTACGTAACCTAAATAATTAACAAATAAATATAATGCATCAAAAAGTTATATCTGCCGAGCAGACCATGATATTCTACATAACAACCTGTCTATAACATCATATTCTCAGTGTAGCTAGGCCTTTTATCAAATAACTCAACAAGTTTCATTCTGTTGTGTGATTTGATCAACATGAACGCAAAGAAATTTATTATCGAGAGCAGAAAATATTTAAAAAAAAAAAAACTATTCGGGAAACTAAAGCAAATCTTGGCAAAAACTATGGGAAATCTGCATCTTCGATTGAGATAGTTGACAAATGGTTTGGATACTTTTGAAACGGCCATATGAGCAAAGAAGAGGAAAACGTTCCGGAAGACCACCAGTAGGCCAAAAAACTTGATATGATGTTAAACGACAGAAGCTTGAAGATGCTTAAGTCGCTAAGGCCTTGGGCATCTCTAAAAATCGAGTTTATAATATATTGCATGAACACCTACATGTTAGAACGCTCGTAGAAAAGTGGATGCTGCGGTTGCTTTCCAACGACTAGAAACGTGAAAGTGCCAAGTTGTGCTTGGCCGATTTAAAACTGTATGAAAACGATTTAAACGATATAGATGACACTTGGATTTTTCATTACCAATGAAAAATCAAGGAAGAGTAAAAGCAGTGGGTAACGTAAAAGCTGACATGTCCCCACAAACACTCATGTGTCTATTTTCAGAAATGCATTTTTTTACAAATTACCATGAAAAGGGGAAAATAATCACCGGAACCTACTACACATCTCTGCTCGATCGATTCAGAAATAAAGAAAAAAGCTCCCATTTTACAAAGAAAAAAATGCTTGTCCATCATGACAATACGCCAGCAATCTGCAAAATGATTGGAATTGAGATGTAAATTTTTTCCCACCCCCATATTCACCAGACCTGGCACCTTCCGACTATCATCAGTGTGTGGCGGTTATTTTGCAGAGCTCAACAAAGAGTACTATCGGAGCAGTGTAAAGAAACTGGGAAAGCGATGGACTACGTGTATAGCCTGCGAAGGAGAGTATGTTGAAAAATAAATAAAAAGGTTATTAATGAATTTTGCTGTTCTTTAGTTGTATGCAGAGTTTTCAAACGGCAGTTAAGTACATTAGGCACAGTTGAACTCTAAAATTTTTGGAAACGTAACACTTTATAGTTTTACATAGGATGGATTCTTCGAAGGTTACTGCGTATACCCTAGACTGATCATCTCTCTAATGGCCGGGTACTACAAAGAGCCGGGACCGAAAGGGAATTGTTAAATCTTATTAAACGAAGAGAAGTCTCATATCGGGGACATATGTTCAGAGGCCCTCGCTATTACATCCCTAAATTAATCCTTCAGGGGAAAATGGAGGGTCGACGCGAGCCTAGTAAAAAAGAGCACTCATGGCTCTGGAAATATTAGTGACTGGTGTGGAGTACCGGATATAGCTACTATCTTCCGGCAAGCATGGGACGATGATTTCTTAATAATATAGAACGGAATAGGATAGACCCCCGAAGTATTGCGTACACATGGGACCAGGAAAAGAAGAAAAAATCTGATAAGCCTCGCTCTTAAACATTTTTTGAAGTAATTAATTTTAAAATGTATAAACGCTGCGAAAATATGAATGGAAGGACTTAAATGACTCGGTACTGAGAAAAACTTTCTTTTTTCGACTTAGAGAGCGCTGATGATAACATTAAACCGGAACCTGCGTTGAAAATACTTCAAGTAATCGCAGTTGTTGATAAAAACATCGCAATAAAGAGTCCGCATTAATAGAGAACGAGCAACAGAGATCTTTAGTGTACTGAAAGTCATCCGTCGGTGGTATGTACTATCGCCCATTCTGTACGGTATCTAAATTGAGATGTTTCACCCAACGCCAGAGAATGAAAGGGGAATGGAGAATGAGATCTCAATAAATAATATTTGGTATTAGGATGAATTTGAAACAACCTTGAAAACCCTTGGAAACTTAACAAATATGGTGAACATAATGAACGGGTCGCAAAATTGAAACCGGTCTCCTCCTTTTAATGAAAGTTGGGACTTTGAAAATAAAGTGAAGTGGGGATGGGCTATGCAAGTACATCGAACACTCAATTGCGAATAGTTTAATACTCTCAGGTCAAAAAGCATATTCGTGTCTCCGCGATATAAGGAACTGAACACATAGACAAAATTAAGACAAACTGAGAATGTAAATACTGGAATAACCGTCAATAGAGAATGCACAGATACCAGCAGGTATGCAGACGACACTGCTGTTTTCGCAAACTCATTGGAAAGTCTACAGCAACTCTTAAATAATGTGGCTTCCAGCAGTCAAAAAATACGGACTTCGGCTGAAAGAAATGGAAACTAAATATATCGTAATTAGCAAGAACAATGTTAATCCTGACCAACTATCGTTAGGATTATCATCAGATTCCTTCGTTGTTATGTGTTTACAGTGTTGCTATTCAGGGTAAAAAGTTGGACAATAACTGAAGCAGCCAGGAAAAGAATTAATACTTTTGAGATGTGGACGTATAGATGAATATTACGAATAGATCATATCACAAATAACCAAGTATTACAGAGGATGAAAAAAGAAACCGAAATCGTGACGAACATCAAAATGCGTAAATTAGAATACTTCGAATATATTATGCTTAACTAATAAAAATATGGACTACTCCAGTTAGAATTACAAGGGAAAGTCATTGAAAAGAGAGGTGTGGGCAGAAAGAGAATTTCATGGCTTAAACATTGAAGAACTTGGTTTTCCACATTAACAACATAACAGGTCTGTTTCGAGTAGTAGTAGATAGAGTGAAGTCCGATACGAATAGGCACTCAAAAAGGAAGAGGTGGATACCCTAGCTTTATTGTAATAATTAATGAAGCCTGAAATAACTGAATGATCGACGACCTGTGGCGTAGCACGTGGTATCCGAATAAAAAAAAAATAAGAAAACTTGGGCAGAGTGTGTTTTGACATTTATATGAACACATTAAGGCCTGATCTGCCAGACAGAGTGATTTTCGTTTTGAACTTGTAGAATTAAATTTACTAAATAAACTAACTAAAATTGAATAGAATTATTCTCAACAACAACATTATGAAGCCTCACCAAATGAGCCCTTAAAGTGAATTGATAACGAGTCTTAAATGAACAGATATGGCAGGCGAACTTGGGCGGTTTTTGACATTCGTATTTCTTATGACGTGTCAATGATACAAAGTTCATGTATTTCTTTTTACAGTATGTACATTCAAATGTTCTTTGACCAGCTTGTTGTTGTTCCGATTCATCACCTTGTTCCATTTTATATTCACGAGTTGCCTGTTCTGGCGGTTGAGGTCGATTTTGATCTGGAGATCTTTGCGCGAAAGGTCTATATACCGGAGGTACTTGATCAGGAGGTCTTTGTACCAAAGATACTTGCTCAGGAAGTTTTTGTACCAAAGATAATTGCTCTGGATTTCTTTGAACTAGAGCTACTTGCTCAGACGATCTTGGTACTAAAGATGCTTGATCATGAGGCCTTTGCGCCGTAGCTATTTGATGTTCAGGAGGCCTAGACATAATAGGCATTTGCGTAAAAGGCATTGATGTTCTTGGCATGGGATCCATATGCATTGGATGGATTGAAGACATTTGGTTTCCAAGTGGCATTTGTTTTCCAGGTGGAAATTGTTTTCCAGGTTGAAATTGTTTGCCAGGGGTCATCTGCTTCATAGCAGGCATTTGCTTCATAGGAGCCATTTGTGTTAGAACAGACATTTGCTTTAATGGTGCTATTTGTGATACAGCAGGCATTAGCTTTCTTGCTGCTCCTTGGTTTAAGTTTAAAGGAATGTGTTGGTGTATAGTGATGTTATGCTCTATTGGCACTTGTCTTATAGGTTCTTGTCTTATCGGTTCAATGGAAATTTGTTTCAAATCGATTTGTTTGGACGGTTCTATAGGCAATGGTTTTTCTACGAATGCTGGCGGGATTGAGTTGTTGTTTTTCTCTAAAATAGAACAAAAATAGTAGTTTTATTACAGATTTTCATTAGTAATAAAAAAAATGTGTAAACATAGAGAAGCACATTGAAAAGCGGCTTTGTTTACCCAGATATTGTAGAAAACAAACACAAAAAAAAAAAACAAATTATGTATTGTATTGTGTATTTTCAACTTAAAAAATTGTTTGACGGAAATGTGTGAACATGTGTATATGTAAAATGGAATGAATTGTGAGATAATGTTACAATTTAGTGAATCCCTTTTGGTTCCTAAAGAGCATATGTAATAGTCATTTGTGTATGTATGTAATACTTAATATACTACCTTGTTGGTAGAGAATATCATTCGAGAACACTACAAAAACTTCGTGCACGAGCTGCAAAAATAATATTTTCTCTACATTAGTTGTGTTTTAATATAAGGAACAGTTAATCAATTGCAAAACGGAACTAACCTGGCAATTTATAATCCTATCCAGGAAAACAATAAAGTTTAAAATAGTGTCAGATATCTTTGACTGTAAAATAATGCAAATTGTTACAGGTGACGATGAGTTGTTCAGCAATACACCACCAAATACAGCAGATAAACCAAATTCGGTCATTTTGAGTCTTCGACCGGACCAACTGACGCGGCAATATGAAAATACATATCGGCAATTTAAAGAATGACGTCATATAAAGCGAAGAAAGTGTCTGAGAATGTTCAATGGCACATTATGCGGAAGAGTTCAAGAAATTTAAACGTTGGAATTAATTTAATTAGACAAATGTCTGGGCTAACTGCCTAGTCACAGTTCTTCGACTGTTGCTGAAGAATATGGATAGGATTCAATAAACAATAAAATGCAAATTTGAAGTAAAATTCAAGTTTAGATGTTGTCGTATATACTTCAAAAATAACGCACTGCTTAACGCCGATACTTGGAGCTGCCCTAATGTGTTCAGGAATAATATGAAGGATTTTAGTTCAAAACTTGACAAGAAATTAAAACACGAGTTTTAACTGCCATCTATTGGTATACAATAAGTACTAACCAGCAAACAATTCATTTCTGTTTAAAGCAAGAAAGGTCCCAGGATAGGGTTTCTAAAAGAAATGTTCGGATCAAAGCAAGATATGTCCAGAAAAAAAAACGTTCAAAAATGGGTATGTCCATGGTGACCTGATGTCCGTGGCTCCTAGTCCCTTCAAGGTTATTAATATCCAACAGCGGCTGATTAAAAGTTGGACAAACTTTTTTTAAGGACAAAAAATACAGAAGCAAAGGCCCCTTTCCAATACAAAAAACAAGAGAGCTCCAGGTCGTGTCAAACTGCAGCGGTGTTTTTCAAAGAAATAAGTATAATGGAGTCCGTTGTCAAAAGTCACTCAATCCAACCAAGCAGCCCAGATCCACAAAGATTAGGAAGTTTAAGAAGTCCAGAAGAGTAGCATACGCTAGGCCAGCCGAGTTTCAGCTGCCTTTGCAGTCTTATTTCAAGAAAATTCCCATCCCTGCAGAAAAATTCAAGAACATTATTCACGTATCTAAATTTTGCAACGAAAAAGCTAGGAAAAAGACAAAAATATGAATTTTTTTCAATATTTTTACAAAAACACAAATAATTTACAAGATTTTAGCTAATAGTTTGCACGTATTAATTTAAATTTTTTTAAATTATTTTTAAAATTAAATAATTTACAGAAAGTTAGTAATTGTCCTAAAAAATCTTGTTTTATAATAGACACAATTTGTTTTGAATAATTTAAGAATGGACAAATCCTGTTTTGAACAGAAAAATGTTGACATTTTTTTTATTTTAATAATTTAAACAACTTTACATTTAGTTTTTGCACAAGAAAAAATACACATTTTTTAATTATATATATTTGTTGAAACAAACATTACTTTTTGGTTTTTTAATAATCGATTTTCCCTCAGTTTTGGAATTGCAAACTCTAAAAATTGTTTGTCTCAAAAAGTCCATTTCTGGACATGTCCAGTTTTGAACTAAAACCCTTCATATTGGTTCGTGTATTGGTTGTATAATTATTGGTAACATTGCAAATAATAATTATAAAAATTCTTCTTATTTCCTATGTATTTGTTGATTTTTTTTGTTCAAATATATATATATACATATATATATATATATATATATATATATATATATATATATATATATATATATATGGTATATATATATATATATATATATATATATATATATATGGTATATATATATATATATATATATATATATATATATATATATATATATATATATATATGGTATATATACATATATGTATGTATATATATATATATATATATATATATATATATATATATATATATATATATATATAAAATTAGTAATTTAAATATATAGGGGTCATTCCATGCTAAATCGACCACCTTTGACCCTGACCCCTTTCGATTTGGCTGAAAGTTTTTTATCTTTTTCTACCCTATGAAAAACGGTTCTCAGAATTTTTTCAAATTTTTTTACCCACCTCAAAAAAAGTTATGAATTTTTCGAAAAAATGGCTCTTTTTTTTTCAAATTATCATAACTTTGTCAAAAATTGGCCGATCGAGACGTTTTTTCTTTCAAAATTTTCGTAATTAAATGTACTTTTAAAAAAAAGATAGAAAAAATTTTTAGATAATAAAATCTATGAAATTTTTGCCTTTTTTGAGAAAAATTATTGAAACGCCAAAGAAAAATGAAATAAATTATTTGTTGAATTAGTATTAAAAACAGTGAATGTTAATAATATCAAACGTAGATTCCTAGTCATTAGGTGTAAGTTTAGTCTATAAATTAAGTATAATATACCGTGAAATCATTTACTTGCATTTTATTTTATTATATAAACAAAGTTTCTAAAAAAACAAAAAAAAAAAATTCGGCCCACCCTGGGATTGGCGGGGATAACTGCAGAATTGATTGAAGTTTTAAAAAAAAAAAAAAAAAAAAATGGCGAACTTCAAAAAATTGACGGTTTTTCTCAAAAAAGGCAAAAATTTCATAGATTTAATTGTCTAAAAATTTTTTTGTATTTTTTTTTTAAAAAGTACATTTAATTACAAAAATTTTGAAAAAAAAACCTCTCGATCGGCCAATTTTTGACAAAGTTATAGCAATCTGAAAAAAAAGACCCCTGTTTTTGAAAAATTCATAACTTTTTTTGAGGTGGGTAAAAAAATTTAAAAAAATTCTGAGAACCGTTTTTCATAGGGTGGAAAAAGATGAAAAACTTTCAGCCAAATCGAAAGGGGTCGGGGTCAAAAGTGGTCGATTTGGCATGGAATGACCCATAGATTCTATTAATTTTAGCAAAGTACGCAAAATAATAGAGCGCAAATATTTCGTGCAGGATGTTATGATGGCGGTTAGAAAATGCAGCCAATGGAAAAAAAGAGTCGCTTTTGACGCTGACATTAATGCGCAGAATTTCTTTTCGTCAATAATAATAAAAATAAAAGTTTTACCATATGGCGTCGATTTTTTGGCGAGCACGTCATGGGCGTAAGATATACATATGTTACAAAAAACGAAAAAGAAAACTCTTTTCGAAAAAATTTGCCATAAGCCCCTTCAAAACCAAATGAGACATAGGTCTTTGGTAAATTTGAAAGAATGATAGAATTACAAATACTTACCACAATGTTAGTTATGCTTGAGGATGATTTGCAATGAATGAGATTATATTTCACTACCTAAAATAGTTTATAACATCGTATTTATTTTAAAGTATTAATAAAATGACGATGAAACAATTGTAACTCTTTATTTAACAATATAGAAAAATATTTAAAAATCTTAAATTAAATCAACGACAATTTACCTAAAGTAAGATAAAATTTAAACATGAAAATATAAACATCTTTTAAAGACGAGAAAATCACATTAATATACATGTTTTGCTATAAATTCTACCCCTCATTCAGACACAACAAATAAAATGAAATAATTAAGCAGCAGTTATAGTAACTACAAAGGATTATCCAAAAACTACTGAGCCTTTTAAGGTCAAAATTGAAAAAATCGTTTTTCATATTTTGAAAAAAAATTATTAAACCGAATATATTCGAATATTTTGCTCTATGGCCCTCAGCCTTTTTTCTGGCAACACCCTACTCCCATCCCTGTATTACTTGTGCGGTTTCTGAGCAAAATATTACAAGAGGTGATTTTCTCGAGCCTCTTTTCAAGCCAACTTAACACCATTCAGGGAGTCCTGGGGAGACCGCAACAAATTATATTCTGACGGTGTAAGGTCTCAAAAATATAGTGGATACATTAAAACTTTCACAGCCAAGCTTTCTTAATTGTGGCCGAGTCATTAAAAATCTGTGTGATCTGCCTTTGTCATCTAAGTTGGGAATGTGGAATCTTTGGCACAATGATACTACTCAGTATATATCACCACTACACCAAACACTTTATTTTTGCACTCGACGCGCGTTTCGCTAACCATGTTAGCTTCATCAGGAGCGATGATTGACTAGTCAATAAAGTGTTTGGTGTAGTGGTGATATATACTGAGTAGTGCCTTTGTCATGGTGCAAGACGACAACCTTTCTGTTGACTAGTTCCGGCCGATATTTTTCCAATCGCTTGCTTCAATCTTCTCTATTACTGACTATCATCGCTCCTGATGAAGCTAATATACTTAGCGAAACGCGTGTCGAGTGCAAAAATAAAGTGTTTGGTGTAGTGGTGATACATACTGAGTAGTATTAATGACAGTAAAGTACAGAATCAATTGCTTGACCAGGCTGCAGTAGCTCATGATGCACGAGTCCCTTCCAATCCCGCTAAACGTACAGTATCACCTTTTTTGGCATCAATACGGCTTTTGCCATGGTTTGTGGAGCTTCTTCTTTTTCGACCATGATCTTTTTCACACAGTATTATCTTACGTGACCCACTTTTCATCGCCCCTGATCAATCGTTTCAAATACGTCTCGATTTCGTTCCATTTCTATAGAGATTCGAGCATTAAAATACGAATGAGTAAATTTTTTAGCGTCAAATCATGTGTCACTCAAACAACGAGCTTCTTTTTGTAACAAGCTTTCTCCAAATGGTTTAGAATTGTTTGGTGATGGTAGTAATGAAAAGTGGGACCCAAGGAAGAAAATATATTACCAAATTGAACAGGCTCGAGTAACATACATGAATATGAATAAATTTTTCCATCGCACAAGTCTCAATCTCGAGCTCCGAATGAGAATGGTGAGAATGTACGTATTCTCCGTGTTATTGTATGAATATAAGTGCTTGATCCTTTATCCTGGTTCAGAGAAACGATTGGAATCTTTTAAAATGTACATTTATTGATACCTTCTTCGCATCTCCTGGGTACAGAAAATAAAAACACAGAAGTACTGGAATGAATGAACAAAAATGAAGGAATTACTAGCAACCATAAAAATAAGAAAAACTCAGTACTTCGGACATACAATAAGGGGTCCAAAGTACGAATTACTACGCGTAATTATTGAAGACAAAATGAAGGGCAAACGATCGATCAGAAGATACCAGAATTCTTGGCTGAAGGACATGAGAAAGTAGCTCGGATGTGCTTCGAGTGATATTTTTCGAACAGCGTCGTAACAAGAAGAAGGTGATGGATATTTATATACATTTGGAAGTTGCGACTATCACAAAATATTAATTACTTCAGCTACCTTATCTAATTGTAAGTTTTCATACGTGTTTGTTAAAATTTTAATTTTTGTCTGCATATTTATTTATTTCCCTTTAACTTAGGCGATTAAAAAAAAGATTTTACTTAAAATGGATGAGTTTAATAAATACATTCACATGTAGTAAGATTGTGAGAAAAGTGGAATTATGAAATTAGTTGTAATGATTGTGACAAAAAATATGTTGAGCAAACTAAAAGGTCAATTAAAACGTGATTTAAAGAACATTTAGCACACTTAAAATACAATAGAACAGAAAAGTCTAGCATTGCCGAACATGCCCTTGAATCCGATCATATTGTAACATTAGATAATCTAAGATTAATTAAAAATGTATCTGATGGGAGATTGTTGAACGCATAAGAAAGTATGGAAATTATAAAATGTAAAAATATTTTGGATGGTTGTAGCTTCTACTTGATGGAAATTCATTATAAATATATAATGAAAGACTGTTTTTAGTCAATTTCCACTGGTTTATTTAAATTGCGATGACGCATTTCGCTGTCGATGCAGCTTCTACATTTTACACTGTCAAGTTAGGTTTAATGTTCACAATTTTTAGATAATTTTTTAATTATAATGTTACACCTAATTTAAATTACATTGATAGTATTGGAATATAAGACGTCATCCTTTTTAATTGATTTAATCAAATATCATACCAAATTTGAACCTAAATATAGTATCAAAAACTCATACGAACTCGTGAATAAAGTTAAGAATATAATAATGCCAGATAATTCTAAATTAGTCTCTTTTGATGTCAAAAACTTATTTCCAAGTGTTCCCCCAGACGAAACAATAATTTTATTAGAGAACCTATTAACAAAAGACAAAGTAAATGAAGTTATAAAAATGGACATAATTAATTTATTAAGAACTTGCCTAAGACAAAATTATTTTTGATTTAACAATACATTCTACAATAGTAAGGAAGGGTTAATTATGGGGAGTCCATTAAGTCCATTACTTGCCAAAATTTTCATGGACAGTATTGAAACAATGATATTTAACAACCACAAAAACAATAATAATTGTCTATACTGGTATCGATACGTACACGATATAATTGTATGCTTTACAGGTACGGACAGACAATTAACGCACTTTTTACAGTATATTAATTATTTACATAGAAATATCAGTTTTACAATGGAAGAAGAAGTCGAAGGGAAAATCAACTTCCTAGACTTAACAATCAGTAAAACCATGAAAAAACATGAATTTGCAATATATCACAAACCTTGTCATACAGATACCACAATTCACAATAGTTCTCACCACCTTAACCATCATAAACTAGCAGCTTATCATAGTTTTATATACAGACTAACTAATATCCCCTTATCAGAGGAAAATTTTACTAAAGAATTAAACTACATAAAACAAGTAGCCGTTAACAACGGGTTATTCGGTTACTTTAATCAATAATATCGTTAGGAAAAAACTTAGAAACAAGGCAATCTCAGAAATATACCCACGTTTTAAGGACAGAAATACCACATTTAAATGCTTAACCTATTTCGGCAAACCAACGGAAAAACTGGGGAAATTTTTAAATCAAAAAAATATCAACATAGCTTACAAGACTAACAATGCTGTAGGGAAATATCGTAAAAACTACAAACCACAAATCAATAAAGACAATAAATCAGGGGTTTATCAATTAACATGTGGGTCATGTTCTAAAACATACATAGGACAAACTACAAGAATTACAGAACATCAAAAAAAGTTTCATCCATAGAAATTCTAATTCAACATATGCTAATCATCTTTTAACAGAAAATCACACATTTAACAAGAATTTCAAAATTTTAAACACCCAACAAAAAAGGTTTAAAACTAAACCTTTTAAAGACAACGCAAATAAATCGATTAAGGACTACAGGTACTTTACTCAATGACCAGGTAGATTTAAGCAATTCACCATTATTGAATTTATTCTCCTAACTCCAAATCTGTGTGGGTTTTCCAATACTATCAATGTAATTTAACTTAGGTGTAATATTATAATTAAGAAATTATATAAAATTGTGAACATTAAACGTAACTTGACAGTGTAAAATGTAGATCTGAAGAAGCTGCATCGACTGCGAAACGCGTCATCGCAATTTAAATAAACCAGTGGAAATTGACTAAAAACAGTATTTTATTTATATAAATGTAAAAATAGTTTAAATAAAGACAGAGGGCCTATTCCTTATAGTCCCCTCTACTGATTACTCGACCGGAACTGATGGCCTCGCCTATGCCATTAGTTCCGCTTGAGTAATTCAAGGGTTAGGTGATATATACTAAGTAGTGTCATTGAGCCAAAGATACCACATTCCCAACTTAGTTATGTAGTAAGATATTGAGAAGTTGTACTTAAGCATACAAGGTGAAAGTTGCGATTTATGAATTTGTTGTGGTTTAAAGTGTTCGTGCGGTTGTTTAGTACGAAACTTCGTCTTCAAAATGTCGTCAAGGAAAAAACTTAGTGTCGAACAGCGAAGTGGTATCTGTACTCTACATGAGGAAAGCGCTAAATCGCGAAAAAAAAACTCGGTAAAGGAGTACACTTCACCTTTTCACAGAAAACAATTAACAGGTCAGCCTAAAGCAACGACAGGACATAAACATCATCTTTACAGTAATTTCTAAATGAAATCGACTACCATTGTTAAGAGGCAATCACTGTCTGCAAATCTAAGATAAGGTGTAGCTGCCAGGAAACCAAAACTAATAATTAGGAACCATTACCGGGTGTACAAGTATGAAATGCGGATTTTTTTCTAAAAAAACATGTTTAATTCGGAAGAATGATAAAAAGTGCTTTATTCAAAGCATGCACCATCGCTTGTTATACATTTTCCCCCATCTTTCGGGCAATTTGTGAATACCACGCCAGTAAAAATCTTCCCCTTTTGCTGCGAACCATTCATCGAGCCATTTTTTCACATCTTCGTACAAACCAAAGCGCTGCTCAGCAAGTGAGTGACCCATCGATGCAAACAAGTGGTAATCGGAAGGAGCCAAGTCTGGTGAATAAGCCGCATGGGGTAGAACTTTCCAGCTTAGTGCTTCCAACGTGTCGCGAACTGGTTTTGCCGTAAGTGATAGAGCATTGTCATGAAGAAAAATGACTTTGTGTTGCCTCTTTCGGTATTCTGGCCTTTTTTCAAGCAGCGAACGGTTCAAATCGTCAATTGTTGTTGGTAATGTTTGGTATTAACAGTTTCCCCAGGTTTTAACAGCTCATAATAGACCACGCCCCTCTGGTCCCACCAAACACAGAGCATCGTCTTTCTGCCAAAGCGATTCGGTCTTGCGGTCGATGTGGATGGTGCGCCTGGGTCTACCCAGGATTTTCTGCGCTTGGGATTCTAAAAATAAATCCACTTTTCATCCCCTGTAACTATAAGATGCAAAAAAGACTTCCTTTTGTACCGAGCGAGCAAAATGTCACACGTGTTTTTGCGCTTTTCGAGTTGCCTGTCGTTCAACTCATGTGGTACCTATCTACCGGTCTTCTGAATCTTTCCCATCTCTCGTAGCCGATTGGAAACAGCTTGTTGACTAAGGCCCAATTGCTCGGCGAGTTGTTTTTGTGTTTGCGAATCATCTTCGTCCAACAATGCTTGCAATTCCACATCTTCGTATTTTTTTGGCGGTTTTCCACATTCCTTGTCTGCAACATCGAAGTCACCACTTTTGAAACGCCGAAACCATCGTTCACACGTATCATGCGATGGAGCATGTTCACCATAAGCTTCTCGAAGTAATCGATATGATTCAATAGCAGTTTTCTTCAAATGAAAACAAAAAAATACTGCTGTCCGCGAATGCTCTTTGTTCGGTATAAATTTCGACATATTGAACACAACAACACACAACACTATGTACACACTTTTCCAATTTATCACTCATGCGCGTCTGACACTTGATGATGACACAACAAAATGGCGCGTCAAATCTTTATAGCAAAAACTGCATTGGTGCACCATCTGTTTTCTGAAATCCGCATTTCATACTTGTACACCTGGTAGAACAGATTACAATGGACTAAAATACACATAAACTGGAGCATAGACCAACAGAATAAAGTTCTTTGGACGGATGAATCACAATTTCAATATAACAGAAGAACATTTGTGAGCCGCTTAAATAACAAAAAGGGCTTCAGAAGTTTGCCCTGTACTAACTATTACCATAAAACACCAAGATGACCGCGTTATGATTTGGAGATGTTTGGGTGGCAACATGCCAAGGAGTTTGGTGAAAATAAACGGGAAAATAAATGCTATCTGAGCCGCAATTTTATCTTTCAACACGATAACGACCATAAACAATCCTAAAAACTATATCATCGACATATTAATATAACAATTAATAAATAGGGTACGGAGTATTTATGAATACTTCTTAATGTAGGCAACATCTTAAAAAGAAATTTATTTTACGGTAATGAAAAAATCTTTTAATATTGCCTTCAACCTTTAGGACGGTAGCTGTGTCGACGCGGAATTTTGTTGGAGTTAAAATGTCTTCACGATCTTGTCTTGCTGGTTTGTAGTTGATTGACACCGTTATAAGGCACTTCCCACCAAACCATTGTTAAAGATGGATGATAGCACAGACCGAAAAAATTGGACGAAACTCGAGGCCTTGAGACCAGAGCATAGTTTTCCAAAAGTTTTTGGTGCGCTCAATCCTAATTCCACCTCAGAATTGCTCCATCACATCAGATTTTCGAGGTATCCTATCCTAAAAATGCAAAAAATATAGCTTTTCGTTATATTCGCTATTATATTACACTGCGAATTAATTTTTTTTCTCGACAAAATTCGTTCGTACATTACACTTTAAATCCCCAAACAAAGATAAAGGTAAATGAATCTAACATAACGTCAGGCGTCGAGTGAAAATTGATAAAAGATATTACATTCTCAAATCCTAAAAAGATCAAAATTTAACACAACGGAAAGGCAAGCGTAACAAACTTTTAATCAAATTGGTATGGTTGTAACGAAAACGGACGATTTCTCCAAGAAGAAACAAAATATCTGAAAAATTCAATATGCATTCCGAAGGGGAAGAGTAATACTTTCAGATGCCGCAACGAGTTTTGTCGAGAAAAATTAATCGCGGTGTAATATAATCCCGAATAAAGCGAAAAACCGCTATTTTTGTATTTTTAGGTTAGAGTATGTCAAAAACCTGCTGTGCTGGAGCAATTCAGAGGTCGGATTTAAATTTAGTGCACCAAAAACCTTCGAAAAAAGTATAGTCTCGTCTCAGAGTTTGAAAATGTTGGCCTGTGTAGTCTTTCTCTGCAGTCCGAATATTGTGAACCGCTTTCTGAAAGTTAGGTGAGTAAACTAAATTATTTAGCCGACTAAACTCCTACTTTCTACTCCCTATAGTACAAAAATTACATCCCTAAAGAACACTTGTTTTACGTAGAGTAATCCGTCAACTGTTATACAGTACTTCTTCCATATACTCCTAATCTCCAATAAAGCGAGATATGGACTTGCTGAGTTTTTTCATTTATCTTTCCATTAACGTCTATTTACAAGGCGCACATCTGCAGATTCTCTCTGCGACGGCAGTGAAGACCACCTTGGTCCTTGCTCCACGTCGCGTCGTCGCCGAGCTCTTCTTGGTCTGTTGTCTGTTATCCACAGAGAATATCTCGTATCGCTTCACTTACTTCTCGTCAAATGAGAAACAGTGGAGTGGGTACTTAAAAAGTTTTTCTAGATACCGATACCAATATAATGGCAGAATCTATAGCAAAACTATATATATATATATATATATATATATATATATATATATATATATATATATATATATATATATATATATATTCTTTTAGAAATTTGTTTATTATACATCAGACTTTATTCTATTATACGTGTATGTAACGGTAAATTATTCTTTTTATGGCACTTGTGATTCAGAATGGTGTACTCCTCTCAAATGCGAATTCAAATTGTACTTATAGTGAAACTTTTTTTCACACAGATGGCAGGCAAATGTAGGTTCTTTACCACACTCGTATTTCCTATGCGCCGTTAGATGGCGCGAATGTTTATAGCTGCGGTCACAATTTCTACAGTGAAATCGTTGCTTTATCTCTAGAAAATTCATTGTAAAATCTACAAAAAAATATTTAATATTAATTATCGCTAAAAAAATAGTTAACAAAAGCTAATTAAAATAACATATGGTGAATCTTGAGAAGATATATGTGCATGTTATTGACATCGAAAATTCAAATTCATTGTTAAATTTGTGACATTTCTTTGTCATTAAGATGTCACATGCCCATAAATAATTTGGATTTATTTAATGTAGCCGCCTCCAGATGTAACTTCTTATTAAATGGATTTACAACTTCTGAGGCCCTAAACGAGGACGAAAAAACCTTGATAAATTGCTGCCAAGGAGATGTATTGCTTCCAGTAACGTCAAAGGTTATAAAAAAAGGTCAAGTATCCGAAAGCATTTTTAGGTTAGATGTACAAATAAGTCGGTACCTTTGAAATACGTGTCACAAAGTCAGCTTTCAGTTTATATTACTTCTCACCACTGTTGTGTGTGGCAGTACCGATCTTATAGAAGCAAACTCACCTTACACACCTTTATACGATACTGTTCATATAATTTCCAAATCCAGTCTCGAAAGTGATGTAATTCGACAAGTAGCGTTTAAGTCCCTGTTTTTAAATGCAAAAAATGCATCTGAAGCTGCGCTAATGATTTATTCAGCTTTTAATAGATGGTGCTGTGAAGCTAAAAACGTGTAAAATATTATTCTAGCGATTTTAAAGTTCTTGTTTCACAGGGTGTATTCTCCAGATATATCTTCGTCTAATTACTATTTATATCGGTTGCTGCTCTTCGATTCCCACTTAACTTCATTGGACGACGTAAAAAAAGCATAACTGAAGAACTCTAGAGAATATTCGGAAATATTTTTCCTGAATGAGTTATACTCTGTGCGTAAATAAATAAACATTTTGTTAACATACAAAAGGAACCGATTTAATTTGTACACCAAATATTATAAGGGATCTACTACATGGTTTTCTTATGCAAGGATGAATGGATCGTCTAGCCTATATCACCCAGTTTGCGTGCCATAACGAGCCCCGTGTAAGACCTCCATGATATAAACACATGTTACGTCCCTGTCTGTAAAACATGCTCGTAGATTTTGTTTATTACCGTCTTTGTTGTTAGTTTAAAAGTGGTAGCTCAAAGGTTTATTCCTTTGTCCTTTGCTGATACTTCCTTATCTCCTTATAGAATAGCATGACAGCAATGCTGCTTTTTCCATTTATCTGGAATTAGGAATACTGTCTTGATCTGAATGTTTCCTATTTTTGAGGTTTTGAAACGCTGTTTGTACATATTTTTTTGTTTATTGACACTTCATTGTTTATTACCATCTCTGGTGTTTTATTTCACCTCTTTTCTTAAAAAGTCCTGTCAAATATTTCACATATGTTTCTATTTCTATGCAGTGCTTCATCTCATTAGTTTCTTATCTTTGACTTTTAAACGCCATATCTGTTTTTGAAGCCGATAAAAGTGATTCCCATTCTTTTTTATTAAGGTCTTTAATTTGCCTATTAATGATGTGGTAGTATTTAGAATTATTTTATAATTCTCACGATTCTCAGTTTGTTTAGCTAGGCTTTCTTTTTCTTCTCTTTAACTTCTTTTCCAAAACCATGTTGTTCTATTATGTCTGTAGTTTCTGCTGGTTTATATCACTTACTCCAAGTACATTAATTTCTGCTTCATTTTTTTTGTAATTTTTCTCAGCTGGTATTGATATCAGTTTTTTTTCTGTCGATTTCTTTTTATTAGTCTTGATAAAATTGTTTCATAATTGTGCTTAGAATGACTTAATGTTTTTTTTTTTTTTGTCAAAGGATTCGTGAGAAAATCACAATCCAAAATTTTTGCTTTTCTTTACGTTTTAGGGTAACTAGATCATGAAAAACAGTCACTCATTTCCGTCGATATATATATATATAGATATATATATATATATATATATATATATATACATATATATATAATATATATATATATATATATATATATATATATAAATATATATATACATATATATATATATATATATATATATATATATATATATATATATATATATATATATATATATATATATATATATATATATATATATATATATATATATATATATATATATATATATATATATATAATATATATATATATATATATATAATATATATATATATATATAATATATATATATATATATATATATATATATATATATATATATATGAAGGGAGTGAAATGGGTGGGAGTCAATACATTTTGGTGACAAAAAAGGTTAGAATACATGATCATTTTTTATCTATATAGTCCACATTTGAATTTTATTCTTTAGTATACGCACGTATTTCGTTGGCAGAGAGCATGTACTGTGTTCGATGTGATTTTAAAAGAGATAATTGTAGTTTTTAATCGTTAAATACTTTCTTTGATTATTTAAACAAATCCTAATTTTTTTTATTATTATTTCACCATAAAGTGGACTGTATTAAGTTATTGTCTAGTGTGGATAGTCCAAATTTGGTGTTTACTTCAGAACTGCATATGTGCAAGGAAAGTACTGCGTAAATCATTTTGCCAGTTTTTTTGTACAGATTACGCAAGTTTCATTTTCTTTTAATATTGAACTTGATTTCAGTTTTCCTAAAAAGTAAGCGCCTGTTTACATTAACAGTGTTTAAAGTTTTGACGTCCTTTACAGTTCGAGGTGGTTACAATGTAATCGATTGTTAATTTTTGTAATTGAGTATCGCTAAAAATGTATTGATGTTGAGGTCTATGGTCAAAGGACTAACTAAATTGCACCAACGAAGTCGTAAATTTGGACCTAATTCTAGTCACAACGTAAATAGAAGACCTCTACACTTCCCTTGTTTATTTCTCTGATCTAAGGTCAAGGTAATGAAAAAATCCAAAGAAATTGATTTGTAATTTATTAAATAAAACAGAAACTATAGAATCAGGTACATAACTAAAAATATATCAGTTTTCATTACTTATACCATTGTTGATAATCTAGCCCAACCTCAACCCGATGCATTTGTCGCATATGAGAATACAAAATGAATCTTTGAAAAAACAATTTTGAGCAAAGGTTGCATTTAAAATTCGGTTCTTTTCCACATTCATACTTAAGATGGCTATACAGGTGACGTTTGTACTTGTAGGTTTTTTGACATCGCGGACATATCCATCTATTATTTGTAAATTGAATTTGACTGTACACTAAAAAGAGTATAGTTTTAATAATTATTTGGGTAGAAGTTGTGGTCGTACAAATAGTACACAATAGAAAATATGGCAGCTTTGGATTAACAGAAGAGTGTAGGATCTGCATGTTTAGAGCAAAGGCTCAAACAAATGCCTTAAATGCATTTTTTCACCATGTATCATGAAAGATCAATAGTGATAATAACTAACGATTTTGCTATTCAAGTCATGACATGGTTTTTCCATTCTGTAGACCACATACGTAATATCTGTCCAAGAGTTTGGAAGCAGTGGCTATTTTCAACAGAAAAATAAATGTATTGTAAAGAATTTAAAAACGGATAACTTGTAATAAATCTTAGTTTAATACTTAACCTAACCTGAAATACCTATTGTAATTACAATAAGCTTCCTTTTCATTTTTGTCAATTTCCGATTACACAAGTATTTTATTACCTTTGCACTACCCTGTCCTAAAAAGGTTGCTTCCTTACAATTCATAATCTATCTCTAATCTAAAAATTCATAAGTTTAGTAAATAATAGATTTACTAAGGTCTTGACAATTGTACTCGAGTAACCAAAGTCACAATGTTCCCAAAGCTGTTCACGTTGTCTCTAGAAGATATATTCAAATCATTAAAGTGAAAAAGAAGAATTATAAGAAATGCTGATGGAATTACATAACAAGTGGCATTGGTATAACAACTAAAGACGAATCGAAAGATTCGCATTTTTACAAGTCTTTCGATTCGTCTTTAGTTATTATACCAATGCCATCTATGCCTTCGAGCGGTGAGCTCGATAATTTGCGGTTCTGCAATAAGTGCCAGCCGTGCTGTGCCGCTCTGCCTGAAAAGACTTTGTAAGCCACCGACAGAGTGCAGTATGAGCATCTATTTGCCATAGTTTTAGATAACAAGTCTCAAAAATAGGTCTAAAAATAAACTTTACCAAAACCAAATATTTGAACAAATAAGTGAAGATAACAGCCAGGAATTATCAATAGAAGGTGAAAGAACAGGAAAGGTACAAACGTTCATATATTTAGGAAAAAAATCGAAATATCAAAAAATAGTTTAACGGCTAACTTGGAGAGAAGAGTCTCGTTGGCTTGGTCTGCATTCCGAAGGTTACAATCTACATTTAAATTGGACATTCCAAATATAATGAAAGCCAGAATGTTCGATCAATATGTACTGCCGGTATTAACATATTGCACTGAAACGTGGAATTTAGATAAAAGTGTAATAAATAAACTCCGAGTAACACAAAGAGCAATGGAGAGGGGAATGCTAAATATTAGACTCCAAGATCGTATTCCTAACATCGAGATACGAAGAAGATCAAAAGTGACAGATGTAACATAACAAATATGTATATTAAGGTGGAATTGGGCGGGGCATATCGCAAGGATGAATGACAACAGATGGGCAGGCCGTATGGTTGAATAGAGGCCTAGCGAACATAAAAGATGCAGAGATAGACCACAGACAAGTTGGACGGATGACATAAAAAATTAGCGGGACACGATTGGATGCAAAATGCAAACAATAGAGCTCACTGGAAACAACTTGAGAAGGCTTATATCCAACTATGGATGAAATAAGCTAATGATGATTATGATGATGAATCAAAGTCGAGGCATGCGATTTCTAAATTTATTGTGCTTTAAAGTGTTCCTGCATTTGTTGCAGTTGATGCAGAGGTAGACCACAGACAAGATGGACAGAAGACATAAAAAGATTAGCGGAACACGATTGAATGCAACAAGTAAACAACAGAGCTCATGGAGACAACTTGGGGAGGCTTACATCAGGCTACGGATGGAATAAGCTAATGATGATGATGATGATCATGAAACAAAGTCGGGGCATGCGATATCTAAATTTATGGTGCTTTAAAATGTTCGTGCATTTATTTAGTTCAAAAACTGTGTTTATAAAAAGCACTAAGAAAGCAGCTAAGTGTAAAAGAAAGAAGTATTATCTGTACTCCACATGAGGAAGGCTATAGCGACTGATAAATCGCAAAAAATTTCCCAATGCACAACTAATTAGAACAAATAAAAGCAGAAAAAGATCTGGCCGGCAGACCGACAATTACTCCCACTGGAGTATGCAGCAGCATAAGATGAGTTAGATCGGAGTGTTAAAATCGTTGTTGTGTAAAATTTTGTGCACCTTTGAGAATACCTAAAAAATTTATGTGAAAAGTTGGGTGCTGAATACTATTAAACAAATTAATAAATATAATATTGAACATCGCATCGGTGAGAAAAAAATCACAAATAAAGTTGACTGATATGACAAAAGTAAGATTTCATCTAGAAACTATTATGGATATAATCATAACTGACTTTTTAGACATTTATTTTATGATAAGAATAACCTTCTTTTAATTTATATATTTTAGTTTTAGATAAAAGCTGTCTAGTGTTTCCAAACTTTTGGACGGTGAGGTATGTAAAAAGAACAGTATAAAGATGACACAACACTCTTATACCAAAGCTGCCATAGAAGTATATTTAAAATATTTCTCTCTCTCTCTCTCTCTCTCTATATAATATATATATATATATATATATATATATATATATATAATATATATATATATATATATATATAGTCAGTACAAAAAGTCTCCATACACCACCTGCTCTCTATACTATTTTTCTGTTATGTACTAATTAATTGGAACTATGAAGAAACATGTTTAAATTAATATTTGAAACTTAACCAAGGAGGATTAGTATTAAAAACAACTACGGAACATTTTATTTAAAAGTTACATCATTGTTAAAAAAATATAAACAAAATGAAAGTCAAAAAAGTCTCCATACACTTAACAATTACCGATAATAGTTTTGACGGAGTTTAACGGAAAATAACAACTTCGTTTAAACTAATATTTAGTCGGACCGCCGTTGACCTTGATAATTTCCTGTAATATTTTTGTCATGCTTGCAACCAGCTTTCTAGTAACTTCTGCTGGCATGTTCTCCCATTCGTTTTAATATTCTGTTTTTTAATTCTTTTCTGTTTGAAACATTATATTTGCGAACGCGCCGTTTAAATTCCTCCCATAAATGCTCGATGCGGAGGTATATGAAGCTGTTGTCGCGTATTATGTATCATCCACTTCTCGCACCAAGTTTGCAGTATGTTTCGCATCATTGTCCTGTTGGAAAAATATATCTTTTTTCGAGAGCTAATTTTTTTGGACACTTTCTCTTAAATTGTCTCTCAAAATGTTCAGATAAACATGCTGATCCATGGTACCATTAATAAAATGTAAATTTCCAACCTCTCCAGCGGACATACATCCCCAAAGCAGAACACTGCCACTCCCTTCTCTCACCGTGGAACAAATGTTTCTAATATCGAATGCGATATTCTTCCTTCTCCAAACTTTAGTTCTGCTATCAGACCCAAAAAGTTTAATTTTAGTTTCATTAGTAAAGATTACGGATTCCCAAAATTCAGGAGGTTTAGTAACTTATTCGCTAGCAAAAGATAACCGCTTTTTGCGATTAGCTTCCGAAATTAACGGCTTCTTTCTGGCTGCACATCCCTTATAGCCTGCCCTGTGTAAACAATTTCTCACTGTTTCATTGTATTTATAGTTCCTGTACTTCTTCTTTTAATTTTGGTGCACTTTTCTTGAGATTTATAATTATTTTGTCTAACAACACTGGCCTCTTCACGTGGAGTCAGTTTCTTGGAACGACCGGAGCGTAGTCGAATTTTATAGGAACCCGTTGATTTATAATAGTTTACAATGTACTGAACAGTAGCATGCGACTTTTTTAACAATTTTTTCCTACATTTTTGTACGATTTTCCATCTTTCCACAAATTAATTCTGATCTTTCAAACTTGAAAGGGAATTCACAATTTCTCTCGCTCATTTTTAATACTACTTTGAAAATCCACTGGAAAATTACTGGCAACAAGTGACAGATTTATAAAGTATGGCCGAAAATTATTCATTTGGTTTCAGTTTAGTGAGCAACAGATAGCGTGATAAAATGCGGCAGATTATAAAATGTTCTTCGATGCAGTTCTTGAATGTATCGAGACTTTCTTGACATTAATTTTGTTTACATTTTTATAACAGTGATGTAACTTCTAAATAAAATGTTCCGTAGTTGTTTTTAATACTAATCCTCGCTTGTTAAGTTTCAAACATTAATTTAAACATGTTTTCTCATAGTTCCAATTAATTAGTTTAAACATAACAACAGAAAAATACGATTAGTATAGGAAACAGATGGTGTATATATATATATATATAATATATATATATATATATATATATATATATATATATATATATATATATATGAGTGCAAGTACAAGATATGGTAATGGAAGATAGTCGATTAACCGTGGATGATTTAGCTGAGGCTATAGGCATCTCACATGGATCAGTACATGAAATCTTAACTAATGTTTTGGGTATAAGAAAGCTATTCAGTCGATTTGTAACTATGAATGAGAGATAGGTTTACTAGTATGATCCTTAACGCGACAACAAACCGCACAATGAATTGAGCCCAGTTGTTCAGGTCCAAAGTAGACAAGGTGGTCAAAATCGTCCAAAAAAATTATGGCACCAATTTTTTGGGATGCAAAAGGAATTATGTTAATTGATTACCTTCAAGCCGATCAAACAATCACAGGAGAGAATTATTGCAATCTGCTAATAGAGGTGCTTTGGAAACGGCAAAACTTGTCGGATTGAAATACGAATTGTTTGAACATCCACCCTATTCGCTAGATCTGGCTCCGTCTGACTTCCATCTGTGCCCAAACCTCAAAATACCTTTACGTGGAAGCTCTGAACAAATGATAAGGTGATAGCATCCGTAGATGGCTATTTTAAAGGTCTTCAGAGGTGGAGTAAATGAATTGGAAAATTGCTGGAAAAAATATATTGAGCTTAAAGGAGATGTTGCTGAAGAATAAATGTATTGCGACTTATTAATTCATCTTGTTTCTTTTTTTTTATGGATCTAGCACACGTGCTACAGGGAAGTCCCTAAAGCGCTACAGGAGCGACACGTGTGCGGAGAAAGCGATTCACGTTGTTCTTAAATCGCTGTAAATTGTCTCGGTGGAAAACACAGTCCTGGGCAAACTATTCTAAAGGGATGATGTTCTCCATATAAAAGACTGCTTGAAAAGCGTTGTACGAGGAGTAATAAGTTGAACCTCATACGGATGTCAAGTATTAGCACGACGTGTACTTCTAACAAGCACCGCTCTGCGAGGAAATAAGCGGGCCACATCCTTCGAACACTTTCCATGAAAAATACTTGTAGAATAGGCTCAAGTCGCCAACCGTTCTTCAATGTTCCAGCGAATCAAGGCCGCCGGTCAGTTCCGGGTCTCCAATCAGACGAACAGCTTTTCTCTGAATAGAATCCAACAAATGCAGTGTATGTTTGGGAGCGGACTTCCAAACATGGGAGCAGTATTCCATAGTTGGTCGAATTTGAGCTTTGTAAAAAATTAACAGTTGTTGTGGAGTGTTTCATTCCGCTTTCAAAACTTTTTGATGATGATTTAGCTTTAAATTATTTGCAACGTAGGAACTATCGCGCAAAAACAACTGTCTAGAGGTGCGAGTGTGCGAATTACAAGAAGTAAGGCATGTAAAAACTACGCAATCTGAACAGTCATTTTATATTGCAGTAACAATAAATTATGGTATAAACCGTTCTACACGGCGCGTCGTCGTTAATGAAACTATAATAAAAATTAAACAATGATTTAAACGGAAAGTTAAGTGATTATGAGTGGGTATAAATAGACAATTTGTGATATATATTATAATAGTTAGTAGGTCCTCTTAAAATAGTGAAGTTCTGATGTAATTTCTTTTTTAAACAACAGTTGCCTGTTTTGAACTCAAAAAGACAACATTTTTTGAATTTTTTACAAAATGAAATTAGATAAATAAGAATTTTGATATTTTCTTTGAAATGTCATTTAGGTGTCGTCTGTATCTTATCAGATCCAATAGCCCATTGCTATATACAGGTCTAACAGGGATGGCTTAAGTATTTATAAAATGCGCGTTATTAGTTATGTGACTTCGCCATAAATAACCTAAATCTTTGGATTTTGTAAGACTATTTTATTAACAGGATATGCAATAAAGATTATACAAAAAATTTTCATTAACAAGTATAATTTACAACAGTGTTATATTTTACTGTATTATGAATATAGCCTGGTCAAGTAAAAATTAAAATAACCGGACAAGTGCAAGTCGGATTTGTGTAATTAGTGTTCCATACGTTGATTGCTTTTAGAATAAAAAAAAAAATGGTTACGGAGGTATAAAATGATTAGTAACCTCACAAAACACACCTCGAATAAGTTTTCAATAAAGTTTTTTTTCCGATCTTTGTTGATAACCGATGCCCTTCACATTTTTGTTTTTTTATATATAACTGCTACATTATTAAGAAAAGACGAAACTTAAAATCAATCATAGACTAGATTATAATTAAAAACGATACCACTATCAAAATTGAAGATGTAAGAGTAAAGAGAGGGGCAGAATGTGGAACAAACCATAGACTATTAGTAGCAAATATAAAAGTCCGGTAGTATAAGACAATAAAACAAACAGGAACAATAGATAAAGAAACCAGAAATATTAATGAGATAACAGAAAAAAGCAAAGAAATAAAATACAAAATACACTTACTGCAAGACGAAACGATAAGAGATCTATATAGATGACGATTAGATCAAAAACTAAATGAATTTGACTACGACAACCTCCAACAGATGTACGACCACATAAAAGAATGCATCAAACAGGCGGCCCTGGAAGCACTAGGTAAAGAAGACAACGAGAATAAGAAACATAAAATTAGAATCTGTGAAAAAACCAAAGAATGTATAAAGGAGAAAAAAAGACTATACGAAAAATGGGTGTGACAAGCGGACAGACAGAAGGGCAGACATACAGACACCGAAATGATCTTATAAGTGTTTTTAGCACGGAACACTAAAAACATGAATCACAATATAAATTAACAGTGCCACTAGTACATTATTTCTTATACATATAGTTACGAGTATAATTATATCTTAGTCATATAGTTATGAGTATAATTATTTCTTAATCGTATAGTTATGAGTGTAACTAAGATGGTCTCTCAGGTAATCTTTGCGTTTAAAAAATTTATGACATATTTCACACTCGTACTGAATCCCCCTTATACAGTTCCGTGCATGTCTGGATAAAGAAGTTAATGCCATGTACTTTTTGTTACACTTTTTACATGAAAACTCTTGCGGTACATAAACATTTTGTTCTCCTTGATGCCCTAAAAATAAAACTTTTCAAATTCGAATCCGAATCGAGCGCTGAGGGTTTCGTACCTACCAATTATTTGAGTAATAGGTAGCACAAAATCCTAGCTGCAGGAAGTCTTGCTATAGAGTTTTGCTATGACATTTATGTGGCATTATAGTACAACAACAGAGGAAAAGAGTAGAAAAGAAGTGGGAAAAAATACAAAATCTACAAGTACCACTTTATTCTCAAAAACGTTAACTTTCGCTTTCTCTATTGAGAATACGATTTTTCCTACGCAGATTAAAATCTTCCTCTTCCGTTTAAAAAGAAAGGCTATATTTCATTTCTTAAAAACTCTAAATATGTTTTTCTAAAAACCCTGTCTTTTTAAATTTTTTTAGTCTCTAAAAAACCAAACTGGTTCGACTTTGGGCTTCATATTCATAAAACGCATAAATTTGACAGGTATTAAAGAATTCACCACGCTTTTTCTTAATGTTCATTTTGACAGCGGAAGGAGCAACGTGGCTATTATTGGGTAGACAATTTTTTTTCTCTCCATTAAAGTTGAATTTCACCTGAAACATGTAATAAAAATTTTATATTTTATGTGTTTTTTTTTTATTAATGTTAAGCCGGGAACACGTTCGTTCAATAATTACGTTCCGGTTGGAATTTTGCACACGTCTCGCCAACTAAGTAAGCTACTTACTTCCGACGAATGTGCCCTTTCCTCCGACTAGTCAGCATTTGAAACGCCAAGTGAAACATTCGCGAAAGGTCTCTTAAATTTCTACCAATATATAACAAATGAACAGATGTATTCCCGGATTAACACATATACGCTTTTCTCTCTCTCTGGATCACTACGACTCTCTGTCTCTTATACAGGTTTTAATGAAAATCGTTTAATATACTAAAATTGGCACTTGAAGGAAAATATTAATAATTTAAAAAGCGTTCCTTGATATTACCCGTTAAGCTAATTAAATGGGATCTAAATTTTTAATCCAAAAATATGTCCGCCCCTATCTGTGTGATGGTAAATTCAAAATTACGTACCGATACCTATGTATTTTTTTCTACTGCAACCAGTTAACTATCTCATTACTACAAATTTTATAGTAGAAAATGCATTAAAAATATCAGATATAGGTTAGAAATTAGATATGATAAACATAGAATAAAAGTATCAGCGTTTTTGTTCAATTAAGCAAACTGTAACAAAAACTACGTATCACTAGTTTTCGGTAACACTTAGGGCACTCTTAACATTACCAATTCGTAATATTTCATGAAAACACAATTATTTTTGCAGCGCGAGTTTCAACACGTAAATAAATGGTTTTGACTTTAACATTTCATCAATTGGTATATCGTCTCACTTCACCTCGCTTTTTTAAACTCCATCTTTCTCTTTTATTTAGACATATATATATATATATATATATATATATATATATATATATATATATATATATATATATATATATATATATATATATATATACTGTCTCTAAAAGGTGCGCAAAAAATGCTACCACAAATTCCTGAAGTCAAAATATGACGATCTAACCCAACTTACCTCAGTCTAAAAGTGGATAATTTCGGAGATACAGAGTGTCAAAAGTTCAATTTGGTTTTAGTTTTTCATAAATATATTTTTTAATAATTTGTGTATTGTCACAATTTTCAGCTAAAGGGGATTTTTTTTGAGGTGAAAAATTTAAATCTGCGTTCATTTTCATTGTAAAATTTAGAGGGCGCCACCTGCGATACTTTGCTCACATTTGAAACGAAATAACTTTTTTTGAGCCACACTGTATTTTACTTTTACATAAAATTTCTTATTCTCCAACATCTTTTACCAAAAAAAGGTATACCTGGTAAGAGTTGATTTGAGCAGCCGTTTTTGAGATATCTGGATTAAAACAATTCATTTCGTTTATGGCTAGGTCTAAATTACTATGACAAATGAACATAATTTGAAGCGAAAATTAACTGTCTAATTTTGAATAAAAATTTTTCTTTTCCAGCTTTTAAAGGTATACCTGGTATAAGCTGAGTTTTTGGGATATTTGGATGTAAATTTTTGATTTCTTGTTTTTTTTTGTGTTCATTTATCACAGTAATTTAGACCTAGCCATAAATGAAATGAATTGTTTTAATCCAGATATCTCAAAAACGGCTGCTCAAATCAACTCTTACCAGGTTATACCTTTTTTAGGTAAAAGATGTTGGAGAATAAAACATTTTATGTAAAAGTAAAATACAGTGTGGCTCAAAAAAGTTATTTCGTTTCAAATGTGAGCAAAGTACCGCAGGTAGCGCCCTCTAAATTTTACAATGAAAATGAATGCAGATTTCAATTTTTCACCCCAAAATATCTCCTTTAGCTGAAAATTGTGACAATACACCAATTATTAAAAAAATTATTTATGAAGAACTAAAACCAAATTGAACTTTTGACACTCTGTATCTCTGAAATCATCCACTTTTGGACTGAGGTAAGTTGAGTTAGATCGTCATATTTTGACCTCAGGAATTTGTGGTAGCATTTTTTTCCGCACCTTTTAGAGAGACCCTATATATATGTATATATGTATATATATATATATATATATATATATATATATATATATATATATATATATATTTATATATATATATATATATATATATATATATATATATATATATATATATATTATATATATATATATATATATATATATATATATATATATATATATATATATTTATATATATATATATATATATATATATATATATATATATATATATATTTATATATATATATATATATATATATATATATATACATATACATATATATATATATATATATATATATATATATATATATATATATATATATATATATGTATATATATATATATATATATATATATATATATATATATATATATATATATATATATATATATATATATAGATGTATATGGGACATGTCGCGTCAACGGGGCCACCCCTATACCCAAAAATATAATTACCGAAAAAATAATTCAAGAGTGTCAGTTTCTTCGCTGAAACGTAAGCTTTCAAAAGCAACGTAGCCTTTTTGAAAAAAAACAAGGTGGCGGCTCAATATGGCGGCTAGAACCACAAAAATCAAGATAAAATACAAATGATGATTTCTAAGCGGAATTAAGTTAACTGAACTTCAAAACTGAGACAAAATATAATATTGATGTAATAATTAGAGTAACCAACATAATTTCATGTAATACCAACATGGTGGATCCAATATGGCGCAAAAAAATTATGAAGATTTCACAACGAGATAGCACTTTTCCTTACCATAGGACTATCGCTGGCTCGTATAAAATAGATTAACAACCTATCGTAACCTAAACAAGCCTAACCTACTCCAAAAAACGGCAACTTAACCTAACAAAACTTAATGTAACATACCTTACACAACAGAAAGGAAAATTAACCTAATAAAAACTAACCTAACTTAAGGCAGTTCAACCTAAATTAACCTAAGTCAGCTTAACCTAACGTAACCTTAAGCTTTTCTTAGGTTAAGATAATTTGCCCTTCTGATGTGTAAGGTAGCCTTAGGATATGTTAGCTTAACTTGTCTTCCCAACGTCTACGCTATGAAGCTTTATGTTTTTTTTTCGATTAACATGCCTTAACCTAAATTGGGTTAAGTTGACTTAGGTCGATTTAGGGTAAGCTGCTTTAAGTTAGGTTAGAACCTGCTGCATTAAGTTAAGTTCTCTTTCTGCTTTGTACGTTATGGCGCCTAAAGTTTTATTACCTTAATTTTCCTTTCTATTGTGTAAGGTATGATGCATTAAGTTTTGTTAGGTTAAGTTGCCTTTCTCTGGAGTAGGTTAGGCTTGGTTATGTTACGATAGGTTGTTAATTTCTATTATATAATGAGCCAGCGATCGTGCTCCGGTACGAAAAATGCTAACTCACTGCGAAATCTCCATAATTGCTAATTTTTCGTGTAATTTTCGATTTTAGGTGCCATGTTGGATCCGCCATGTTGATATTACATACAATTATGTTGGTTACTCTAAGTATTACATCAATATTACCTTTTGTCTCAGTTCTGAAAATCAATGTGTATATATATATATATATATATATATATATATATATATATATATATATATATATATATAGAAATTATCAAACTTTATTGGGGATGCGGTCTAAATGGAGGCCTAGAAGGTAGAAATTAAACTCTTGGTGTTCAATGTCAAGCTTTCGATAATGTTTATTATCTTCTTCAAAGACACGTTTCTGGAAGCAATGGTGTGTGTTAGAAAACTCATTTTCAGTATATGCATTTTGTACTGAAAATGAGTTTTCTAACACACACCATTGCTTCCAGAAACGTGTCTTTGAAGAAGATAATAAACATTATCGAAAGCTTGACATTGAACACCAAGAGTTTAATTTCTACCTCCTAGGCCTCCATTTAGACCGCATCCCCAATAAAGTTTGATAATTTCTATTCCACAAATCGGTCAAGATTAATCTCCTGTTATATATATATATATATATATATATATATATATATATATATATATATATATATATATATATATATATATACATATATATATATATATATATATATATATATATATATATATATATATATATATATATATACAGGGTTACAGGGAAAGTCGTCCTAGATAAATAAGGACGTTATAGTTTAGGTCGTTTCTGACCGATTTGACTCTAATGACATGATGTCCTAAACTTAACCGTTTTCGAGATATTGAAGTTCAATGATTTTCTAAAAAAAAAACATGTTTTTTTTTGCTTTTAAATCGATTTTTTTTATTAGAGGTTCTCGAGAGCGATTTTTTGGTTATTTTTAGTTAGTCTGTATGTCAAGTATCAAAAATCATCAAAAAAATTTAAACTAGTTACTAACAGTTTCAAAAGGCGGCTTGTTAATGTTTTTAAATTACGAATTTTTACCAAGTGTTTCCTACTTTAAATCAATAAAGAGAAAAAAAAATGTATGGAAGTTATTCTGCAAATTATTTTAAAAACTTTTACGTCTTTTTAGCTATCTAAAACGGTATAATATCTACTGGATCTATTGAAAATTCTAAGAAAATGAGATTTCAATAGGCCCAAATGTAGAGTAACATAATAATAGAATTTAGATACTACCAATTACCGGTTTACTACCTGCACCTTCAAACAATAAAAAGGGTTGGGTAAGCATTTTTTCCGGTCGGGGTACTCTCTGTGCGAGTGACATTTTCTGTTCACTAAACATTATTGAATGATTTTTAGTCTGCTCATGCGATTCGTCCGTGGTAGATGTGCTATACCGTGCTTTTCAAAAATATCTGTGTTTCATCTTCTGACTGTGTGATTTTGATCTCTGCTTGTGAATATGGCAACGTATACCAACGAGGAATATGCTGACATCCTAATGTGTTACGGATTTTGCGAAGGAGTGTCGTCGCGTGCACGTGATGAATACATACTGCGATATCCTACTCGTCGTGTACCTGATGTTAGCGTATTTGATGGAACTTATCGAAGACTACGAGAAACTGGTTCCGTACAAAGACGGCGGACTGACATGGGACGACCACGTATCTTTGACGAAGACGAAGAAAACGAAATACCACGTCTCTTTGAGGTGGACCCAACCACATCTACAAATGTTGTCGCACAACAGCTTGGTATTTCGCAGGTGGCAACACCCTTACCACTATACGCCCGTGCAAGTCATTGAAGAAGGGGATCCGTTGCGACGATTAGAATTCTGCAGATTTATGCTCAATACCGATGTCGAAGATGCATCTTTTTTTAAGAAAATACTATGGACTGACGAGTCGAAATTCGACAAAGACGGTCTTACAAACTACCACAATGCCCACTATTGGGCTTCTAAAGAGGAAGGCAACTCAAACAAAAAAAGAACGAAAGGATCACAAACAAGATTCAGCTTAAATGTGTGGATGGGTATAATTTCAAATTATTTGGTTGGGCCATTCTTCCTGCCAGATAATTTGAATGGCGAGGAATACGACAATTTTTTGCGGAACGATTTACCTAATTTGATGGAAGACGTACCTATTGGTTTGAGACAAAACATGTACTTTCAACACGATGGCTGCCCAGCTTACTACAGAGGAAGTGTTCGTGCATGGCTCAATGACAATTATCCCAACAAATGGATTAGAGGAGGCGGACCCATACCTTGGCCGGCGAGAAGCCCAGACCTAACACCGATGGATTTTTTATGTGTGGGGTCACATGAAAAGTCTCGTATACGACCAGATGACTCCTATCGAAAACGTGGATGTCCTAAGACAAAAAATAATTGATGCGGCTGACGAAATGAGGCGGCACCTCACAACCAGCGTTGTGAAAAGTAATTGAGAAAAAGAATGAGAATTTGTGTTAGAAATAGGGGCGACCATATAGAACATGAATTATAATTAATAAAAAATATTAAATTGCAAGGTTTTTTGTTTTATTTGTGTATTTTTCGTATTTTCACCTAGAACTAAAAATTTACCTTTTGCTACCCGAGCCCGCTTTAGGTGTCATTCTGTGTACAGTTTTCCTATTAAACTCCTAGTATTATACCTTTTTTGATAGCTAAAAAGACGTAAAAGTTTTTAAAATAATTTGCAGAATAACTTCCATACTTTTTTTTCTCTTTATTGATTTAAAGTAGGAAACACTTGGTAAAAATTCGTAATTTAGAAACATTAACAAGCCGCCATTTGAAACTGTTAGTAACTAGTTCAAATTTTTTTGATGATTTTTGATACTTGACATACAGATTAACTAAAAATAAACAAAAAATCGCACTCGAGAACCTCTAATAAAAAAAAATCGATATAAAAGCAAAAAAACATGTTTTTTTTAGAAAATCTTTAAACTTCAATATCTCGAAAACGGTTAAGTTTAGGACATCATATCATAGAATCAAATCGGTCAGAAACGACCTAAACGTCCTTAATTGTCTAGGACGACTTTCCCTGTACCCGTGTATGTATATATATATATATATATATATATATATATATATATATATATATATATATATATATATATATATATATATATATATATATATATATATATATATATATATATATATATATATATATATATATATATATATATATATATATATATATATATATATATATATATATTATATATATATATATATATATATATATATATATATATATATATATATATATATATATACATATATATACGTATGTATATATACATATATATATATATATATATATATATATATATATATATATATATATATATATATATATATATATATATATATATATATATATATATATATATATATATATATATATAATTCCGCTTAGAAATCATCATTTGTTTGTATTTGATACTGATTGTTTTGTTTCTTGCAGCAATATTGGGCCGTCATCTGTGTTTTTTTCAAAAGGGTTTACGTTTCAACGAAGAAATTGACACCCTTGAATTTTTTTTTCGTTAATTCTGTTTTTGGGTATGGAGGTGGCCGCGTTGACGCGGAACGTACCATATATATATATATATATATATATATATATATATATATATATATATATATATATATATATATATATATATATCGTGAAAAGAGTCTTACAAATCTGATATATTAGCGCTACGTCTATTCCTAGCATGCACAGCTCTGGGAGGAATAAAGCGGACTTCATCAATCGGACACTTGCTAAAAAAGTCATTATTTATTAATGAATTCATAGTACGCTACAGAGCACAGTTTCAAATTGTACACTTATAGACTAAAGTCACCGACCGTTTTTCCATGTTCTAAGGAATCAACGTTATTTTAAGTGACTACAAACTGTTAAGACCAATAAGCATGACAATTTATTTACTGGAAAATAATAAATATTCACAATAAGAGAAATGTGTTTTTTCATCCGTCAATATATCGATCAATAAATTCCATAATTTTATGCATTAAAACAACATGCTTTTTTACATTTTCCTTTCTGGTTGATTTGTAATCACATCCATCAGCCAAACAAGAATATATTCTTGCATTAACACAGTCGACTCTTATATGCTTGTACCAAGAATTTCGCTTGCTGTATCTTTTAGGGCAATTTGGACATTTCAGAGAACCTAAAATATTATAGAAATATGTCGGAATTCAAGATCTGTAATTGGTCGAATTGAAAGAAAAAAGAAGTACAGAAAAATTCATAGCGCTCTATTTTTAATTTTGACCAATTACAGTGCATGAATTTTGACATATTTTCTTTCTATGTTATAGTATTTTGAAGTGCAACAACAATAAAATCTTAATATCTATCAGATATGTCATATTTGGTTCATCAATACACCGAATATTGACAGGTGTCATTTACTCCGATAAAGTTTTGTTTACAATTATTTTTCAACTAAAATTTTTAATCTTAACAGTTATCATGGCTCCTAGTTGTTCAGGACAAAATATTTGTTTCTAGAAAACTCATACTTTTTCCTTTCACATAGCCGAGGTACCTCGGAGATATTTGTATCATATACTAATACGAGATGCTGTTATAAGGTCTGTCTTCTTTTAAATGTCGTTTCACAACCTTCTTAAGGACAACTCAGTTGAGATGCTTGTCGAAGTAAAAGGAACGATTTTTCTTGTATCTCTTACCACAATTACAGACGTAACTATACTCTGGAAATAGGCCATTAGTAATAAATTCCTAAAATTTATATTAACTCGTAAGAAACACACACGTAAATAGGCAGAAGTAATTAGGAAAATCTTCAATTAAGAACTCTGAAAACTGAAAAAAGTTCACATTTTAAATTTTAGTTATTATTCTTCTATCTGTCTATCTGAGGGCGAATTTTTCATGGTATTAAGACTGGTCAGCCGAGCTAAGATCGATAGAGGAGAGAGCACAAACCAGGCCATCATTCCCTTATGAGCGCAACATAGTAATAGAAACTAGTTGTATTTCTGCCCGATTTTAACCTAATCACACAATATTACAAGCGTTCCCGCTTTTAATCGAAGATCCTACAAGTACAAGTACATTAAAAGAGAAATTTGACTGACACCATGATATCTAGTTTCAAAGCCAGAGGTGCAATGCGGCGCGGTGCGGCTCGGTGCGACACGGTCCCGCCTAATAATGCTCAGTTTTGTCCTTCATATCCCTTTTATGAACTAAAAGTTTCATTATTTATCTTGAGTTGGCAATCTTGCGTATTTTCAATTAAAAATTAATATTCAAATGTTTCTTAAACTCATGTTTCCTTTTTTGTCGACCATAGCGCAGGAGCAATTTTTGCTTCCGCAATCAAACGTCAAGTGCTGCATTTGTCTCTGGTAGAAATTTTGGTTAAAACACAGAAAAAATAATTGACGGTTATTTACCCAATTCCACCACCACAAAGTGATCTTCCTAGTACTGCCCTCACAAAGACTGTATGATCAGTTAATATGTTTTGAACCGGTTTCCCTATAATTAACTAAATTTTTTTGAATTATAAAGTGTATCTTCAGGTTGGATCTTACCTCTTTTGCGTTCTTCGAACATGGTAATGAAATACTCTTTCACGGACGTAATGCTTGGTTTTTGGGAAGTACCCATAAAAGAACGATTTGCATCCGTTATAATTCTCAACGCAAAACCCGGATTGATTTTTGACTCTTCTTTCACGACAAAATAATATTGGTCTTCAAGCCCATCCAAAAACGTTAATGCCATGCACAAACCACAAATGTTGCCATTTTGCATATTTCTGAGGAAATTGTGCAAAATTCGGGGTGACCTTAAGTCCATATTGTAATTTTAACACAATGAATTTTTTGACTGTCAAATAATGTATCAATATTATGCGCCAAAATTTACAAGTGAAAAAGGATACATCTTCAAAATTACATATCAAATATGCAGATCACCCCAAACACGCAGATAATCCGAACAATTAACGATATACAAGTATAAAAAAAAAATTTCTGGACATAATCTTCATTGAACTCAATACATTTGGTCCAGCGAGGTTTCAATTTTTGTATTCCCTTAGAAAAGATGTCTCGCACTGTGCATAATACTAGTCTACAACACAGATCAGCTCTTCATTTAACGAAAATGACTTCCCTCTAAGCCAATTTTTGAGGTCAAAAAAAGTCATTGGGGCAAGTCTGAAAAATAGGGTGGGTCAAGAATTATTTCAAAGCCTTTTGACATTGCAACAATCGATGTGTGAGCAGGCGCATTATCGGTGTGAAGCAGCACTTTTTTGTGCGCGAATCTTAGTGGCTTCTGCTTCAATTCACCATGCAAACGGACCAATAATGTTGGATAAAAAGAGTCAGTCATTGTTTTAAAACCCTTTTCCAAATAGTCAATCATAATGATACCCTGTCAGTCCCAAAAAAGAGTTACCATCACTTTTCCCGCCGATTAAACTGTTTTCGCTTTCTTCGGTGTACTTTCACCTTCGCCAGTCCACTGTTTTAACTGCTGTTTTGTCTGTGGTATGTAATGGTGGATCCACGTTTTGTTTTTTAGTCACAAGACGACACACTATGGCGTAATTTTTACCCAAATTGATTTTCTGGCCTTAATATTCAAGGAATCTCAGTAACTTTTTTTTTGATATCTTCGTCCTTGATTTCTCTATCGATCTGTCTGAGCAGATTTTTGATTATTTACCATGATTTTTACTGATTTAATAATTTATATTGCTTTGTGGCCCAAAAAACACCTTTTTAGACAATAAAATGAAGCTCAGTCACACAATTTTCAAGGAATCTCGACAATTTATTTTTCATAATCTTCGTTTTTGATTTCTCTATCGATCTGTATAGGCGGAAATTTAATTATTGACCATAATTGGAACTCATTTTCCAAAAATTATATCGTATGATAACCCTATGCAAAGAAGATAAATGATCAGATGGGCCTCTCCTAAACTTAAGGCTTTTAAACCAGGAACTTGAAACCTAATATAACCTAATTCAAAAAGAAAAGTAATCTTTTGAAGTTTTTCTAAGACATTAACATCACGAACTCTAAACATAATATAACGTATTGTACAAATATATATTTGTAATTGTTTCCTAAACCTATTACATTATAACATAACGAATTTTAAACCATACCAACGCCTGTACTTACTTACGTACTATACTTAGGGCTTAGAAAATAAAATTGAAAATTAGTCAAGACTTGAATCTTTTACGAGGTTTTAAGGCTACAAAGTACCACGTTCGCCTGAAATTTGCAGACTTTTTGCATTACCCACCCAGGATACATCACGTGGAGGTAGAGTCGCAAAGTATCCCGTGTGTGAGTGACGCTTAACACGAAGAAGGCATTGGGTACCACGAGTACTTCTCTATACATTCCTTTGCTGTTTCAGTGTAAAAGTTTTTGAATTTATTGACGTCAATACCATTTTTCGATGCTATTAGCTGCAGAATAATGTAAAGCGTCTTAATAAAATCTTCATCAACAACTGTGATTTTATCAATAACGTTATAATTTGGGAGAATTTCCTTGCTGTTTCGTCTTTTCATAGTACCTGCCCCTTGCTTAACACACTCAACCAGTATACCCAATTTTTTCTGAATGTTATTTTGAATCTCACGAATTGGCTTTTCCAACAAAGTATTTTCATTCCACTTTCCTAAATGTATTTTATATGCTATATCTAGAACCCACTCCATATTCCTTATTCATGTATGGAGAGTTGAAAGACCATACTTGTACGTTTCTACATTCACCTCCATCTCCTCAATAATTTCTAATTCGTTCATTACTTTCGGAAAAGCATTGTATATAGAACACCTTTGGGAAGAATTTGTGCCTGTAAGAGCTTGACAGACCTTACCAGCAATCATTCCTTGAAAATTGCGTTACTGAGACTCATTTTACTGCTTAAAAAGGTGTTTTTTGGAAAAAAACTATATTAATAAATTAATAGAAATCATGGTAAATAATCAAAAATCCGCCCAGACAGATCGATAGAGAAATCAAAAACGAAGATGATAAAAAAAAATATTGAGATTCCTTGAAAACTATGTGACTGAGGCTCATTTTATTTTGTGCGTTGTGTGTTTTTTGGACAACAAAGCAATATGTATTGATAAATTAGTAAAAATAATGATGAATAATCAAGAATCCGCTCAGACAGATTGATAGAGAAATCAAGAACGAAGATTTTTAAAAAAAAAATACTGAGATCCCTTGAAAACTGCGGTCAGAAAATTAATTTGGGTAAAAATTGCGTATAGTGCGACGCCAGAAGTCCTTTGGATTACACTAAAACTTTTCCAAACACGATTTTGAAATGTCCTTCCTCGTCCGTTTTTGGTTTGGAGTCAACAAACGAAGCACCCATCGCGCACTCAGTGTTTTTATTTTTAGAACTTCATGTAGGATATTATGTACCCGTTCATATAAGATGCCTACCATCTCAGCGATCTTACGACGATTAATGTGATGATCTCCATTATGGCACTATAAATTTTGTTGACCATTCCTTCAGAATAAAGATCAATCAGGTGTCCTGAACATGCCGCATCTGTAGTACTCATTCGGCCACGTTTAAATTGATTTATCCAGTAATAAATGGTCTTGAGTGCTGCTGTAAAATCCACATGAACTTCATTCGGTTTAATTTCTATCTGGGCCGCAGTCCACTCTTGTAAAAAAAATGTTTTATTAGTGCACGACGGAAATTACAGTTTCGTCCGTTGGCGAAGAGTACATGATACCAAAGTGTAACCTAGCACACTGTCATGCCGAATTAAGTGCATCTGACTTACAAAAACAGTTCGTTGCGCTTTCGGCAAAACGCAAAGCGTCAGAAGATATTGGACTTCAACCGAAAAGAACTGTTCTGTCTGTTTTGAAAGACAATCCGGTCAACTGTTTAACAGTGAAAGATTTACGTTCTGTGAAAAGAAGTATTTATGATGTGAGAAAAAAAGTTTCCTACACTGCCCAAGTCTTGTGCTGATTTATATCATGCTTTGGATAATTCTGTGTCGAATATAGTAATATTTTCATGCGAAACCAATTTGAAACATTTGTGCGTGTGTACTCGTACCAGATATACAAGTATGAAATGTGGATTTTTTTCTAAAAAAACATGTTAAATTCGGAAGAATGATAAAAAGTACTTTATTCAAAGTATGCTCCATCGCTTGTTACATTTTTCCCATCTTTCGGGCAATTTGTGAACACCACGCCAGTAAAAGTCTTCCTCTTTTGCTGCGAACCATTCATCGAGCCATTTTTTCATTCATCTTCGTACGAACCAAAGCGCTGCTCAGCAAGTGCGTGACCCATCGATGCAAACAAGTGGTTATCGGAAGGAGCCAAGTCTGGTGAGTAAGTCGCATGGAGTAGAACTTCCCAGCTGAGTGCTTCCACCATGTCGCGAACTGATTTTGCCGTATGTGATGGAGCATTGTCATGAAGAAACATTACTTTGTGTTGCCTCTTTCGGTATTCTGGCCTTTTTTCAAGCAGCGAACGGTTCAAATCGGTCAATTGTTGTTGGTAACGTTTAATATTAACCGTTTCCCCTGGTCTTAACAGCTCATAATAGACCACGCCCCTCTGGTCCCACCAAACACGGAGTGTCCTCCTTCTGCCAAAGCGATTCGGTCGATGTGGATGGTGCGCCCGGGTCTACCCATGATTTTTTGCGCTTGAGATTCTAAAAATAAATCCACTTTTCATCCTCTGTAACTATACGATGCAAAACCGACTTCCTTTTGTACCCAGCGAGCAAAATGTCACACGTGTTTTTGCACTTTTCCATTTGCCTGTCGTTCAACTCATATGGTACTCATCTACCGGTCTTGTGAATCTTTCCCAGCTCTCGTAGCCGATTGGAAACAGCTTGTTGACTAACGCTCAATTGCTCGGCGAGTTGTTTTCGTGTTTGTGAATCATGTTCGTCCAACAATGCTTGCAATTCCACATCTTCGTATTTTTTTGGCGGTTTTCCACGTTCCTTGTCTGCAACATCGAAGTCACCACTTTTGAAACGCCGAAACCATAGTTCACACGTATCTTGCGATGGAGCATGTTCACCATAAGATTCTCGAAGTAATCGGCATGATTCAACAGCAGTTTTCTTCAAATGAAAACAAAAAATTAATGCTGTCCGCGATTGCTCTTTGTTCGGTATAAATTTCGACATATTGAACACAACAACACAACACTATGCACACAATTATCCAATTTATCACTCGTGCGCGTCTGACACTTGTTGATGACACAATAAAATGGCGCAGTGTCGAATCTGTATAGCACAAACTGCATTGGTGCACCATCTGTTGTCTGAAATCCGCATTTCATACTTCTACACCTGGTATATTCATGAACGGAACATTCAAATATGCCCCTAAGCATTTTCTACAACTGTTTACAATTCACGGTTGCTGCAATGGAAATTATATTCCGCTTCTATTTTGTCTATTAAAGGACAAATCGACAAACTCATATGCAAATTGTTTAACCTATATTTTAAATAAATGTAGAGCGTTTAACTTGCTGTTTCAACCGGCAGAAGTCGTGATATATTTTGAAACATCAATCCACAAGGCCGTTGAAGAGGTTTGGAATAATGTGCAAATTATAGGCTGTCGTTTTCATCTCAGTCGAGCTTGGTGGAGAAAAATTCAAGCGCTAGGATTAGCCAGAGACTATAAGGAGAGAACAGAACTAGGGAAATGGATTTTTTTTTATGTGTCACACGTGCTGCAGGGAAGTCCCTAAAGCGCTCCAGGAGCGGCATGTGTGCGGCAAAAGCGATTCACGTTGTTCTTGAATCGCTGTAAGTTGTACTCGGTGGGAAACACAGCGCTGGGCAAATTATTCCAAAGGGATGATGTTCTCCATATAAAAGACTGCTTGAAAAGCGTTGTACGCGGAGTAACAAGCTGAACCTCATATGGATGTGAAGCACCAGCGCGACGTGTATTTCTAACATGCACCGCTTTGGGAGGAATTAAGCGGGCCACATCCTTCGAGCACTTTCCATGAAAATACTTGTAGAACAGACTCAAGTCGCCAACCGTTCTTCGATGTTCCAGCGAATCAAGGCCGCCAGTCAATTCCGGGTCTCCAATCAGATGAACAGCTCCTCTACGAACAGAATCCAACAAATGCAGTGTATGTTTGGGAGCGGAGCCCCAAACATGGGAGCAGTATTCCATAGTTGGTCGAATTTGAGCTTTGTAAAGAAGTAACAGTTGTTGTGGAGTGCAAAGCTTTCTGGTTCGAAATAATATTCCCAACTTTTGAGAAGCTCTCCTTGCTATGCCTGCAACATGTTCATGCCAGGACAATATTTGCTCCCAAACTAACGCCCAACAAACTGAGCGACGATGCTAGGGAAATGGATTGCCCCGACATAACTATGTCGAGTTCAGCAACGTTAACTTTTTTAGAAAAAACTGCCGCCTGGGTTTTTGTAGCGTTAAATTCCACTTAGTTACTGTCACCCCAAGATAGAATTTCTTCCGGGTCTTTGTTAAGTTGAACGACCTCCAGCTGTCTGCGGATATTCGCCTGAGCAGCCGATGTCCGAGCATTCAAACTGAATGAAGAGACAAGCGTACTGTCATCTGCAAAGCTGTAGATTGGATTCCCGGTCTTTTCCAGCAGATCGTTAATGTAAATGAGAAAGAGAGTAGGAGATAGTATGGAGCCTTGGGGCACACCGGCGTTGATAGTGAAGGTGTTAGAAAGAAATCCGTCGACTGCCACTCGTAAAGAACGCTCTCTGAGGAAACATGAGAGCCACAAACAGAAATTGGGTATTATTTTGGCCTTCTTTTCCTAGGTAACTATTATTTTAGTATTATCTCAAAATACAAAGATTAGGTTATTATAGTATATCGTTATACTTTATCTAATTAATATTTCTTTATAATATAGATCCAGAAACTGTAGGTGAATGCTTCGCTTGGAGCTAAATGAAATGAGACCTAGCAACCAAGAGTTAGACAAATTTGCAGACTACCTCATAAAAAATTATATAGAAGACGAACCGCTATTTCCACCTAATATATGGGCCGCGAAATCACCTTCCAACCAAAGAACAACAAATGCATGTGAGTCGTGTCACTCACATTTAAATAAATGTTTTAATTCTAGTCTCTTCCTAATTGTATTTTCGGAAACAATTAAATGGTTTCAAACGTTTAAACAGTAAGATACAGAAAGGAGAAAATTTTATACAAGAAAATATTCTGAAACTTAATAATAATCAAATTTCTATGCTGCAATACGTAATATTAAATTCACATTATTATAGTTTTTAAGAATATTAATTATATGCAATTATATTTGTTCTAATAAAGTTTTCGTACGTATTCGTATTTTGTTATTTAGGTATATTTTAAACCAGGTAAATCGGAGGAAAATGTATAATCCCAAAAATTAGCAGCGGACGAAACTGTATATATTCAGGTAAACAGTTCCTTCACATTTGACCATTAATTAATGCAGGCGGACGAACCTGTATGTGCTCCTGCACTATATCTATTTCTAAGAAAAGTGCAACACCGATCACTTACAATAGCTGCCAACAAACTGCACATTGCATCTGGTTGAAACTTTAAGTAAAACTGTTATAAGAATCACGCTTACCAACAATCATGCCAAAATTTCCCGCCATTCCGTCGGAATGTACAAAACTTATAAATCCACCCTCGTATAGCACCAGGCCTAGCACTGAGTATACATTTTAAAATTAAACTTTTTAAGAGACACTATACTTACAGTTTACTTTTCCTTTACTTCACTATTTCAATCCAAAATTAAGTATAAACAACGGTTAATTATGATAAATACTTAAAAACTATAACATAAAACATATCACTTTGCTTTTTAATAACTTTTTTGCCATTTTAACCAAAATTATACTGAGATATCAAACATGTCTGATAAAATTATTCATAGTTTTATCGCTGTAAACAAAATTTAATTCATTGAAAAAGATCGAATGTTTATTTGTAGACGTAATCCATTCTACAAACATTGCGTAGTTAATGATTAAATTACAGAAATCTTCTAAATGGATCTTTTTATTGTACGAAAACTATGTAAAGAAAATTAGTAACATTGATAAAACAAGGTACAAGTCTAATAAAGCATGTTTTAATTATGTTCGAAAGCAAAATAAGCCATAATACTCACTAAAACAAATCAGTTGAACAAACATCTTCCATATAAATGTTATATACGAGGGTTGTATGATAAGTACCGCGCCTCGGTCAGAGATGGCGCTACTACTATTTAAAAAATTATATTTTTCATAAACATAAACTTTTATAAGAATCTTGTCAAATTTTCAAGTCGCTGCGTGATTTAGTTTATGAGTAGCAGCAATTTAAATAGAACACTTTTGTAATTTTACAACAATGGAAAAAACTGAAAAACGAGCAGTGGTAAAATATGTGTTTCTGAAAAAGAAAACGAATGATGAGATAAAAGCGAAACTCAGCAAAGTTTATGGGGACTCCGCACCATAAAATACTGGACAGCTGAATTCAAACGCAGACATACAAGCATTTTTGATAAAGGACGTCCAGATTGTCCGAATAAGGCCACCACATCAGAAATGATTGAAAAAATGCACGATATAGTGATAAACGATCGGAGAGTGAAAATGTTTGAGATTGCTGAGACTATGGGCCTCTCAATTGAACGGGTGCAGAATATTTTAACAACTTATTTGGATGTGAGAAAGCTTTTTCGCAAGATGGGTGCCGCGATTGCTCACAACTGACAATAAACACGTATGTGTGTCAACTTTAAAAAAAATGTAACACGTAAGCTTAAAAATTTTTGGCCTGACACATAGATGTCACCCATTTCAAAAAATCCATATGATTTTTAGGAAGTACCAACCTTCAAACGATACGTGTCAAAATTTCATGATATTTCGACAATTAGTTTACAAGTTGCAGTGGTTTTAGCGACGCTACTTTTGATATTTTCAAAAAATGGAAAAAATCGAATTTCGTGTGTCGATTAAACATTGTTTTTGATGGGAAAAAATCCCGTTCAAGCGAAGCAATGGCTTGATAAATGTTACGGGGACTCTGCCCCTGGAAAATCACTCATCATTTACTGGTTTGCTGAATTTAAACGCGGTCGTACAAACACGTTCTGGGCACCCAAATGAGGTAGTAGAAACCATAAAAAAATTCACAAAATTCTTTTGGATGATCGTATTACTATACTCCTGTAAAGTGAAATTGCGGGAGATAGCTGACCCCTAAAGATATCAAAAGAACGTGTTGGTTACATTTTTCATGAACATTTGGGCATGAGAAAGCTCTGTTCGAAATGGGTACCGCGTTTGCTAATAGTGGACCAAAAACAACAATGTGTTGATGATTCTGAACGTTGTTTGGACCTGTTTACGCGCAATAAAAAGGAGTTTTTTTTTCATGCCATATGTGACAATGGATGAAACATGGATCCACAACTACACACCGGAATCAAATCGGCAGTTAGCTGAGTGGACAGCAGCTGGTGAAAGCCGGCCGAAGCGACCAAACACACAACAGTCGACTGTGAAGGTTTTGGCCTCTCTATTTTGGGATGCGCATGGAATAATTTTCTTCGACTATGCTAAGAAGGGAAAAATCATCAATAGTGAATATTATATAAATTTACCGGTGCGTCTGAAGGTAGAAATCGCAAAGAAACTGCCCCAAATGAACAAAAAAAGTGCTTTCTCGTCAAAACAATGCACCGTGTCACAAGTCAATGGTTACGATGGCAAAATTGCATGAATTGAAGTTCGCATTGCTTCCTCATCCACCGTATTCTCCAGATTTTGCTCCTCGCGACTATTATCGATTCGCAGACCTCAAAAAAATGCTCCCGGGGAAAGAAATTTGGCTGAAATGAAGAAGTTATCGCATAAACTGAGGTATATTTTGAAGGCAAAGACAAATTCTTCTAGAAGAAAGGTATAGAAATGTTAGAAAGACTGTATCGCTCTTGAAGAGAGACTATGTTGATGCATAAAGTCGAATTTTGCAAAAAAAATGTAATTTAAGTAGCCCTACGTGTTAATCGAAATGATTTTGGCGTCGATTCATAACTGTTGACGAAACATGAATTCATCACAGCACACCAGAGATCAAGAAACAGCCCAAACAGTGGGTTTTCCATGGCGAACCGGTGCCAAAGAAGGCCAAGGCGACTTTATCGGCCAACAAAGTCATGGCCACAGTGTTTTGGGTTGCACGCGGCATAATCCACGTCGATTACCTTGAAAAGGGCGAAATGATTAATGGAGATCAACTTATTGGATCGTTTTAACCATGCTGTGAAAGAAATACGTCTGCATTTGGCGAACTCTTTCAAGACAATGCACGCGTGCACACTTGTGTCATCGCCATGAAAATATTTCATGAGTTAGGATACGAACTGCTTCCGCGTCTACCATATTCGCCAGATTTAGCCCCTAGCGATTATTTTCTATTTCCGAACATGAAAAAAAATGGCTTAAACGATGAGGTGATTGCTGCAACAAACGCCTATTTTGAAGGGTTGGAAAAATCGTATTTTTTAGATGAGATACAAAAGATAAAAAAAAACGTTGGACTAAGTATATCGAGCTAAGAGGAGACCATGTAAAAAAATAAAATAAATCTTACACATAAAAACGTTATACTTATCATATAACCCTCGTATTATATATTATAACTGGTGAGAAATAGAAATCTACGAGGCTATTTTCCAATACCCTTTGGCTTTCTATGTTGGCATACCTTCCTTACTTAAATATTTTTAATCGTAGTTTGTACGGTCATGATGTTAATGTAATAACATCTACAGTTAAAATGAATAAATCTATACAAAAAAAATTGTGATTTCAGTTAAAAAAACTAGTAGAATGATGACAACAATAGCACGTGATGTTTTTTCGAAAGAAATTTAAAACATTTATGACAATTACAGATGGAAACCGAAGACGAATCCTGTCAACATGTGAAGATTGGGTTTGATACATAGCTGGCCTACAATAATTGTTGCCTTTTGACTCTCTAAACATATCTATTGCAAAAACGTTTGCCTAAAATACTGCATTAACTTTCCCAATGGGAAGTTTTTTACACCCAACTAGGGCCAATCGCAACCCGTCAGTGAAGTGCACCACCAGATCCTCTGGAGGGAGGTTATTTCCTGCTTTTTTGATATTCAATATATAATTGTGAGGGTGAATGACCTACTAAGCTTTAGTTGATCTACAGCTGTCATCGTCTCCCTCTCTCTCCCTCTGAAAATTAACAGAGAAAACACCTCCTCTGCCCTGAGTGCGATTTTGGTAGTTCCTAAGTCGCTGAACCCTTTCTAGCAATTTGCCGGCATTTGCTAGAATAACGCTCAAACCGAAAATCTATAAAACTTAACCAGACTAGGGGGTACAGTAACCTTCCTATTCTAGGCAACTAGACTACCGATCCTTGAACGACTTTTGCCCTAATGGGACTTAGCTGTCTGAAAAGTTCTCGTCCTAACAATGAAAGACATTTTTTTTTGACGTGAAATATGTTTTATTGTTCAATATAATCTCCCGAAACGTTTATTCGAACGTTTTTGCAATAATTCAACACCATCAATAAAGTGTAATGCCGGAAGGTCTGCAAAATATCCATCCACGACTGCAATAGCTTTGTTATTTGATGTAAAACGCTTTCCAGCCAAGAACATTTTTCAGGTTTAGAAACAAATAATAGTCAGATGGAGCCAAATCTGGTGAATACGCTGGATGTTCAAACAATGCGTACTTTAATTCGTTGATTTTGCCGACGCCAAAACACTTGTGTGAACACGTGCATTGTCTTGATGAGAAATGATCCTTTTCTTCTATAATGAAGGTCTTTTCTCATGAATTTTTGCATCCAATTGATCCAAAAGGTTACAATAATATTCAGAGTTAATTGTTTTACCTTTCTAAAGATAATCGATCAACAAAACACCCTTATAATCCAAAAAAACTCTTGCCATAAACTTCCCTGCTGATGGAACCGTCTTTGCCTTCTTTGGTGCACTTCCACTGGCTTCAATCTATTGTTTCGACTGTTCTTCTCGCTCTGGTGTATAGTGGTGGCTCCAAGTTTCATCAACAGTAATGAAACGAAGCTTGAAATCCATTTTATTTTGCTTAAAATGATCCAAACACGCTTTAAAAATACGCATTCAAATGCGTTTTTGGTAAATTGTCAATAAATGCGACACCCATCTTGTACAAAGCTTTTTCATATGTAATTCTTCATGCAAAATATTTCCAATTCATTCTTTTGACATGCCTGTGGCCTTAGCTGTTTCACGCGCTTTCATTTGTCGATCATGTAACACCATATCATAGACTTGTTGAATGATTTGTGGTGTTGTAGCAGTTTTTAGACGACCTTCGCGTGGATCATCTTCGAGGCTTGTAAAGTCCGTCCATACATATAGTGAAGTGACTAAACTTAATCCTTAAAAGACGGGAAACCATTACCCATAAATAGACAATGAAATAAAGTTTTTATAGTTTTCTTTGGGCACTTCAGAAGCAGGTAAATCACGGACCGTACTTATAAACATGATATCTGTTCGTTTTACCTCCTTGTAAACAACAAAGGTGGATCTTAAATAATTATTAATGAAATTTTAATATGATTTTAATGGTGGTTATAAAACGTGGCATTTACCCGAAAATAACTTGCATAATCCATATTGCCACTTACAGCCGCCACTTAGTTTAAGCTTTGTAATTATTGTTACTGCGTGTGCGATAGAGCAGCTTAGTCATGGAAAATATTTGCGAGTCAAGTGTATCTCAACAGGTTACCCCGTGCAAAAGTAGAAAACACTTATCTACTGATGCCAAGGAAATTGTAAAGAATGTTTATTCAACCCCAATGGAACGTGGTAAGGTTAGCAAGCAAGCAGCACTAGAAGAAACGGCCACATTACCGAACATTCCAACATCAACAGTACGGAAAATTGTAAACAACCCTATTCTAGTGAGGAAGAAAAGAATTGATGCTGGCATTTTCTCAAGGATAGATGGAACTGATTAAGATATAATACGGCGTAAAATTTACAAGATATACGAGTAACAAAGTGTGCCCACATTGGATAATTTAATGCAAAGGCTTGAAAGAGATAAAATCGTGATTAAATGCAGTAGGACACCATTATGGAAGTGTATTCAACACATGGGTTTCCAATTTTTAAAAACATAATAAAAGACAAGTTTTAATGGAGTCCAAGAGAATTCAGGAATGGCGACTGGAATATTGAGAAAAAATAAGGTTTTACAGAGACAAGCAAAGGCCAATTGCTTGGCCTTGGTAATTTGGATGTAGCATAGTTCGACACATATGATACTCCGGAAAAGGGTTGGGTTGACTCAAGTGATAACTGTAAAACAAATGCACCATCAAACAGGTAAAAAAAATTACGATTTTGCATGCTGGATCTAAAGACGGATGGATTCCGAATGCACTCTCCCTGTTTGCAAAGAACATAAAAGACTCTTCTCTCGATTACCATGCCACTGCCGAATTATTTGAAATTTGGTTCAAAAACAAGCTAATTCCAAACATACCTCCCTGCTCAAACGATACAAAAGCAACAATTCAAAACTACATGTACGATAATTACATTTACTTCCACGAAGATTATACCAAACAGCAATTGATAGCAGTTTTGAAAAGTTTATACATAAAAAAGGAATATGTCTGTGACAATTATGCAAAGGATATGGAGAATACAGTTTTAAGGATTCCACCATACCATTGTATATTTAATCCTATAGAGCAGGGGTGCTCAAACTTGAACTGCTGGTGATCTACCTCAATATTGTTAGACTACGAAGTAAGTGTGATGCAGGATTGTCGTCTAGGTAGGGTGTATCGTGGCATAGATATTAGTTTTCCGCACAATATGCATTTTTTTAGTCAAGGTAAGTGTAGGTCTGCTCTAAAATGTCAATGAAAAAACTCATAATTATTCAAAATTGCGAGTTTATTGGTTCTTACAAAACAAACGAGTTCTAGTGTCTAAAACTAAAGAGTGACTTTGGATGTTGAAGCATGGCACTGCATGTCCTCAGCATACTTTTCATAAGATGGTACGTAATTACCGAGTGCTAATCGCAAGCATGATGACATATGTTCGTCAGTTAGTCGATTACGATATTTTGACTTAATTATCTTCATTTCAGCAAATGCAGACTCGCACAAGTAAGTTGACCCAAACATTTCCGTCAGTTGAAGGGCGATTTGCCTTAGATTCGGATATTTATCTTCAGATATAAAACACCAGAATTTTGTATCAGATGCTGTGGCTTTGAAATGTATATCTGATATAATCTGCACTAACTCATTTTCAAACAGAACATGAGTCCATGTTAAACTGACTTGCTATTTCAGTAGCTAATTCCTCAATGTTTTTACACGAAAAAGGATAACTCATAAATGATGCGATATTTGCCAATTTACTGAAATCATAAAAACGTATTTCGAATTGGCCCAAAATATTTGATAATTCTGCCTCATAAATATCATAATTCAACCGAGGAATCCTTGCTTTCAAAGACGGAAAATTTTTCAGATCCTTTCTTTTCAGTTGATCTATCATAAGTTGCAATTTACTTTTGAATGCGTTTATTGCGCTAATCATCTCAATAATAGTTTTTTTTTTCCTTTACCTTGAAGCTCCAAATTAATGGTGTTTCAATGCATTGTGATGTCTGTCAAAAATGCCAAATCAGTCAGCCATTTTCCGTTTTTTAGCATCTGAGTGTCATCACCTCTTTCGTCCAGAAAAGCTGTTATTTCGGGCAATAATTCTTGAAGCCTTTCTAGGAATTTTCCGCGACTCAACCACGTGACGTCCGTGTGAAGAACTAAATCAGTGTGTTCAGCTGACTCACTATCTTCCAACTGCAATTTAAAGAGCCGTCGTTGCAAGCTACGTGCACGGATAGAATTCACAATTTTTATTGCAATGCCCATAATCTCCTCCATGTTTAGAATTTTTGAACACAAAACTTGTTAATGTATAATGCAATGGAAGGAGAAAAATGAAGGGAAATCAACATTAGCTTGACACAATGCCACAAAACCGTTTTTGTTTCCAGTCATTGCTGGTGCTCCATCGGTTGTAATGCACACTAGTTTATATATTAGTAGCTTGTAGTTTGTTACAAAATTGAAGAAAAACGTCATATATATCTTCGCCACGGGTCTTTCCTTTCAGAGGAATCATTGTCAAAAACTCTTCCTTAGCCGACATGTTATTGAATACCATTCGAATAAAAATACACAGCTGAGCAGTGTCTGTCACATCGGTGGATTCGTCGAACTGTAAAGAAAAGTATGTACATTCCATGATATCATGTTTTAGTTTATCTGCCATGTCCTGACTCATGACTTCAACACGCCTTGTGACAGTCGGACGAGATAACTGAAGTTCTCTAATAGCAAACATAATCTCTGTTTTATTTTTAAAATCTCCAAATAAAGTCTCACCCGCTTCAATAAATGCTTCCTTCACAACCAATCCATCATCAAATGGTTTCTGCCAATATATGAGATATTTTAAATGACGCGATCGTTGCAGCTTTTGATTGTTTGGCTGGTCTTGTGAACATGGTTTGTTCTTTTTTTCAAACAAGTTATCAAATCACGTACTTTTCGTTTTCTTAATTCACTCTGTGACGGAAAATCCTTTTCATAGTTTTTATGAACCGTTTTATAATGCCTCTCTAAGTTCCCACGCTTAGGTATTGCAACTGACGCACGGCGAATGAGACAAATGCACTTATCCTTTATCATACAAAAGAAAAATTCTTCCTCCCAATCGTTTTGGACTATTTATTAATAAACTTTCTATCGATGTATCGCCTTCAAGTTACAACTCAGACTGACTCCTATTCCTGCAGGCGCAACATTTATATCGGCGCGAACGAAGTCTCGAATGTTCCCGTCAAACACGCCGCCCGAAGTTTCTAGAAAAATCGGCGGGAATCAAAAACGCGGCTTTTCTTTGACAAGAACCGCGCGTTCCTTTGATAAAGCCGCCTTTTGCCGCTAGCAGGGGATTATTACAATAAAATAAAGTGATGAGGGGGTTATTCTGGCCTAATTGTGGATCGAATAAATTTTAGTAGTTTATTCATTACATTTTGTTTTAGTTTTCCTAAAACAAAATCTGTGAATAGTTCTATATCGGAATTTTTTTCTCCAGATCGACTCAAAAAGCACTCGCGATCGACTTGTCGATCGCGATCGACCGTTTGAGCACCCCTGCTATAGAGCATATTTGGCATCAATTGAAATCTGCCATTCGTCGTAATAATATTTGTCCCACTGTTAATTCCACTGTACTGAAACTTATGGAAACCGAAGTTTTTAATATACCTCTACAGAGTTCGACGAACTCTGTCATACATGTTGAAAAAGTTAAAAAATCATATTTCCATATTGCAAATAATATAGGAAAACTAATAATTAAACCAAGGATAATGATAGCGATAGTGATTTTATTTTAAGTGGATAATGTAATTAATTTTAATGAGTAAAGTAATAATTTATATTTGTAATAAAAATAATTGGTAATAGTAAGATGATTTGTAATAAACATAAATAAAACATAGTTTCTTCGTTCTTATGGTATGTCGGAAAAGTTCTGTTTGTAGCTCTCATGTTTCCTCAGAGAGCGTTCTTTACGAGTGGCAGTCGACGGATTTCTTTCTAACACCTTCACTATACACGCCGGTGTACCCCAAGGCTCCATACTGTCTCCTACTCTCTTTCTCATTTACATCAACGATCTGCTGGAAAAGACCGAGAATCCAATCTACAGCTTTGCAGATGACAGTACACTTATCTCTTCATTCACTTTGAACGCTCGGACATCGGCTACTCAGACGAATATCCGCAGACAGCAGGAAGTCATTCAACTTAACAAAGATCTGGAAGAAATTCTATCTTGGGGTGACAGTAACCAAGTGGAATTTAACGCTACAAAAACCCAGGCGGCAGTTTTTTCTAAAAAAGTTAACGTTGCTGAACCCGACATAGTTATATCGGGGCACTCCATTCCTCTAACATCGTCACTAAATTTATTGGGAGTTAATTTGGGAGCAAATATGTCCTGGCATGAACATGTTGCAGGCATAGCAAGGAGAGCTTCTCAAAAGTTGGGAATATTATTTCGAACCAGAAAGCTTTACACTCCACAACAACTGTTAATTCTTTACAAAGCTCAAATTCGACCAACTATGGAATACTGCTCCCATGTTTGGAGCTCCGCTCCCAAACATACAATGCATTTGTTGGATTCTATTCAGAAAAGAGCTGTTCGTCCGATTGGAGACCCGAAACTGACCTTCGGCCTTGATTCGCTGGAACATCGAAGAACGGTTGGCGACTTGAGCCTATTCTATAAGTACTTTCATGGAAAGTCTTCGAAGGATGTGGCCCGCTTAATTCCTCCCAGAGTGGTGCATGTTAGAAGTACACGTCGCGCTAATTCTTCACATCCGTATGAGGTTCAGCTTGTTACTCCTCGTACAACGCTTTTCAAGCAGTCTTTTATATGGAGAACATCATCCCTTTGGAACAATTTGCCCAGGACTGTGTTTCCCACCGAGTACAATCTACAGCGATTCAAGAACAACGTGAATCGCTTTCTCCGCACACGTGTCGCCCCTGTAGCGCTTTAGGGACTTCCATGTAGCACGTGTGCTAGACCCATAAAAAAAAAAACATAGTATAAAAATTGTTTTATGTCTTTCCAAAAACCAAAGTAATTAAATTCTAAACAAAGTACGGACCTGTTCAATCATATTTGAATTTTACAGCTTGCACTAATAGGAATCAGTTAGTCACTTCACTATATGTATAGACGAACTTTACGACCAAATTTAAAAACTGCTCTTTTTCACACACAAAGTGAAGTTGATGCATCCTTATATACTTTTAACAATTTTGGATGAATTTCTGTTGGTGCTAAACCATTTAAAACAAAGAATTAAACCACCGCATAATATTCAATTTTTACCATTTTAAAAACATCAATGACACGTCAGTATTAAACAGCTGCTGCTACTCGAATGAACTGACAGATCGAAATAAAATTTTACATGTGTTTAATGTGTTTATATAAAGGATGGAACTTTCCAATACAATTATGGTTTCACAGATTCTAACGCCATCTATGTGTCAGACCGAGAACTTTTCAGATAGCCTAGGTAACTAATCCAATGATGGCACATTTAATCATTGTCTCTGCTGCCGATTTAGGTCCAATTTTGTGGTGTTTTTTTTTACAACAATTTTTAAACACTTTTACATAGACTATATTTGATTAACACAGAAAACTCAAACATTATATTAACTGTATATTTTTTTTTAAATTAAATTAAGTACTACTAATTCTGGCAAACCAAATTCACAATTTTTCTATATAATGATAAGTTATATAAGGTAAAAAGGATTTTGATGTAAATATGTTAATATACATCAGTGAGTACATTCAGAGGATGACGGCTGCTACCTGAGCACCTGCGTCAGCTAAAGATAGTAATTATTTTCGTCCATATTGTCACGAAATGATACGTAACGTTCTTCTTTTACAATGTTGATCATTGAATCATCGGGATTATCAATACAGTGGCATCGTATCAAATGCCTTTTTAATCCATTTTTTCTATTTGAAGCAAAAGAACAGCTGTCTATGGCACATCTAAATTTTTTTATGCCGCAGTCGTAGATTTGGTGGCACTTAAAGGATACCTTTTTTTCGTAGATTTTGCCGCATTTGTTGCACGTATATGGTGGACCTAAAACATACTTCATTACTGTTGGGGAAATGAAAGTTATAGGAATCAAAATTACAATAAAGTGCTGTACAAAATTAAGAGCTATTCAAAATATTATGTGCCATTTCAAATGGGTATAACATAAAAAATAAATATAACCTTTCATAAATTTTGATTTATGAAGAGGACTATTTAGAACATAACAAATTAATTTTGAAAAAGTCCTGTTTACTTTGAAATACACTGTATATTTTTTATATATATGTATATATATATATATATATATATATATATATATATATATATATATATATATATATATATATATATATATATATATACATGTGTATTTGATTATCGGAAATCGGTCTGGACTGAAATAAAACTGTTTTCTTCTTTAATGTTCAAAATATTTCGTTATCATTTGATAACTTCTTCAGGAGTAACATGGTTGTACTGCCGTTTGTAAACAACATACTTTCAAAGTGCTTTCTGTCATTTTTAAGATGTGTAGGGATAATTTCCTAAGCATGGCAACGTAATACATATATTCTTCGGTTCATACGGCTTGGTACTTTCAGATGTGTCTTGACGTACTGTTTCACCAGTCTTGTAGCTTGTAGTACAACCCTCCCGAAGAAGTTATCAAGCGATACCGAAATATTATATGTATAAATATATATATATATATATATATATATATATATATATATATATATATATATATATATATATAAGGAGAACGACAGTAACGGAGCACTAGTAACACTAAGTGATAGTTTAATAATGAATTTTATAGACAAAAGGTCGGTGTCCCCATGAGGGGTTCAGTTTCTCTTATCTTGGCCGAAGTGGTTATGAATAAATTGCTTTATTATATTACGGAAAGAGTTGATTTTCAATTTCCTTTCCTTTATCAATATGTTGATGACCTATTGGTGTCTCTTCCTCAAGACTCGGTTCATAATACACTCAATATCTTTAATTCTTTTGACAATTTGTTACAATTTACAGTTGAAGAAGAGGTAGACAACTCTGTCCCCTTTTTGGATACTAAAGTAATTAGATCAGAAAACAATGTGATTAAGTTGGATTGGTATAGAAAAAAATCCAGCTCCGGGAGATATGTACCCTATCATTCGTATCACCCACTTAAACAAAAGATAAATACAGTTATTGCTTGTTACAACAGATTTTGTCAATTGTTCATAAGGTACTCAATGCAAATACACCACCAACAAACCATCCTAATAATAATAATGACATCAACCCTGAACTTCATTTTGCAAAACTCCAATATATAAAAGGTCTCTCACAATCTATTGCAACACTCTTCAAAGACACGAATATAAGATTAGAAAATTATAACATTAAAAAGCTTGGCAGCTTTTATTCTAACCTTAAAGATAAAACCAAAACTTTACAGAGATCTCATGTTGTGTACGGGATTAAGTGGAAATGCAACTCTATTTATATAGGACAGACTGCACAGAAATTATCAAAAAGACTTGCGTTACATAAAAGTGACTGTAAACATAAACCAAATGCCACCAGCCTTAGTTTACATGTTAACACTAAAGACCATAAAGTCCGGTATAATGACTGTTTTGTCCTAGATACCGAAAACAATTGGTTTAAACGCAATTTCTTAGAGATGTGTTGTATAAAAAACTGTAAGAACTGTCTTAACCATAAAAAAGATCTGGAAGGACTGAGTTCCATTTACACTTACTTACTTTCCCAAAGTTACACAAAAAAAAAACCATAAATGTAGCAACGCAGGGGGAAAATAGGGAATAGGTATTTTTAACAAATATTTTTGAACAAACAACTAAAATTCTAGACCATCTAATAGCTCAACTATTACCAAGATATCAATTGGCAACAATGTCTTCTAATAACTAATTTTTATAAAAATCCCCAGAAATATCACTAAACAAATGTCAACCTTTTGATAATTAGTGGCGAGAAATAAAAATGATCTTCCTGTACCACGTTTTTCTGGCGTTCTTTGTGGTGTCTTTCCAGTTCAATTATAGTGTATTATATTAATTTTATAATGTTAACTTTTAATTATTTTAATGTGTAACACCTCAAATTGAGGCTTAATAAGTTTTGTAAGAGTTTTTCACTTTTTTAACCTGTTTTGTGGTCATGTCTTGCTTCTCGTCTTGGAAACGAGAAATGTACAATAAACTTTCTCCGGGAAGAGCAATGCTGTAAATATTCTGTAAGTACGTTTAATTTCCTAAATTACATCTCTCTACTCCAGAATGTTTGCACATTTCAGATTTCCTGAAGAAGTCCACATACATGGACGATAGCTAAAAAGTTCGAATAAAAAATACAGTTCCTTAGAGCTACTTAGATCTTTCATTGCTCTCTCTTCAATTATACTAGGAGCTATCCCAGCCTTTAAACTATCACTTAGTATATATATATATATATATATATATATATATATATATATATATATATATATATATATATATATATATATATGTTACCGGCAAAGTGTATAATTCAGGCATTATATAGAATGCAGGGCTCGTATGTATGAAATATTTTATTTTTCTTTAACTATTATATACGTTGCCTAGGTAATTTATAGAGTGCCGATAAGGCATTAGCTAAAGCATAAAATGAGAGAGATTACCGTAATACCAAAACTAGCATAATACCAACCTTACAGCCGGCCATGTGGATAACATATATTGAAAACAACAAGCATTAGCTGTTATTCGTGTTGCGGATGGCGGGGAAGCGCGATGGAGATGGAGTCAATACGTTATAACATGAACTAACGTGCCCTAACCTGAACTAACAGGAGCTTATGTCTTAAGAAGAAGGTTCTATATACTTCCAAGAGTCACAACAGCGCATTATGCAATAAATAAATATAAAATGAAACACCAATTACCATAATCATATCTTTTGTTTATTCAAAATTAACAATATTATGATTATCAACTTTCTATAAAAAGAATCCGTAGGGAAATGAAATTAGACATTCCAGCAATCTTTAAAAAATCAAACGTTGGTTTTATTTGTAAAAGAAATACCTATTTTTGCTTTAACTGTAAAAAAGATTAGTTCAGGTTAGTTCAAGTTAGCTCAGAGTAGTTCAGGTTAGTCCCCCGCTACCCGCAACACGAGTACCAGGTAATGCTTACTGTGTTTAATATCTATTATACAAATTGCCGGCTACACGATAGGTATTCCACAGAATGCCTAGGCAAATTATAAAAAGCAGGATATTTTATGGTATACTCCGCCTGAACGTTTTAGGAATTCTATAGAGTGCCGGATTATATAAATATGTATAATATGACTAAATTTAAACAAAGAATCTTTTAGAATAAAATCAAATTTGAATTTTTTTCCCATAATAATAAAAAAGTAGGATAAAAGAGTGCATCAATTTTTTTTTTAATTCTAGAAGATTCTTTGCTTAAATTTAAGCATATTTTTCTTTTTGCATTTTTTCTTAAAAGTTGATGGTTTTTGTGTTAAAACTTTTTGAAATTTAGAAACTTGATATTTTCAAAAAAAGTGTTTCCAACAAAAATTTCTTATTTTTTTCATGTAGAATACGAATCTATAAAAAATATATTGGTTTCTATTCAAAAAAATTTAGTTGACCATGATTTCACCTTGAAAATGCCACTCAAGGTCAAATTTCTTACTAATATTGTCACCCTTTGAACCCTGCAATTTTTATTTGAAACATTTCAATTTAAATGGGACACCCGGCATCTATATATATATATATATATATATATATATGTATATATATATATATATATATATATATATATATATATATATATATATATACATATTCATATACATATACATATTCAAATACACATATATATATATATATATATATATATATATATATATATATATATATATATATATATATATATATAGTGGAAAAAAAAGGAGATTTTTATATAAGTTGACTGGTTGGTAACAGAAATATAGAGTTTTCTTTACCCCTGCCGGTCATGTATCACAAACAGTACATCCATGTTATTAAGTGGAAATTATCTCACTTCAAGACACAAAAATTATTCGCTTCAATCTAGATCACTCCTAACATAGTCTTGATATTTTCAAATATATTCCGCAGGTATATCATGATGCTTATTTCTTACATGCCTTCGGAGGTTGCTTTTCCTTGTGGATGCGAAGTGACAACTTTTTACTACACAGTTCAGTTTCTCTTTATTACAATCGTACTGCACGTGACTAAAGAATGATTGGTATTTTTCATACAGCTTTCCACAAGTGGGACATCTATATTTAGGATGATTCAAATCTAAAATATTATAAACATTAAGTAATTACAAGGTCGCAGGCATCGTACTTTGCAAATCTCAACTAAGTATCTCATCATTAGGCGTGTAACGAATCCTACAAGGCAAGACTGCGAGCGACAAATTATACCAACTTATCGAAATTAACGGTAAGATATACTGATAATAGAACAGGTTAGCTTCCAAGAAGATGATAATAGGTTAAACCAAACCCCAAGATTAACAATTCAAATATAATAACTTGTTTATTGTATATTTTGTTAGATATTACCCTATTAATAGGTGTGGACACTTTTCCGCTTACTGTGATTGTGTAAAATTTTGTAGCAGAGGTGTGCTGGCCCACTGGGACACCGGGATTTTTCCCGGGGCGCCAAGCCTTAGGGGCACCATGCTCAAACTTACAAAGTGAATGCAAAATTTATGTTCGCTAGAACCACGAAAACTTTTCATATGTATGTCCGGATAGTATCCGAATTTAGACGTTTATAATCCTTCCTAAATCTAGAATTATTCGTATATAAATATAATTTATTATATGTGGGCACGAGAGACTGGAAGAGGACAGCGCCCTAGAAATGCCCCTCACCCTTACCACACCATGCTTGCGACTTGCGTCCATAGCTCACACGGGCACGAGTCGCAAGCATAACTTTGGGCACCAGCCGAGCTCGTAGAACTCGTTCATTCCACCAGACTTTGACAATAAACTGTAAAGGAACGGTACATTATAGAAAAATTTCGTTTACACAGAACGAAAGGTGAGCTCAAAATCTACAGGAAACGCCAACAAACAGAAAATTTTTGCCATGACGGGTACCTTCTCTCATGCCAGCTCACATATACTTCATTGAGGGAAAAATAAACTCATACTTTTATGAAATCGAATAAAATATGTTCAGAAAAACGTTCCAAAAAACTCTTTTTCGAAAGTTGGCAGTTTCATATGAAATGTGCTCATTATTAGTGTGTGGAAATTGGCGCTCTTTCTAGCCTTAATGGGCAAACGAGATGGTCTTCCAAACATGATTCTTTGTCAAAAGTATTTGGACATTTTCAAACATGAAAAAATGCAGTTGAATATTCCAGTATTGACATCCAGTCTAAAGCTCTTTTAGATAATATGGTCGTTAGTCTGAATATCATTTCAAAAGAGTAAACTTTTAATGCGAAAATCAGGAACCATGCAATCAGCTTAAAAAATAAGCTTTTGAAATTTGAAACTATTTTGACAGCAATGCTTTTTGGATCAATGTTTGGGGTGTCACATCCAGTTTCAAAGAATTTACAAAGAGTGAATTTAGATTATGTTCAGGCTTGGCGTCAAGTAAATGGATTGCTAGAACAATTTAAAATTTTTCGAAATAACCCTGCAAGTTTCCAAATTTTATTCATAAGTGCTGACAAATTCGTCAAAACGCAAAGCTTATAATGTCGAGATAGAAACAAAGATTCTGAATAGCGGAAATCTGTTGTGCGAATGATGCAATCCAAATTTTGAAATAAAAACATACAACATTATACTTGACATAGTCATAATGGCGATTTAAAATCGATTTGAAAAATATACAGCGTTCTATGGCGATGTAGTGTTTCGATTCGAAAAAATTCAAAGATATTGTGAAAAAGGCTTACCGAAGCACGCGCTCGACAAAATTTGTGAACCCACCAAAACCGTTTTTTTTTTCCCGAAGCTTTCATCACAGACGTTGGAAAATGTTTATGATGAAGAAAAGTTGAAGAACAAGATGATGGGTCATCTTCTTGTGATGATGAATCATCTCTGGAAATGAAAAGCGAAAATTCATCGAGTGTATATCAAAGTTCACGCGTCGACAACGAAAATTAAGAAAAATGTAATCGTTGTCTCAGTTGGGTCTATACCTTATTAGTTGAGTACAGAATATATATGTCTGAATACAAAAACCTGCACGTAGTTTATAAATTTTTTCTGTCGTTGCCTATGACGCAAATGAGTTTCCAGAGAGTTTTTCCCAAATTAAAAATTATCAAAAATAAATTAATGAACGACGAAAACTTAGAAGTATGCATGTTTATAGCGTGCGAAAACGATTCTGGAAGCTATTGATGAAAAAATTGTTACTGAAAAGCTGAAAAAATTGTTACAGAATAGTTCCGTGTTTGCGAGGTCTTTACTTTTGTGATTCATAAATTTTTCCATGTAGGAGCCAACGTGAGCTCTGTACATTTTTGTGTTGCAAAATATATTGAATATTCTACGTTAGTAAAATATGAATTTTCTTCACTTGTTCAATCATATATCCTCAACGTTTTTGCTATATATAATAAATAAAAAATGTAATATAATATAATAAATATATAATAATAATAAGCCTTCAGAGGCTAGGGGAAACCCAGGATTCTCCTAGTACGGGCATTGACGATCCCGAGGTACCTGCGTCATGTTGTGCTGTATGTGTTAATATCTTCTCAAAACAAGGAAGAACAATAATAACTTTTTAAGACAGACCAACAATAATACGCACAAAAAAACACACCAACTATTTGTCGGGATACTTTGAGCTTCTGACACCATAGAACACTGAAAACACCCCAAATAACAGTAAACCAATAAAAGAAGTATCGAGCGAGCGAGGTAACGGTGGAGGACGTCGCAGGAAATGGCAGCTCGACCAGAACTATGAAGACCGGGCAAAAGAAACTGGACCTGCCAAAAGTGTCGTACCGGCGAGTAAGCCGACACCCACCAAGGCGGGAAAATCAAAGCAACGCATGAGTTTCACCACACAAATCAACGAACACGTCATGCGTTGCTATAACAAATTCACGCGCCTGCACCCACCGAAATCAATCCCAAACACAACCGACACAGATGCGGGGCAAAACACAACCACCAGAGCCAAACCAACCAACAAGAAAAAGTCATCATTGTCCCCCTCGTCATATCAGCGACAGACCTTACACCAAACAACATTCACACCATACTTAGTACAATTAGGACTCAACACAGACATATACAAAAACATTCAGAAGTCAGTGAATGATTGAAAACATGTAACATTGTCAGGTCATTCCTTAATACACGATGGTAATAGCGCTTGTGCTGACTTAGCTTAGGCCCGTCAGTCAAACATGGAATCACAATGATCAAACGTGAGAAAGAAGAACAAAAGTACCAAATATAATAATAATAAATTTATAATAATAAATACCTATAGTGTGTATCACAGTGAAAAAAATTATGGGGGGGGGGGGGGCATTTAGGGCGAATTCCGGTTACAATTTTTATCCCAGCACGCTCCTGATAGCAAGTAACCTTCTTAATGTTTTGACATATTTTTAATTCATAAAGTCGTTAAGAATTTATTGATTCTGATTTATATAAAAATAAATTGTTTTTTGTTCAATGTAAACTCTTGAAAACCAGAGATTGTTGGTCTTAAAATCTGGTACTGGTCGGTTACATCTGCTTCTCAGAATGCCTTTACTTTTAAACAAATAAAATTATTAGTTACATTATAAAAACTTAGACCACTAGTAGCCATTTTTTTTAAAAAAATTTAGAACGAAGAGGATTATGTCAAATTATAGAAAGTTTTTTTTTTATTTTGCCAAATTGAATAATTTTTTTGAGTCTATTAATGCATTCTGTCCTGATGTTGTTTCAGATTATTTTTTCTTCTAGTTGCGTAATCGCAATTGTTAAAGCCACAAGTGAACTTTTTGGCACCACAATCATAATAGGTGTGAGAGTCAAACGAACCCTTTTTTTCGTAACTCTTTCCACAGATTGAGCAGTTATATTTTTTGCGTCTAGCTAAAAATAAAGTAACATAAAACATATGAAACTATACACATACTTTAAAATATATGGAAATTACTTATTCGCTTTTTAACAGTTCTTCGAGCATAATGAAATATAATAAATATTTTGTACACGAAAGTTGACAAATACAAAAGATGAAGACGTCCAAAAATTATTTAAAATTTTAGCTTCGGTCCCGAACAACATCATTCATCATCATACCCGTGTCGATTTTACCTTCAAACCCCAATATTGCTAGTATTACTATTATATAGTTGAAAAAAATATATATATTTTATCTTGTATTTTAGAATTTTATTTCTAGATTTTATGCCGACAAAGAACGAATGAATTTTCAATTAATAACAATGGAGGTGGTCTTCTTTATGCGGCATGCTAGACTCTTTTTTCACCTGTAATTTGAGAGCAATATGTACACCACTACTGACAGTTTTACTTGCCTCTGTGAAAGTAAAATTCCTAAAATAGTGCGATAGAAAATAGGAGATTTTGTTAAAAGCTTTTACAGTAAAATAGTATGGATACACTCGCAATTCGAGGTTATTAGCGACTTGATATTAGATACCGTGAACGAGGCTTGCTATATAGCAAAATCGTAGCAAATCTTAACATTTACTCTAGGATCGAAGTGAGTAAATTTTAAGATATGTTTTTAAAATAGTTTTTTTAATCCTTTATATACGCTATATAAATACATTTCCAGAAATATGTAACCATATCTTAACAGAATTAGTTTTAAACTGAAAAAACCGATGTGCTTAGCCTCCCATAAGCCGGCACTGAAAGCTGAGTGCTAGTTTACTTTTTGTCGGTCTAACTCCAAAATTAAGTCTGTCTTGCAATTTTGGATGGAAGGCTTATTTCATTATGTAAGTACTAGTTTTTGATTTGTTTCGGAATTCCGGAACAAAAGAAACCGTTCTTGTTTCTTGATAAAATGCAAGATGATGCAGTATTCACGTTTTATTCTTGAGATCACCTTGGAATTACACTGTCAAGTCGATAAGGTAAACACTCAAAGGATATAATGCTTTTCTCTTTTTCCAGGTTTAGGAGGCCAGTTTAAAATATTTGTTTTGCCGTTCCGGTTTTAAGATACCAATTTTACCAAATTCCAAACAGCAATTTTTTCTATCAGTTTTTCTCTCCAAATTATTTCTTCAGTTTTTGTTCACGCTCCAACTACCACATTTTTTGTTTTTTTGTCTCTTTATTGCATACATTGGAAGAACTACATATTTAAATAAAATCAGAAAAATGCAAGATGTTCTGTTTCTTGCCATTTTTTCTACTCCAGTCATCAATTCAATTTTTACTGTTAATGTTTTAATTGTGACGAGTTACGTAACTTACCAGAATAAACATAAGGTTTTCGTAATGAAAATAATCTGTTTCTCTAGAAAGTTTTAGAACATTCGATCAGAAAGTACCTTTTAAAACTAAATTATAACCGATTTAACATTAAGATATTTGCCAACGTAAGAGCTTTTTCTTCTCAATTTTCAATGTTTTGAAGAATTTTAAAGATTCGAATAAAGTTGTGACGTATCAGCACGATCACCGTGCCAGCGAGTTAGCTGTCAACACTTACTGTATGAAAAAAAAACTCCGTTAATGGCCTGGTTGAAAAGAATTTTGGAATTTGCAAGATGACCGAACAATGTAACATAAGAACTAGGATATAAACTATTATAATTGCTTTCAGGCAGAGTGGCCTTTTTACATTACATAAATTAAATTGTACCTGAATCACTTTTTATATTGTATCAAATGTCGGAACTATTGAGTTTATTTTATGTGACATTTACGGTTATATATATTACTAAAATATGTTTATGTAATCGATATATGGGTAGGCAATAATGAGGTTTATATCACCGACATAATTTGGTAGGAACATTATTGTTTCAAGACTAGAAGAAGTCGGCTAGCTTGGTCTTATTGCAAATATTAATAAAAGTGATTGTTTCTGAAATTTCAAAAATCGTTTAATTTTAAAATAAAAGCTAACAAATTATTGTTTTTTTTTAGCTATAATTGTTTTATTTCATTGTCTCGTTGATAATATTTGAGAACTAGCTTTTCTATTTTTACATAAGGTAGGATGAGTTGTTAGACATAAAATAGATGGTGTCAAAATAAAAAAAAAAATACTTACTCAGCAGTATTTTATTTAGCTGGAACTGCCAAAATGCAATATTTAATGCAAATACCTACAATCTGTCAAGTAAGAACGTGTTCGTGATAATTCATTTTTGTAAATGCGATTCTAGCGATTCGACAAAAAATCGGCAGAGGGAACCTTTGTCAACGACGCATTTTAGTAAAAGTATCAGTCGATTCCGAACTCTTGTCGAAATCACGTGAAATCCAAAATGAGTCACTTGTTTGCCCGTAGGTTCTAGGCAGTCTTTCTTTGTTCAAAATGACACATTCCACGACTGCAAAATATACTAAAAAATCGGTATCGTTTATAAGAAGTGAGTAAATCGTTTTAACGAGACGAAAAATGTCGACGACTTGTCAAAACGGGGTCGGTAGGCAAAGTCACTCCGAAAGTCGAAAAAAGAATCGTGTCTTTGTTTTGACGGGACTCGAAATTAACGCTGCGCCTAGGAGCGGCAAAATTAAGAAAACTGACAAATAACGCCCTTCTAGTTTCATTCGATGTAACAAATATGTTTTCCAATATCCCAAGTAAAGATTGTTTAGAAATTATAAAAACTATGTTACAAAAAAACATCAATATAACAATACAACAAGATATACTGAAACTGTTCGAATTTTGTATAACCGGAAGCTATTTTCAGTTCAATAATCAATTTTTCAAACAAAAAGATAATCTTGCCATGGGGTCTCCAATTAGTCCTTTGCTAGCCGAAATTTTTGTGTCAGAATTATAGAATAGTTTTCCAAAAACTCAACACGCGAAAAATATTCTCTTTTGGTTTAGATATGTGGACGACATCTTAGTATGTTTCCTTGGAAATGATATTGAACTAAATTCCACTTTAAATCACCTAAATAATTTACACCCCAACATAAAATTCACACTGGAAAAGGAAACAGATAATAAAATAAATTTCTTAGATGTTACAATTTTGAAGAAAGGAAATAGACTAGAATTCTATATCTTCCGCAAACCAACCTTTTCAGATGTCACCATCCCAGCTGACTCAATACACCCTAACTCCCATAAACTGGCAGCCTATAGATCTATGATCCATAGAGCCTTCAATATCCCTCTTAGTAAAAATAATTTAAAAAAAGAACTGGACACAATCAAAAATATAGCACTCAATAACGGCTTCTAACCTAAAATAATTATTACCTTAATAAGCCGTAACCGAAAACAAATCACTTTCAGCTTAATCGACCCCGTAAAAGAATACCGAGAAAAGAAAACATTCATACCTCTGACATATTTTGTTCCCATCTCGGATAAAATATCCCAAGTTCTCAAGACCGAAAAAACAAGAATAGCTTTAAAACCCGCTCAAAAATTATCCAATATATTTTTCAATGCCAAAGATAAAACTAATAAATACAATAAATCAGGAGTTTATAAACGTAATTGTCAGGAGTGCAATAGCTGTTACGTAGGCCAAACGGGACGGAATTTCAAAGCAAGATTTGCAGAACACAATGCCTCTTAAAGACTAAAAAATTAAAAATCACACTTTGCTAAACATTTCTTAGAAACAGGCTATACTTTTCCAAATATCAATTGTTTACAAATACTCCATATGGAACCTAAAGGGTCAAAACTGAAATTCTTAGAATCCATATGAATTTACAGACATTCAAAGGACCATAATATAAATTTACTGAATAGTCAATTAGACGTAGCAAATTCTGTTCTGTTCCAACTGTTTTAACATATAATAGACCCACATCTGTTCATCATATAAACATAAAAATACCAAAAATTTATTTTAGTCTTAGTTAAGCGTTTGACAATGTAGTTGTACTACGAAATCGCGATAACGCATTTGTAAAATCTTTACAAATATATTTATGGACAGTTAACAAAGTAATTAAGTAGTTTTATTAAGAAAACTGAGTTTAAATGTGTTCCATGAGACCATTCGACGATATCTTCATGCGCATGATGTCAAATTCCGAAGCACGATAAAGAAACCTTTGCAGGGCGAAAATTACGTTACGAAGATGCCCACGATAAGATACTAAAGTGGCCCTCACAATCGCCGGACGCCAACCCTATTGAAAACGTTTGATCCCTTGTAAAGAAAAAACTCAGAGGAAAGAGTCTGAAATTTTGACTTGTCTCGCGAGATTCGAAAAATTTGGAGATCATTGCCGCGCGAGTATGCAAAAAATTTCATCCACAGCATGCTTCGAAGATGCCAGGCGATTCTTGATGCAGGAGGCGATTGGACAACTTACTAAGGTAATTGCGCCATTGTTAGCACATCAAAGAATATATTGATGGCAAAAAACGTTCTCGAAACACATTTTTTAAAGAATATGAGCGGTCACGTTCTTACTTGACTGACTGTATATGTTATGGTGAAAAACCAAGAGGTTAGTTTCTATTAGTAGTATTAACCCGGTAGAAATAGTGCCCCAACTTAAAAATACACTTTGCGTAATAAAACATACCTGTACTTTTACGACTTTATTTTCTCATTATTGTTAATTGTACACTAAATCCCTTATATACAATATACAAATAAATACTAAAAAATAAATACTAGTCCAAAATGAAGGTACACTATAAATGCGTTTATTACTTTTTTAGGTGTCATGTTTGTAAAGTGGTTATGTTGCAGGACGAGTAAAACACGTGTGAAAGCGACGTTGAGAACAGAGTTTTGAAGACTTGGGAGCTATAAGAGTTCTACTTTCCAGGCAAGAATAAAGAAATTTAGAAGAATGCACAGTGCAAATTGTATAAATTAATACAAAAAATAATTCATTATTAACTTATCAAAATTGAAGAAACACACATTTCATTACTTACAGCCGTTTGCTAAAAAAACGTCCGGAGAATTATTTTATGAATAAGATAGTAACGCAAAAAAGAATAGCGATTTAAATTTCACGATAGAATAAAGAAATGTACAAATATTCATACAGCTTTTGTCCAAAAGGAAACCGAACTCGTGTAGGCACTAATCGAGTTGAAAAAGCCAACTTGTTAGCTGAACTCCTTGCGTCACATTCTACTGTCGATTTTCCAGGAGAAACACCACCAACTATGCCCACAGTACAGTCATGTCAATGTCATGTCCAATATTATCTTCAGACAACGTATCATACAACGTATTTTAATGAAACTAGTCATCAAAACAGCTTCCGGCGCTGATAAAATACCTGCCGTAGTACTCAAAAAATACACGAGCAAACTAACACCAATCTTCTGTAGACTTTTTAACCTATCCTACAGAAAGGGAATATTTCCCTCTTGCTGGAAATGAGTTACAGCGCAGCCGATACCCAAAATAGGCCCGAAGACCTTGCCAAACAACTACCGATCAGTAATATTGAAAGTAATGAAAAAGGCTATCAATAATAATCTTTTAAAGTATCTAGAAGGATTCAATATTATTAGCAACCATCAATAGGGCTTTTATAAGCAATGGTCAACAAAAGATCTTTTAACTGATGTAACACATGTTTAGAACAAAACCAATTGAACTCGAGCAGTTGCACTTGACATCTCCAAGGCCTTTGACAGTGTTTGGTACGACGGGTTGTTGGCTAAACCACACTCTTATGGTATGTCTGAAAAGTTTTATTTATTGCTCTCGTATGTCCTTAGAAAGCATTCTTTACGAGTGGATGTCCACAGATTTCTTTCTAATACCTTCACTATCAACGCCGGTGTGCCCCAGGGCTTTATACTGTCTCCTACTCTCTTTCTCATTTACATTAACGATCTGCTAAAAAAGAACAGGAATACAATCTATAGCTTTGCAGATGACAGTAGACTTATTTCTTTATTCGGTTCTAATGCTCGAACTTCGGCTACCCATGCAAATATCCACAGACAGCAGGAAGTCGTTCAACTTAACAAAGATCTGGAAGAAAATTCTATCTTGGGGTGGCAGTACCCAAGTAGAATTTAACGCTACAAAAGCCCAGGCACTTTTTTCAAGAAAAATTAACACTGCTGAATCCGACCTAGTTATGTCGGGACACTTCCGTCCTCGTGACTCAATTTGCTGGGCACAGCAAGGAGAGCTTTTAAAAAGTTGGAACTTTTATGGCGAACTAGAAAGCTTTCCACTCCACAACTGTTAATTCTGTACAGGGGGTGAGTCAACGATAGAGTAAAGTTCATTATCTCATTTGTTTCGGGAATGACGAAAAAATGTTAAATACATAGTTTTAGAGAATGTTAAGGTGCACAGTTTAAAATTATTTTTGAGTATACAGGGGTACTTCAAAAAAATGTGGCCGATATAAAATATGCTTTTTTAAATGGAACATCCTATTTTCTAATTTATTTTTAAATTCTACGTAAAATTTTATAACTATTAATATACCTAAACCTAGTACTTTTTCTAATATTTCAATTTTTTTAGAAAAATACTAGTTTTCAGTTTTGTAAAAAATTGCCAGTAGCGCCATTGTTTCTGAAGGCGAAATACTCATAATTGGTACGAGCGTTCTATACAGATGAAAAAAAAAAGACGTATGTAAAAAAATTGAGTTAGATTCTACAGGGTGTTCAAAAATAAATTTGTACATTTCGACTATTTTAAATTGAAAAATCTCAAATTTTTTTAAAACGGTTCACCCTGTATATTATTTTTTCTGGTAGATTTTACGAAACCCTCCAACACTTATTAAGTATGTCATATACGTATTTCTAATAGTTTACGATTTATTTTGAAATTTTCAGTTTTTAACTTTGTTTTTAATACACTTACGCTATTGTGAAAACACAAACAAATAGTTAATAATAATTTTAATATAGTTTAACTTATCTAATGATTAGCTATTATGACGTAATAAATGTTCAAAAATATGCTCGTCTACTTCAATACACACTGGGGCCACTGAATGAATCCATCCCTACCGATCCATTTTTTGTGGGTAACGATCGTTTAAAAATTCTCGAACTTCTCGATGGTAATGAGCAGGAGCTCCGTCTTGTTGAATCCACATTTGTTCCCTTTCAAAGTCATCAACTTCTTTAAGAAGTTGGGGTAATTCGTTTTGGAAAAAAATTTAGATATCTAGACTCGTTAAGTGGTTCGCGGAAAAAATATGGACCAATAATTCGAAAATTTAATATTCCACACTATATATTAAGGTTGGTTTTGGTTTTGAACTTCCCGGACCCAAAATGGATTAACTGTCGAATAATAATGCATGTTATGGCTGTTAACTGCTCCATTACTGCAAAAAGTAGTTTCATCAGAAAACATTATTTTGGAAAAAAATTTAGCTTCGGCCTCTATTGCTCGATTCATGGTGGTACAAAAGTTTACTCGTCGTTCAAAATCACGGTCTTGCAGTTCTTGGTATAGTTCCATATGAAAGGGATGATACTTGCATTTTCTCGTGCTGCGATTAGCCGTAGATTGGGATGTGTCAGATAAGTTAGCTAGTTGACTGCTGCTGACCTGGAGACTATCTTCAACATGAAATAAAATCTCCATTTCTTTTTCCCCATTGGTAGCATTTTGGCTTATTACTTTCGTATACTCAACGCAACCATTACCATCAAACCGTTCCATTAAGCACTGAAAAGATTTTCTCGATGGTATACGTCTATTAGGGTATTTCGCTCCGTAAAGCCTTACTGTCCTAAGATAATTTTTTCCCGCCTCACCCAGTATATAAACCATATTGATTAATTCATTTTTAGGAAAATCCGTAACTATTACCTTTATACATCACTTACTACAACAAATTAAACTATTTTGACTTGCTTAATAGACATGTCAAAATTTGACAATGCCTACATTTTTGTTTTGTCTTGGCAACTATGATGTTATAGCGTAAGTGTATTAAAAACAAGGGTAATAATTGAAAAATTCAAAATAAATCGACAACTATTAGAAATAGGTATATGACGTACTTAATAACAGTTGGAGGGTTTTGCAAAATCTATCCGAAAAAATAATAATATACAGGGGGTGCCATTTAAAAAAATTGAAATTTTTCAATTTAAAATAGTCGAAATGTATAAATTTATTTTGAACACCCTGTAGCATCTAACTCAAATTTCTTTTTATATATCTTTTTTTTTTCATCTCTATAGAACGCTGGTACCAATTATGAGTATTGCACCTTCAGAAACAATGGCGCTACTGGCAATTTTTAAAAAATTGAAAACTAATATTAAAAAAAAAAAAAATTGAAATATTAGAAAAACTACTAGGTTTAGGTATATAACATTGTTAATAAAAAAGTTATAAAATTTTACGCAGAATTTAAAAATAAATTAGAAAATTGGATGTTCCATTTAAAAAAACATGCCATACTTTTTTGAAGTACCCTGTATACTCAAAAATAACTTTAAACTGTTCACCTTAACGTTCCCTAAAACTATTGTATTTAATATTTTTTCGTCATTCCCGAAACAAATGAAATAATGAACTTTATCGTTGACTCACCCTGTACAAAGCTGAAATTCGACCTACAATCGAATACTGCTCCCATGTATGGGGCTCTCCTCCAAAACATACACTACATTTGTTGGATTCTATTCACATGAGAGCTGTTCGCATGATTGGAGACCCAGAACTCAGCAGTAACTTTCATTCCTTGAATCATCGATGAACCGTTGACGACCTGGAAGTGTTCGATGTAACCCGCTCAATTCCTATCACAGCGTTGCATGCGAGGAATACACGTCGCGCTAATACTTCACATCCGTGCAGCAATTCAAGACTCACGTGAATTGCTTTTTCTGCACACGCGTCTCCCCGGTAACGCTTTAGGGATTTCTGTGCTGCACAAGTGCTACATCCATAAAAAAAAAATGACAGCGCCGGCTGTTGTATGTTTTATTTCTGTCAAAAATAACCTGAAATAATTCGTGCCTAACAATTAACCGAGGGCACTTGTAAAATAAATTCGCAATTTGTTTCACACTAGAGTCCCGGAAAATTCCTTTGATTATGAAAAATATTTCCCAGTTGCTCAAGTTCTAACCATATGAGGAGGAAACGGTAACAGTGTACCTGACAAACTCCCTCAACATAGGGTAGATTGAAAATAAAAAAATACCAGGGGTCTCCACCGGCTATGTCTTATCGCCAAAGAATAACCAGAGTTTTCTGGACACCAAAGTCACCAAACTTGGCAAGAACTGTTGCCCCAAAAAAAAACTACCAAGTTTGGTTGGAGACTTCTATAGACAATTAAAAAAAATAATTGAAATATATAATAAATGACTAGGGGTGATATATCGATCCTTTACGAAAAATGGTACGTTTTGGAAGGCCTGCATCTTGTTAGTTGCAGGGGTGTAACGGTCCAAAAATAATAATAGCAAGAAGGGTAGGGATTTTTTATCGAGGCCGTTTATCTACACACTAAACAGAGGCGTTTATGGTCCTTAAACTCCGACATCTACAATTCAGTGTGAGTCTCAAAGCGAAAATTTAATTACTTGTCCAAATTTTACTCTTGTTACTATTCGCATTAGCTACACCATGCACGAGTGCCATATGTCTTTTGGTATTTTCTTTTCTGTTACTCTTATAAGTACAATATTCGAAGAGACACGAAAACCTCTTCGATTTTCCACAGTCCACTTTTATGTGCTTTTGTAAGGATGGAAATTTCACATAGGGCTTGAAACAGTTCGGACAAAAAAAGTTGCCTAAAAATAAAATTTATTAGTACTTAAGTCAGGTTCTAAACCATTTAATAATAGAAAATAAAAAATACATACTAAACTGACAGATAGCAGGACTCTTAGGGTTTCAGGACGATGTAGTAGGCGGAGTTACGATTTCTATAGACGAACAGGATCATTATTGTGAACTAACTTGTTAGGCAAAAATGTTAAATACAAGAAATTAGAACGAGCAGGAACACATTTATGACACAAACTTTATGTTTTTTAAATGTGCACTACGAGAATATACACGAATTTATGGATGGTAAAGAAGAATTCCTAGCTTAATTACATTTCCAACATTATATAACTACATCTTAGAATATCGTTCAACTGCATAGGGAACATGTTGAGCCCTTAACATAGTTAATTTTAGTTTATTAGTCTTCTTCTCCCGACTTACAGTTAGGTACTATTGCCTGTTTTCTTTATTCCCTGATCTATATATCGTCGCTCCATCTCTTTCTTGGACGTCCCATTGATCTCTATTCGGCGACTTTTTTTTTGCCATTAATATTATTCTGTTGTTTACCATTATTCCTATGTGTTGATCCGATTCCACTTTTCTTCCTCTTATCCACTGGTTGATACTTTCTGTATTACATATGCGTCGTATGTCTTCACTTCTTTCTCTATCCCTCAGTGTCTTGTTTGTACATCCCCTAAGTATTCTCATTTCAGCTGTTAGAAGTAGTTTAGTTATTAGTGGTCTTATTACGCTCTTGTATATTCTTGTTTTGGTCTCAACGGAGAGGAATTTATTTCTAAATGTCATTGAGGTATCCCGCTATTCTATTAACTTTGTTGACTTGATGTTTTACTTCTTTTTCGATTTTTCCGATACTAGATATTTTGATGCCCAGGTAATCGATCTTCATTACCTGTTCTTTTGGTTTATCTTCCACCACTAACTTGCACATGATGCTGTTTTGCTATTAATATTGTCTTGGTTTTTGCAGTTGAGATTGACGTATTATTTTGTTACTGCTACATCAAATTCGTATAGCCTTTACAATCGTTCTCGGTCTCAGCCATTATTATCGCGTCATCTGCATAAAATACAATTTTAAGTTCTCTGTTACCCATTCTATATCCCTTCTTTCTTTTGACATTCTTTATAATTTCATCCATAATATTAAAAAGAAGAGGACTTAAAAAGTCTCCCTGCCTGATTTCAGCTTCATAGTTGATTGGTTCTGTCATTTCTTCTACTAATTTTGCGACTACTTTATTGTCATTATATATTTTGTCAATAATTTTGATTAGGTTTAATGGGATGTTCCTGTTATATAATAGATGAATAACGTCGTCTATTGGTCCATTGTCGAAAGCTATTTTTAAGTCTATCGGGCACAGTTTATTAGTAAAAATAATAACACCACATATAGGATGAAATAAACAATCTTCTCTTGTATATTTTTTGTTCTATTTCGAGTGGTTTTCACTTCTCTGTATTGTTATTTTCTTTCATTTCAATGTTGTTTTAGTTAAAATATGTTGCCCATTTTTAGAAATGTATTTAAACCAGGGATATTTTTTCTAAAAAAAATTTGCATACTTCCATTGTGCTTATAAGCTGCTACTATCACAATTCTAAATATAAATAAATTCTCTTGTCAAGTTGAGTCATTATCAAACGTTAAAGTTAGGAAACGCGATTATTTTTCTTACTTTGCACAATAACCCCACAAAAATACATATTAGCGTTTCTAGAATTAAAAGCTCTAATAAACTGAAAAACATAACACAGGGTGTTCAATTTAACAAATACAAAGTTTGTGTCAAAACGTGAAGAGTGATTGATTCTGTTTTTAAACACGGTAAACCAAGTTAAAACCTCAGTATTAAAACTTTTTGCCTAGTACTTCAAATAAACAATTAAGCGACTTGGAGAGGAGATCTACTTATAATCAGTAACCCTGTATAATGATTAAAAGAAATGATATGAATATTTTTTATTTTATATGATTTCCTTTTGGACAGAGGGTCTACATAATAACCAATGAATTATTAGGTGATAAGCAAATGAGCGAAAGAAGGCAACCACTTTCTTTCTCAATACCACAAAACGAAACCTGTCTACTACAGCAGGTGATGATGTTAATCTATACTTAATGAACATACCAAAAACGGCAGTTTTAATAACATCTGTAGCTAGAATTCGACAGGTAAACTAACTGTTTAAGATTTGACAGTCTTCAAACTACATTTACAAAACATCTCATCGCATAGCTATTAAAAACAGAAATTATAGAGCAAAAATCAATAAATATTGGGTAAATTTATACTATTTATTGGCTGGGAAACTTCTAAGTAAACAACAATACCGTTTTTTCTTTAACATTTACTTCAGGTACATTAACAAGCTAACATTTAATATGAGAGTCGCCATAGACCATCAAACTTTTGCTGCAACTTGCCTGCTCGATCAATGCTGAAGTTTGAGCTGACATTTACACCATCAATAGGTTATAGCTTTTAGAACCAAGTATACCATGGATCCAACGTGAGACTTTCAGAGGGTCTAAATGTGGTGAATAATTAAGGTTTACTGCTGTTGAAACCCTTAGACCTACGGTTTGCAATCTGAACTTGTTTGATGAATCTGACTGCAAGTGTTTAGAACAAATGATGTTTTTATTGAATTACTTGTTTAATTTTTGAAATCAGAAGATGAGACATGCACTCCCATTTTGTGTCTCTTCACATTTTGTTTTTGGGTAAATTTGGCATCGCACAAGTCACAGAAAAAGTACTTTTTCTCTGAACATTCGTTTTCCATGTGCCTTTTTAACGTATTTCTGTATTTATAGGATCTTCCACAGTGACAAGAATACGTAGTTGGTACTAAAAGTAAATAGGCAACTAAATAAAATGTTAAAATTTAGAAAACTGATGAATTTTGAAAGGGAGGTTCAAGTTTTCGTAACATCTCGAATTAACAATAAGAAAGTCAAAAAACTATCAATTTTTATTTCACATACAGCAAACATTAATTACATTCTCAATAGGCTAAACATCAAAAAAAACAACAATTTGTTTCAACTCTGGGATAAATATTTTTTACGAAAGGTAAGCACCTCAACACCAGAATTACGGGTAGTGGGGACTAATTCTTTAGAAAATACAGGCGCTGTGAGCATTGGCAGTTTTAAAAAACTATTTTAAAGGAAGTCACCATAAAAATATACTTAGTCCGACTGGAAGTGTGTGTGTTTATAAATATCACTTATTATTGTTTACCTTACCACCTGGACACTACGATCTTATGGATGTAAAGTTTTTGGTCTATCTACTTAAAACATTTTTTTTTTTTTGCAAAATTCGACTTTATTCATCAATATAGTCTCCTTCAAGAGCGATACAATCAGTCCAATGCTTTTCTAACATTTCTATACCTTTCTTCTAGAAGGATTTGTCTTTGCCTTCAAAATAGGCCTCAGTTTCCGCGACAACTTCTTCCAATCTCTTTCCCGCGAGCATCTTTTTGAGAACTGGGGCCACCTCTGGAGAATACGGTGGATAAGGCAGCAATTCGAAATTCAATTCATGCAATTTTGTCAACGTAACAATTAACTTGTGACACGGTGCATTGCCTTGATGAAAGAGCACTTTTTTCTAGTTCAATTGGGGCCGTTTCTTTTCAGCATGGTCAATGAAAAATATAGAAGCCAAAACCTTCCCAGCCGACTGCTGTGTCTTTGGTCGCTTCGGGCGGCTTTCACCGATTGTTGTCCACTTAGCCGACTGCCGATTTGATTCCGGTGTGTAATGGTGGATCCATGTTTCATCCATTGTCTCATGTCGCATGAAAAAATCCTTTTTATTGCTCTTAAACAGGTCCAAACAGCACTCAGAATCATCAATACATTGTTGTTTGTCCACTGTGAGAAAACGAGGTACCCATTTCGAACAGAGCTTTCTTATGCTCATGAAAAAATATGACCAATACGTTCGTTTGATATTTTTAGGGTGTCAGCTATCTCACGCAATTTAACTTTACGGTCATCCAAAACAATTTTGTAGATGTTTTCCGGTGTAACCACCTCATTTGGGAGTCCAGAGCGTTCAACATCACTATTATCTGTACGACCGCGTTTAAATTTAGTATATCAGTAAATGATGAGTGATTTTCCAGGGGCAGAGTCACCGTAACACCTATTAAGCCATTACTTTGCTTGAACGTTATTTTTTCCCATAAAAAAGTGTTTAATCATCACACGAAATTCGATTTTTCCATTGTTTTGAAAATATCAAAAGTAACGTCACTTAAACCACTGTAACTTGTAAACTACACGTCGAAATGTCGCGAAATTTTAACACGTATCGTTTGAAGGTTGGTTCTTCTTAAAAATCATATGGATTTTTGAAAAGGACATCTATGTGTGAGACCAAAAACTTTTCAGCCTACGTGTTATTTAATTGCTAAATTGGTTTGATCCAAATCACTTTACGACTTTTTTAAGGCATAGCACACACACCGCAGGAAAATGGCTAAATTACTGCATTACGTGCGCAAAAGAAATGATTCTCGTTGGTCTTGATCGTTACAGGAAGAGTTGTAGTAATGCATGCGAGTATATAAAATATTTTGTCTCCCTCTGCTCTTTTGACACAGCTGTTGCTGCAAATAACCCTGTAAAATTTTTTCACGACGGTACCCCCTCTGGTGAAGCAGCCATCGTAAAAAACAGTTAATCCAAGATTTTACAAATAAATAATTCCACAATAATTACAATCGAAGAAATCGATATTAATAAAAACTTTTAATAATCAGTAGATTCCAATTGCTTCGTTATTTTTCGTTGACTGCACTAGAAATTACTAAGAACTGCACAGGAAAAATCTGAAGGGTTAAGTAAATTCAACAATGACAACGAAATCTTTGGCAATTAATTTTAAATTCACAAAATTAATAATTTAAGGGGGTAGTCTGGTAACTCGCACTCTTTTTATAAGATTTTTTTTCATAGGTGAATTTTAATATATTTATACATAATACTAGAGGTCTTAAACTAATAGATTTTTTTTTGTTTTTTCTTGATTCATTTCCTTGGTAGGGCCGCCTTAACAGGGCCCTCTTTAAATCTGGTTGACATGATATTTGGATTTTGAAGCATTTGAAAGCAAATATTCGAGTTACTTCTTATAATATAGAATTGCTGCAGCGCTGGTACTAAATTGTTTTTTTGCAACTTCAGTTGTTTAAAAATATGATTAAATATTAATGAGTACCGGCGATAGTCATTCATGTGTAGAATAAACCATAAAAATTTGTGCCCGATCTATGCAATAGTTTTTTTCTATAACATGTCAAATAGGTCAAAAAAGGTTGTTTCGAGAAAAACGAAAGGTAAAAACGAATAACCGTTTACGTAGCATTATACCAAACAATATACAGACGCTCGACTGCTCCTTTCTTGACGAGAACCAACACTTAACTGCTCGAAATCTGAAATGCCTATAGACCGAGGATTTACGAAAACTGTGCGGAGACAGTAAGTATATGGCAGCTGCACGTTCGCGCGCCAGGTATACACTGACTGCGTCGAGACGCTTCTATTTTGTCGCATTTTTCAGCCTGTTCTCGACCTTTCCAGAGCAAACAGTGGTTTTTACTGTATTTCTACATATATTTACTATAAAAAACCGGTCAAGTGCAAGTTAAACTTGCGCAATTAGTGTTCCGTACGTTGATTGCTTTTAAAATAAAAAAAAATTGTTACGGAGGTATAAAATGATCAGTGACTTCACAAAATACACCCCAAATGAGTTTTCAACAAAGTTTGTTTCCAATCTTTACTGAAATCTGATGACCTTGAAATTTTTGTTTTTTTTATATACCATATAAATTATTAAAGGTAATGCACTCGTGATAATTTTCGTTCAATCTACACCCCGTGGAGACTATTCCAGAATTTTTTCGAAATTTTTTGATAAGTACTTTTCGAGATAAGGCCCAGGACAGCGATTTTTCGCGAATTTTTAAAAAATAATACAAAGAAAAGTGCGCACAAGTATAATATTATATATATATTTTTTACTCGTGTTTTCACAAACTTTCATTTGACACCACACTCGATGACCTAGTAAAAATTTTTTTTTTTTTCACTTCCGACTTCACCCCCCAAAACTAACCCCTTAAGTCAAAATTTAATTCTCAAAACTAGATGGCTCTGATGAGGCCATCAATTCCTATATTATTACCAAATTTCACCTTTCTATGTCAAATAGTTTAGGAGAAAATCGGGGTGTGTGACAGACAGACAGACAGACAGACACCGAAGTAATCTTATAAGTGTTCCGTACGGAACACTAAAAAAAGATGTTTTTTAAAATGGATTTTTTGAAAAACAGGTTACCAGATTACCCCCTTAATAGAACAAATTTCAATAACTGTAATAAAAGGGATTTAGTTATTTTGTAAATTGCATTAATGTTATAATATAAATATCGTGGTAAGGCTTAATACTTACAAAACACTACCATCAACCGCACGAATTTCGGAAAAACAGAGATTAAATGAGCAAGAATATTGTCTGGCGTAAAAATTTTAACTTCATAAGTTGAAACAGCTATATTCAAGTAAAAAATAAATGAAAAACAAATAATGTACGAAATCAAAAATCAGAGAAAGAAAAATAAATTCTTGCCTGCATTTTTGGTTCGACCTCATAGTCGATATATTAACTCTAACTCACTAATTCTAAGAATATTTAGTTTCCATTAACCAATGGATTTCTACTAAATAACTAGACTTTTCTCTTCACACTCTTTATTAATTTTCGCACATTTTCAGAATCCACTCTTCTGCTAACCGCTATCCACTTTGGGGAAAATTCTTGAAGAAATTTAGTAACTTTTCATTCTTTTTTAACACATTATTTCGATATTCTCGATTTGTCGGAATTCTGATGTGTTCAAATTTTTGCGGAAGTAAAAAAGGGTAAAAGTTTTATAGCTACTGTTTTGTGCTTTTGGCATAAGGCGCCGTTAGTAAATCTGACCAAAACAGAACTTCTTGAGTAATAGTTTCTGAAAGGATTTAATGATATAAATTTCTTGACTAATTGTTCCTTCTACAGAGAGAGCTTTGCTGCGAAGGCCATATTGGACAGACTGCCAGACGATTACCTTGGATCTAAGTTTTTTCTACAGTAATTTAGTCCAATCAAGTTATCTGGAATACACTTCTAACACATTTTGTAGCGATGGAGCCCCGGTAATGAAGTCAAATCGTATTTAAAATTTGCTTTATAGCAATAATTTTTTACTTCGCAGTATGCTTTGTGATTTTATTGTTTCTTTTATGTGTCTACACTATTTTTTTCACTCTTCTCAGTATTAATCTGCTGATTTTAGTTTTCAATGTAATATCTCACTTTAGAACTTTTTTCTCTCTATCCTATCTTGTAGCTTTCACTTCAGTTTATCTTTCGTAATTTAGTTAATTGTAAAATCATCTATGGTACGATCTGTCAGAATTTACTTCAATAGCCATAAAAGAATATGAATTTTTGAGGTTTTGTAGCTCAAATACGCAAGATTCCGTATGGACTAGAAGTCTTATAATTTGCAATATATATGTAACCAATCACAGTCTTAATTTTGCAGTAAGTAAAGACAACTTCATTTGTATAAAAACCATGCAAAACTTTACGGAACAGTCCCCCCAAAATACCCAAGTATGTTAAAAGTACAAATTAACTCGATACTTGTTTAAGTATCTCAAAATTCAGTCACAAAGTTAAATTATTTCGAGTCGAGATATCAATCAACAAAAATCAAAAGGAAAGTCACCACTTCCTGTGCATTGCATTTTAACTGCAAAAAAAAATCATCTGAAGTTGTGCAAATGAATTGTTCAACCTTCAAGAAGGTATTCTCAGGACGTCGTCCCCTATCATTATTATTTAGTTTGGTTGCTACAACGTTGTCTCGCCCATCATCAAAAAAAGCATCTTTTTCCGAAAGGAAATCTGCCGGTTGCTCGAAAAACAAGCAAAATGTATAGATGATAGTGGGGAGTACTTGATCGAGTTATATTTTGTTTTCAAATAAATAAACCTTTTGTTAATGCATTTATATATATAAATATATATATATATATATATATATATATATATATATATATATATATATATATATATATATATATATATATGTATATATATACATATATATATATATATATATATATATATATATATATATATATATATATATATATATGTATATATATACATATATATATATATATATATATATATATATATATATATATATATATATATATAATGGCAGGCAGAAAGTGTATGACATAATATGGTTTTTTTTTAATATTAAATTTAGGAAAAAGATCAATTTGTACAGTCTACATCACTTGAAACCCATAAAATGATTTTTCAGTGCCGATTGTCATTTAGCGTTTCGCAGGAAATTTGAATATTCTAACGCCTAAAGTTCAAACGTAACTCTGTTTGTTAGTAGATTAAAAACATTTATTAGGAAAAAATGTTAAGAAATGGTAGTGTGCAAAATTTTAATTCGATTGGATAAAAATCGTATTTTGTCAGTTTTTGACGAATAAAAATATGATGAAATTATTATTTCTTGAATTTGAAATATTTTGTTTAGACTGAAGAATATTGAAATTTGTTTATTAATTCCAAACCATGTTTTCTTCTTTCACAACCAATAAATAGAAAATGATGATTTTTGTACAACCGCAATTGTCGCACGGGCAATTATCAAATATTTTTACCCTATGGTATGCAGTTTGAGGTCTTTGTTTTCTTAAGGCCCACTCTAGTATCACAATTCTATTGCAAAAAAAGAAAACTAGTGAATTAACTAAAGATAACAAAGGCATTGACCATAGAGCACACAAGTAGATAACTTTGTGCTCTAAGGAAAATCTCGAAAACATTTAAACTATTAAAATAAATTTATCGTTCGTTAATAAATATTAATGTGTTTTCCTTTATGTCCTTTAAAAAATAAAAACCTCAAACTACAAGTAATAGGATAAAAATATTCGGTTTTGCGAAAATTAGAATATTTTCATAATTAATTGTAAAATAAGTACGTAAAACACAACTTGAAATCAAAAAATTAATGTTTAAATTCTTGTACCAATTTAATAGATATACAACATATTCGAAAAATAAAAATTTTCTTGTGGTGTCCATATTTTTATTGGTCAAAAACTGACAAATTCCGATTTTTTAACTATGACACAAAATTTATATTTTTATATGAATAGAACACACAGTTTTATAGAATTCAATATATACATATACATATATATATATATATATATATATATATATATATATATATATATATATATATATATATATATATATATAATTTTCTTTGATCTGTCGATCTGACTGACGGCCTGTCGATATGTTGGTACGATAACTCTCGAGCGAGATGATATCATAATACTTGAAATATAGAAGAGACCTATAATTTTTAATTGATAGCGTTCCAGTTTAGTTACTCTGATATATATATATATATATATATATATATATATATATATATATATATATATATATATATATATATATATATATATATATATATGATTAAAGATATTTACGTAGTAGGTCGTTTAGAAAATAGGTTAGAACATAATTATAATTAAGTCGCGCATCATAGAACTTTTGGTTACTTTATTGGATTTTTCTCGCATTAAGTGTACTCAAACAGGGGTTGACTATCTTGCCACTGACTTAAATTATGGATTTTGGTGGGTTTAGAAAGCAACGCCTTCTATTACACTGGTCAACAAAAAAAAGAAAATTGCTTGTTTCCTGTGATTTTTTTTTGTTTCTATCTCAAATTGACGCGTATTTTTTAAATATGGCAACAATTTTTCCCTAACAGCTTTTGTTTTTGAGTTATAGCTAACTACCCTCATTTACTATTTTTACTTAGATTTTCGTTTTTTATTGGACACTAAAATATATTTTGTTGGTGTTTTAGATATGGCTTCGTCAAGAAGATGTTTTGTGCTTAATCCCGATTGTTTTTGCTATATTTGTGGTGAATATATATTTGCAAAATATCGAAAACCTATATCGGACTTTGTGAAAACTGCGTATCATCAATACTTTAAAATAAAATTGTGTAATCAGGACAAGCCATGGGTTCCTCATATTGTATGCCAGAAATGTGTGGTATGTCTACGGTTATGATCCAGTGGAAAAAAGAGCTGCAATAATGTTCGTAACACCCATGATTTGGCGAGAACCTCGAAACCATCATGACGATTGCTACTTCTGCGTTGTGAAAATAAACGCTATTAACCCTGGAAATCGAAGTAAGTGGTCATATCCTAACTTATCTTCTGCTCAACGACCTCAGTTAAAATCACAAGAGGTACAACCCAGTACATCTAAATCTTCTGATGATCCAAATCTCTGTGAACCCGAACGAAATACATCAAGTAAAGACTCTGATTCAGACTACAAATGTAGCCTTTCAGAACCTCAACCATTTAATCAGAAAGAATTAAATGACTTAGTAAGAGATCTGAACTTACCAAAAGAAGCTTCTGAAATTTTAGCATCTCGTTTAAAAGGAAAAAATTTGCTTACTCCGGAAATCAACATTACATTTTATCGTACCCCAGAAAAAATCTGTTACCGTATTTTTCTCAAGAGAAGGATTTAGTTTTTTGTAACGATGTTGGTGGTATTTTGCAGCAGATGGGATTAAAACAGTACCAACCTAGTGATTGGCATCTTTTCATAGACAGCAGCAAAAGAAGTTTAAAGTGTGTTTTGCTTCATAACGGTAACAAGTACGGATCTATACCTATTGCACATTCGACGACTTTAAAAGAAGAATACGTAAATGTTTCTAAGGTTATGGAAAAAATTAAGTATCAAGACCACAAATGGGTCATTTGTGTTGATCTGAAAATGGTTAACTTTCTTTTAGGTCAACATGGGGGGTACACAAAGTTCCCTTGTTTCATGTGTCTCTGGGATAGGCGTGACAAACAACACAATGGGTCACAAAAACTTTGCCCAGTGCGGGAAGAGCTAAAAGCTGGTACAAAAAATGTTATAAACGTGCCTTTAGTTAGCCGAGACCGCATCATACTTCCACCACTTCATATTAAACTCGGCATAATGAAACAGTTTGTGAAGGCGCTTGACAAAAGTGGCGAATGTTTTAATTTTCTTTCACGCAAGTTTGCAGGATTAAGTTCAGAAAAATTGAAAGCTGGTATTTTTGATGGGCCACAGATTAGGCAACTCGTGAAAGATCCTAATTTTGTCAAATGAATGACTGAAGTCGAATCCAAAGCTTGGAATTCATTTGTTTTGGTTATAAGTAGCTCCCTAGGCAAAAAGAAATCTGACGACCATGTCGAGCTTGTTGAGTGCATGCTATCGAACTTGCAAGAGCTAGGGTGCAACATGAGCATAAAAATCCACTTCCTGCACTCGCATTTAGACCGATTTCCACAAAATCTGGGTGATTTTAGTGAAGAGCAGGGTGAAAGATTTCATCAGGATCTTCGGACAATGGAAGAGCGTTATCAGGGGCGGTGGTACTCACATATGATGGCAGACTACTGCTGGAGTTTGCAATGAGATCTACATAAAGTCGTTCATTCAAGGAAATCTTATAAAAGATCATTTGCTAGTGTTCAATAGAAATTTTGTTAACATAATGTATTATTTTTTTGTATTTTTTTGGCAAAATAATAAAACTGTATATTTCAAAAGGTAAAGCTGTTAGCAATCTCCCAGTATTTTTTTTTCATAGTCAGGGCCATAGAAATACCCAATAACAGAAAAAAAAAATAAAGGAAACAAGACTTGTGTTGACCAGTGTTATTCTTGCACGTTTACTACTGTCGAATGTCAGCTTTCAACAAGTATGACCCGATGCGACTGATATTACCTGAGATATATGACGGTAAAGAACTATCTAACGAGAAATAGATAGAAATTGGCGTGTATTTTTAATAAAATGTATATTTTTTATGTTAATTTTTAAACAACTTATATATATATATATATATATATATATATATATATATATATATATATATATATATATATATATATATATATATATATATATGAGTAAAGATATTTACGTAGTAGGTAGTTTAGAAAATAGGTTAGAACATAATTATAATTAAGTCGCGCATCATAGAACCTTTGGTTACTTTATTGGATTTTTCTCGCATTAAGTGTACTCAAACAGGGGTTGACTATCTTGCCACTGACTTAAATTATGGATTTTGGTGGGTTAAGAAAGCAACGCCTTCTATTATCGTGAGCAAAATTTTTGCTTCCTCCAGAAAAAAAATCTGTAAAGCAAAGGCACAAAAATGCATCCAAACCAAAAAAAAATTAAAAATGTTGCTCACATCAGTTTGTGAGGCTTCTGGTCTACTAAAGTTAAAACTAAAAAAATCACAATTTTTCTGTTGAAAACTAAAAGAAATTTATGGCTCCAAAGAAAATTTTTAAAAATTCATTAATAGCTTTTGGCTAAAAAATATGATTTATGGTTTTAACTTTAGTAGATTATAAGCTCCATAAATTAATTGGCACTATGAGAAAACATGTTTAAATTAATATTTGAAGCTTAACCAACGAGGATAAGGTATTAAAAATAACTATGGAATATTTTATTTAGAAGTTACATAATTGTTATAAAAATGTAAACAATATTAATGTCAAAAAAGTCTCCATATATGCAAGAACTGCATTGAAAAAAACACGTTATAATCAGCCACATTTTATCAAGCTATCTGCTGCTCGCTAAACTGAAAACAAATGAATAATTTTCGGCCATACTTTATAATCTGTCACTTGTACCTAGTAATTTTACAGTGGTTTCAATTAGTATTAAAAATGAGGGAGAGAAATCGTGAAATTCCATTTCAAGTTCGAAAGATCAAGATTTGTGGAAAGATGGAAAATCGTACAGAAATATAGAAAAAATTGTTAAAAAGTCGCATGATACTGTTCAGTACATTGTAAACCAGTATAAATCAACGAGTTCCTATAAAATTCGACCACGCTCCGGTCGTCCCAAGAAACTGACTCCACGTGAAGAGGCCAGTATTGTTAAACAAATAATTATAGATCCCAAGAAAAGTGCACCAAAATTAAAAAAAGAAGTACCGGAACTATTTTCGAAAAATGTTTGTTCACAAACAGTGAGAAATTGATTACATACGGCAGACTATAAGGGGTGTGCAGCCACGAAGAAGCTATTAATTTCGGAAGCTAATCGCAAAAAGCGGTTAGCTTTTGCTAGGGAATACGTTACTAAACCTCCTGAATTTTGGGAATCCGTAATCTTTGATGACGATAAAACTAAAATTAACCTTTTTGGGTCTGATGGCAGAACTAAAGTTTGGAGAAAGAAGAATACCGCATTCGATATTGAAAACATTTGCTTCACGGTGAGACAAGGGGGTGGCAGAGTTCTGCTTTGGGGATGCATGTCCGCTAGAGGGGTTGGAAATTTATATTTTATTAATGGTACCACGGATCAGCATGTTTTTCTGAACATTTTGAGAGACAATTTAAGAGAAAGTGTCCAAAAACTAGCACTAGAAAAAAGATACATTTCCAACAGGAAAATGATCCGAAATTTACCGCAAACTTGGCACGAGAATGGATGATCCATAATGTGCAACAGCAGCTTCATCACCCAATGTTAACCACATCGAACATTTTTGGGAGGAACTTAAACATAATGTTTCAAATAGAGAAGAATATATATACAGTAATACCCCGCTTAGCGCGACCCCGTTACGCGCGGTTTCACTATAACGCGAATTTCAAATTTCGCGCTCATGTAGTCATTAACTTCTCTATGGTCGCGGGGGGATCCCCGCTTTCTCTGAATATTCTCTTTGAAGAATTGGGAATTCCCTGTCCTTCGACTTTGTTCTATGGGGATTTCCTCGTTCGTTTCGTGTGTTCATTTGTTCCGTAATGTTAGTTCGGTCGGCTGGCAGTTTTGTTTTAATATTTATTGGAGATACATACATACATAATTTAACCCTACGTTAAAAATGCCGCCTGTAAAGAAAAAAGAGCGTAAAAGCGTCACTTTGGAATTGAAGATGAAAGTGTTAAGAAGAATGGAAAATGGAGGCAAAGCAACAATTGTTGGGAGAGATTTTGGACTCTCAGAATTGACTGTGAGAACGATTTATAAAAATCGGGAAAAAATTAAAATCTCCAGCGAAGGTTCAACACCTATAAGTGCAACAAAACTTTCTCGTTCGAGATCATCTATCTTAGAAAGAATGGAGAAATTACTGTCAGTCTGGATCGAAGATTTGAATAAGAAGAACACACCACTAAGTCAAGATCTCATATGCACAAAAGCAAAATCTTTGTATGAGATGCTGAAAACAAAAGAAGAAGAAGGGAGTGCCACTCCGACTTTTGCTGCCAGCAGAGGCTGGTTCCATCGGTTCAAGCAGCGTTCTAATCTTCACAATATCCACATAACAGGCGAGGCGGCCAGCGCGGACATTCAAGCTGCAGCTGAGTTTCCAGACAAGTTTCAAGACTTCGTTAGACGAGAGAAAATTCCTGCTTGTCTCATCTTCAATGTTGATGAGACCGCACTTTACTGGAAAAAAAATGCCATCTCGAACATTCATTTCTAAGGAAGAACGTCAAGCCAGTGGTTTCAAAGCTGCGAAAGATCGACTAACACTTCTGCTGGGTGGTAATGCCACTGGTGATTTCAAACTGAAACCTTTACTAGTGTACCATTCAGAAACACCCCGTGCAATGCGAGGCACAGACAAGACAAGTCTACCAGTTGTGTGGCGATCAAACAGAAAGGCGTGGGTTACACGGGAAATTTTTCAAGAATGGTATTCTAATAGTTTTTGCCCATCAGTCAAATCATACTGTGACAGAAATGGGCTTGAACCTAAAGTTATATTACTCTTAGACAATGCCCCAGGACATCCAACCTCACTTGATACGCCCAGAGACTTAAAAGTGTACGTAAAGTTCCTTCCACCAAACACTACGTCAATATTACAACCTATGGACCAGGGAGCAATAGCAAACTTCAAAGCTTATTACCATCGCCGCACTTTTAGCCAACTAATTCATGAAACTGACGGGGAAGGAAGACAGTCTATGCGAGAGTGGTGGAAGTCATACAACATTATGAAGTCTATTCACAACATAGAAGAGGCTTGGAAGGAAGTTAAAATGAGTTGTATGAATGGGGTGTGGCGTAATCTTTGGCCAGATGTAGTGGAAGCACCTAGAAGAATTGTCCAGATGCAGAGACAAGTGCTTGAAGACATTGCTGCAATGATTGAGGGGTCTGAACTTGAAGATGTCACGGTAGAAGATCTCGTAGAACTTGTAGCAACGCACGACGATCCTATTAGCAATGAAGATCTGATCGAGTTACAGAATAATCCTATCTACGATGAGGAAGAACAAGTAGAAGAGAAAGTTTTATCTTCAGGGGAAATACAAAATGCACTTTCAAAAATTTATTCAGGTTTGGACATATTGCAGAGTATAGACAATAATGATGACCGTGTCTTGACCGTGTGTCAAACAATTAAAAACAGTGTTGGGTGTTATGAACGTATTTTACAAGAACGTAAACAAAACGTTACCCAAAAGACAATAGATGTATTTTTCCGTAAAAAAATAAGAGTATGTATTGCATAAAGTGTTTTTAGAATTAAAGTGACTGATTAAAATGATTTGTATTTTTTTGTATTAAATTTTGACTATGTTTAATCATAAACCTCGATATACGCGAATTTCAGTTAACGCGATTTTTTTCGGAACGTATCCCTCGCGTAAAGCGGGGTATTACTGTATATATATATATATATATATATATATATATATATATATATATATATATATATATATATATATATATATACATATATATATATATATATATATATATATATATATATATATATATATATATATATATATATACATATATATATATATATATATATATATATATATATATATATATATATATACATATACTATATATATATATATATTATATATATATATATAATGACTAATTAAAAAGCCATTCTCTAAATTTTTTTTCGACTTATTGTATATTTAAGCTCTTTAATAGGGCTTAGGGTCTCTAAAATTCTCAATTTACTTTGTTACGATTTCCATTTTCTTTTAAATTAAATGAATGACAGCCTATTCATTCAAAATTTCATAATTTACTATGCGGGGGCGTCATAGTACTACGAGAGAAGGACGTAGTAAAAGATCGTTGTAACATGAATGGCTGTTCATTGCGAAATTAGGAAATCAACATGGCTGCTTGTTGCGTCGGCACGATAACCACGAAGAAGCTCGATAAAGCGTTCGGCAAATTTCGCAAAATCCAACATGGCTTTCTGAAATTTCATTTGCAGGTGGTTGTTTGTTGTTTTTGTAATTCTTTAGTGTTTTTAAATAATAATTTCTTATGTAGTGTTATAAATTGTGGTGACAAGGTGCAAGGCTGTTGAGGTCGAAGTTTCGAGACAGCTTTTACTGTCTATAATGTAAGTTAGCACCTTAATATTTACCGGTATCACACCTTGAACATGTTTAATTTTTTACTATTATTATTAAAAGACGGCCAACAGCGTTGATAAAACGAGAATTTAATTACGAAAATATTATTTTTCACAAAAGAAACTGCGGGTTACAGTAGTTTTCAAACAAGTTTACACATTTCCAGTCTCTGTTTTATAATGCTGCAAAGTTTTTAAAATACAGGATCAATTAAACTTTAAAACCAAATCTATTCACTGTAAAAAAGAAACTAATGTAAATTTAACTGACCTAATTAACGCGAGAAAAGCTATTGCTTATAAATAAATTTAACGATTACTAAAGTTAGCTTCAACCTGGGCAACAACTACCGTTTGAAGGTTGTGACTGACTTATTGTAAATATAAAAATGTTATTTTTCAAGATTAAATTTTTAATATTTATTAATCTTACAAACATTTTGCAATAAATCCAGAATAATTTAGAAGAGCAATTTAGCTCTAGAAATGTAAAAAAGGCAAATGCCTTTTAAACCTAATCAAAAAAAAATGTTCAAAACTACCATTTAATGAAATACAGAGTATGTTCAGTTTTATTATAATTACTGTTAAAAATCTAAACATTATAACATGACCTATTTAGGAAATAAACCGTAAATAATAGTAACATGTAGGCTGAAAAGGTTTTGGTTTAACTACTTAAAACACATTTTTTTTTTGCAAAATTCGACTTTATTCATCAACATAGTCGCCTTTAACAGCGATACAATCAGTCCTCTCTTTCCCGCGAGGTCTGCGAATAGATAATAGTCGCTGAGGGCCAAATCTGAAGAATACGGTGGATAAGGAAGCAATTCGAACTTCAATTCACGCAATTTTACCATCGTAACCATTGACTTGTGACCCGGTGCATTGCCTTCATAAAAGAGCACTTTTTTCTTGTTCATCTCAAAATACAGAAGCCAAAACCGTCCCAGAATCATCAACACGTTGTTTTTGGTCCACCGTGAGCAAACGCAGTACTCAATTCGAACAGAGCTTTCTCATGCCCAAATGTTCATGCCAAATATGAGCAACAAGTTCTTTTGGTATCTTTAGGGTGTCAGCTATCTCACGCAATTTCACTTTACGGCCGTCCAAAACAATTTTGTGGATTTTTTTGATGTTTCCGGTGTAACCACCTCATTTGGGCATCCAGAGCGTTCGGCATCATTGGTATCAGTACGACCCGCGTTTAAATTCAGCATACCAGTAAATGATGAGTGATTTTCCAGGGCAGAATCCCCGTAATACTTATGAAGTTATTGCTTTGCTTGAACGGTATTTTTTCCATCAAAAAACAGTGTTTAATCAACACACGAAAAGTAGCGTCAATAAAACCACTGTAACTTGTAAACTAATCGTCGAAATGTCATAAAATTTTGACACGTATCGTTTGAAGGTTGGTACTCCCTAAAAATTATATGGATTTTTAAAAAGGAGACATCTATGTGTCAGACCAAAAACTTTTCAACCTACGTATTAATAGTTTCGTAAAATAAGTTTTTAGTAGAGGTCAACAATATCTTGTCGTTTAAAGCCATATTAGCAATATGTAATTAAAATAATATTAAGTTAAAATTTGATATCTATAGAAAACGGGGTAGATAGATATATTCCTAAGGACTCATTTAATTGCAAAACCACATAAACTAGCCGCATTACATTTTTTAGTTCATCGTTTGATCACTTTTCCTCTGAATGGAGTAACTTCAATAATGAAAGGAATCGAATTAGGAATATAACTAGAGTTAACAAGTTAATAAATAGACATAAGTTCAGGGTAAATATTCAGAATTCCACCTTTTTTTACACGCGAAGCAAATAAGACCAAGTATGTCTCCTTACCATGTAATCCGAAATAAAACAGGGGACTCAGTAAGGTATTTAATAAGGTAGGCCTCACCTTAGTCGATAGGTCATCAGACAATTTGAGGAATATATCTTAGGAAATCCCAAAGACAAGATTCCTAATTGCGAGAAAAGTGGAATTTATGAAATTAGTTGTATGATTCCGACAAAAAGTATGTTAGACAAATTAAAAGGTCAATTAAAACACGATTAAAAGAACATTTATCACATTTAAAATACGGTAGAACAGAAAAGTCTAGCATTGCCGAACATGCTTTTGAAACTGATCATTAGATAATCTAAGATTAATTAAAGATGTATCTGATAGGAGATTCCTGAACGCATACGACGGTATGGAAATTATAAAACGTAAAAGTACTTTAAATAAATACAAAGGGCCTATTCCTTATAGTCCCCTCTATTGGTGACTTGACCAGAAGTGATGGGCTCGCCCATGCCATGGGTTCCGCTTGAGTAATTCAGGTGTTAGGCTAAGTATAAATAAGGTAGCTTCGTAGTTTAGCTTTAGTCTATCATCGCTCCTGACGACGCTAACATGGTTAGCGAAACGCGCGTCGAGTGCAAAAATAAAGTGTTTGGTGTAGTGGTAATATATACTGAGTAGTATCATTTTGCCAAAGATTCCATATTCTCAACATATGTGATGTGTACATTAAATTAACTACTTCACTTCCCTCTTCGATTGTAAGAAGCTAATTTCTGCAATCTTGGTAAGAACAAACTTATATTAACTTCCACAGAGACGAAATGTGGTTGAGTTGAAATTGTCTTTTCCCTAAAAATATAGATGTGGAATTTCTAATTTAATTTATTCGTTTCTTTTTTGTACCTTGTAATGAAAAACATCAAACTAAATTACAGATGAGGATTGGCGTTTGATATAAAATTAATATATTTGAACGTTGCAATATTTTTTATAGACATAAATACGTTTAACGCTTTTAAAAATATGTTAAAATGCAGACAGGATTTTTATTTGGCGCGGTAGCCTTCCGCTATTATTCATTACATATTCATGTTATTTTCAAGATTGTTGCCATGGTACAAAAACAGAACTAACTCGACATTTCGTGAACACTTGCAAGTAGATATTATTAGCTGAGATATGGCATCGGTCAAAGTGATCTTCCTGACTATTTAGGAATGACAGTAAGTCAGTCAAGTCGAGCCACTCGGAAGCTAACTCTATCTCAAATTTTGCACGCTCCCTTAAAATAAAAATTCAAAACACCTTTTCCTAATAAATATTTTAAACTTTAGAAAATTTAAATGTTACGACAAATGACAATCGGCACGCAAAATCATTTTTTGGGTTTCAAGTGATGCAGAATCCACCTATAAATTCACTTTTCGCCCGACCCTGTTCTCAATATCCAAATTCGTGCGGCTATTTTAACAACTCCACATCCGGACATTCTGAGTATTTAATATTTTTGTGGTTTGACAGAAAAATCAAAATTTTCAAAGTTTAAATTGTGAGTTGTACTCAGATGATAGCGCAAATGACCTTGATGAGTGAATCTTTGGTTGCATATATGGCACACATATCTTGGCGTTTTGCCACATTCGAATCTCGTGTGTTGAGCCCATGATCTGTGGTATCTGAATCTAGCGCAACAGCTGCGACAAACGTAAAACTCGCCGGATTTATCGTATTCTAAAAAAAGAAAGACAATAAGTTTTTGAAATGGACAGCAGGTAAATAAGTAACATATTATGAAAAAAGAAAATCTAAGATGCTAAAAAGGGAATAAAAAAAAATAAATAAATATTTAGTGAGTATTTAAAAACATAGTTTATTTAGAAATAAGAAATTTCAGTTAAATATCAACAACATTGCAAATACCATATGGGTTTTAGAAACCCGTTATCTTACCTTACATACTTCATACAGCATAGAATTTAAAATAAACAATAGGGACTGGGATTTTTCTTATATTTTGCATTCCAGTTTACAAGTCTTACACTAATACTAATTCCTATTAACTTTTTTTTGAATATACGACTCCGATACGTACAATTGCAATAAAATTAGCCCGAGCGTAGTAGGATAGGTAAGTATACAGGTAAGCGAAAATAGAAGGTAAGATAAAAAAAAGAAAAAATACTCGAGCGAACAAACACCAGTTTTTTTTTTAGAATTTGCAATTAATTCTGCAGAAAAGAAATATTTCCCTCAGGTATATATGCCTGAGGGGGATCCCTCGAAAAGAGCTGCCTCTCCTTAAATATTGATCGAGTCAACCAATTTGTCGGCTTGAAAGCTGCTGTGTCAGCTTTTGATGGAGTATTAGGAATAAGTATTTACTGCGATTCGTTGTATCCTACCATCGTGTTCCGTAACTTCTTGGATAAATACCAGTAAATTATGTTCTCTTATTTGTCAATCCTAGCCTGACTGACACTACTTCATACGACGAAACGCATCTCAGGATGCATTTAACGAATAAGAGAACAGTGGGGACCCTGCTGACATATGGGCTTTTGTCCGTTTTCAGCTGTTTTACATTAACTATATTTCCTTCCGGTCAGAAATACGCTACAGTTCAACCGACAGGTAAAAAATCCTTGCCAAACAATTACCGATCAGTGGCATGTAATGAAAAAATCTATCAATCAGCATCAAGCGACAGATTATGAAATATGGCCGAAAATTATTCATTTGGTTTCAGTATAGCGAGCAATAGATAGCTTGATAAAATGCGGCTGATTATAACGTGTTTTTTTTTGAGCGTATGGAGACTTTTTGCCATTAATTTTGTTTACATTTTTTGTAACAATGATGTAACTTCTAAATAAAATGTTCTGTAGTTGTTCTTAGTACTAATCCTCGTTGGTTAAGTTTCAGATATTAATTTAAACATGTTTTCTCATAGTTCCAATTAATTAATTAAACATAACAGAAAAATAGTATAGAAAGCAGATGGTGTATGAAAACTTTTTGGACTGACTGTATTTCTAAAGATTCATTCATTGCAAACAACATAAATTAGCCGCATTACACTTTTTAGTTCATCGTTTGATCACTTTTCCTCTGAATGGAGTACACTTCGTATTTACTGCAATTCGTTGTATCCTACCATCGTGTTTCGTAACTTCTTGGATAAGTACCAGTATATTATGTTCTCTTACTTGTCAATCCTAGCCTGACTGACGAGCCGTGATACGGTGAAACGCGTCTCAGGATGCATTTGACGAATAAGAGAATAGTGGGGAAACTGCTGGCATATGGGCTTTTGTCCGTTTTTAGTTGTATTACATCAACTATATTTCCTACCTGACAGAAATACGCTACAGTTCAGCCGACAGGTAAAAAATCCTTGCAAACAACTACCGATCAGTGGCATGTTATGAAAAATCTATCAACCAGCATCTTTCAAAATTTTTGGATGGAGTTAACAATTATTAAGTCCCATTTCCATGTTTTCCGTAAGAAAAGATCTTTTAATTTATCTGACTTGTATTTGGAACAACACAATTTATCATTTTGGAGAATCTTGAGCACTTGAACTAGCCAAAGTAGAATGGCTTATTGGTTAAGCTACACGCTTATGGTATCTCTGAAAGGTACAAATTGCAGCGATCAAGACTAACATGCATCGCTTTTTCCCCTCCTGTGGCGCTTTCAAATTTTCCTGCAGCATGAGTCACACATAAAAAAGTAGGAAAAGAATAAGTGTAAGAAATGTATAGCAATAGGATAAGCAGTAAAAAGTGTAAGGACGGGAAAGAGTAGGGGTAAAAGAAGGGAAATAATGTATATTTTTAAATAATAATAATAAATACTATCAAATGAATGATGTAAATTAGGCACTGTGCGCGAAAGCGTTGCAAAATCAATCACGTCCACGTTTATACCGAAAGGTATCGTGTGCACAATGCCTTAGTCATCTCATTCTTAGTAGACCTGATGGGCAGTGTACAGATGTGACTTCAGCGTTCCCCTTCTAGTGAATTGCTTTTTGCAATAAGGGCAACAAAACTGTTTTTCTTTTCCGCATTCGTATCTTTTATGTTGATTAAATCCACTCTTATATTTATAACGTTTGTTGCACGAAATACATCTATGAACGCCATTTTCCATCACATATTCTATCGATTCTAAAAAATAATAAAGATATAAGGTAGTTAACTTAATTACTATTAACATTTGAAACGTTTCTAGAAGATCCTTTGTCCCTTATTTAGAAAGAAATACATCTTTTTCGTTACTGAAGAGCCTC
>CM032451.1:70948108-71011097 GCA_019049505.1 Pachyrhynchus sulphureomaculatus
TGCGGTATATTCAACATGCGTCAAGGTTGTATTCTCTCATCCTTGTTGTTCAACCTCTATTCGGAGGTGATATTCAATAAAGCACTTACTGGTACCACTGAAAGAATCAACATCAACGGCGTTAACATAAATAACATCAGATACACCGATGATACATGAATTATCGCTAATAACGGAAAAGATCTACAAAAACTTATAGATAAAATAACTGACACTTGTACACACTTTAATGCAAATAAAACAAAAATAGCACAAAGATAGAGAGACTTGATAAATTTATGTATCTAGGTAGCAATATCAACGACCACTGGGACCCGACTGTGGAAGTCAAAATTCGAATAGGGAAGGCCCGAGCCGCATTTATGAAGAACAAAAAATTATAATTAATCACGACCTATCATTGGAACTACAGATGAAAATGTTAGACTGCTATGTCTTTCCGGTTCTCTTATATGTTACGGCATGGAAGCATGGACGCTAACTGAAGCAATGCTTAAACATCTGGAGGCATTCGATATGTGGGTATATGGACGCCTGCTGAAAATCAGTTGGATGGACAGAATTAGTAACAACGGCGTTCTCACTCGCATGGACAAGGACTTGGAGGTGGTCACGACCATCAAGCGACGCAAATTAGAATATTCTGGCCACATTACGAGAAATACGAAATCTGATTATAGAGGGAGAGATTCCAGGCAGACGTGGTTCAAGGAGAAGGAGCACATCGTCATTGAAAAATATCAGGCAGTGGTACGAAAAGTCAATAAAACGATTATCATCAACATGGTAGCCAACATGATAACCAACTATCGTGGAACGGTCATAGTACCCGAAGAAGAAGAAGACATTCAACAATAGAATAACTACAGCAATAGTTTTTTTAATACAAAATTTAAATGGGAAAAAATAACGGAAATTGTTGAAAATTTGATACTACATAATACTAAGGAAATAATCTGACAGCAGTACGGGAAACCGCCACAGAACATTCTCGCATTAGGAGGTTGTTTAAAAGAAACTTTGCCTTTATGGTTCGGCGGATATAAAAAATTAAGATGACCACTAAATACCTTTGATTTAGCATTTTGTTGTCATCTAAATATATAAATAATAATTTAGACAATTCAAGAAACTTTACAGTAAATAGTTTAAGGGAGATAATTACATGAGAGGGTACAGTTTTAGATGGTCTAATTTTGGCCATAAAAAGACAAAAATAAATTAATAGAAACTAAATTGAAGAGAATGGAGAATATGATGAGCATCTAACATAACACACTTAACATAAATTTCAGTTCTTTTGTAGTAGGCATATTTCCATATGTAGAATCAAATGAACAAACTCTTTTTTTAATTTTTTGCCATTATTTCCTGTTAGTTTTCATTTTTGTATTAAGTTAACATGTGGTTATATAATCTTCGAATTGTATTTAAGCGAGGGATTCTTCTTTGTCTTCAATGAAGTTTTGTATATTTCTGTTGTACATACCTTTTGTTATAAGCATCTTTAATAAATATTTCATGCGTACGAGATATATGTTTTATGTTTATCCTTGAAACTATAAAAAATATACAATAAAGAGCCGAAAGAGCTTAAAATCAGTAAATGAAATATACAAAGTGTAAAGTGATTATGTTCGGTGTATTTAGCTTAAAAACTAATCTATCCCCACTCTATATTATGACTAGTCGCCAGATGGACTTTCAAACTTCCTTTTCTTGTGAATGTTTTTCGACAATATTCACAACGGAACTGAGGCGGTTTGCCGCATTCGAACGTTTGTGAGTGTTAAACCCGGTCTTGTACTTGTAACGTTTATTGCACTTTATACAGATGTAGTAGTTAGTCCCTTCTTCTATATAGTAATCTAAAAATAAAAAAGTGTAAGGACCAAAGGAGTGGTTTCTATTAAAAAAAAAAACACTTCCCTGGTGATTTCAAAAACAGACAGTTTCTCTACATTCAGCTCAAACCATTGTTAAGATAGGAAGCAGAAAATATACAAAAGTACGTGTGTGGGTGGGTGGAGAATGTCTCTTATGAGACACATTGTATACTAAATACGAAAACCGTAATAAAAAAATCTTACCATCCCATCGCCTGGTTGACTTGAAGAAACATTGATAAACATCTAAAAAAAGAAGTCATTATAGGAATGTTAAGAACATAACTACAGTAATTACACTTGAAAAATGGCATAAATCAGGTAAAAAACACATATTTCGAAATTATATATTTTTATAATTAATTTTTAAATTAAATTTATACCTAAAATTTTAACGTTTTTTTATAAATATACATATAACATATTAACAAATATACATGACATATATAAATATATGTAGAGGAAAGCCCATATAATTAATTATTACCCTAGGAATTATAGACCTTAATGTAATTCTGCCATAGCATCGACAAACCATAAACTATATATATATATATATATATATATATATATATATATATATATATATATATATATATATATATATATATATGTTTATATGTATATATATATATATATATATATATATATATATATATATATATATATATATATATATATATATATATATATATATATATATATATATATATATATATATATATATATATATATATATATATATATACAGGGCCGGCTTTAGATGAAATGGCGCTCAGAGCGAATATGAAAAAGCACCCTTTATACACTACATATATATAGTAAATTTTATTCTATATTTTTATCATTTTTTTACCTCATATTCATGATTAATTAATTAAATTAAATGCAATTAAATACAATTTCGTCATTACGAATACCATTTCTAAACTTCTACAATTGATATATTATTATTAGAAAACACACTTTATTTTGAAACATAAAGTCAAATCATCTCTTTTTTTACATACACGCGAAATAGGGTGTCATTAAAACAAAATATTAATAACAGTACGTCGCTACAAATTATTTGTATTGATTAACCTGAATCAGTTTATATTTAATCATTTTATTCTTAGAATTGTTCAATAATAACAACCCCAAAAAATTTAGCGCCCCTAAAAATGTGGCGCCCAGGGAGACTGTCCCGCTCTAAAGTCAGCCCTATATATATATATATACAGTACAATATATATTCACACAGTACAATCGCGATTCTCTGAATCGCGATTATCTGAAATCCGGCTTATCCGAAACAAACTGTTAAAAAGCAAATTGTATTTCCATTAAACGAAAAAATTCCCATTATTGGAAACAGACGATGAGTGGTTTTCTTAACGCGTCGGGGACTCCCCAACGTCTAGAATTTCACCGCTGTCAATGTTTTGGTTAGTCGACGAGTGTTATAAGTTACTCATTACGTCTATTATTATCGCAGAGGTAATAGTTTCGTTTTTTAGTAGATATTTTACAAAATGGAACGTCATAATAATAAGCGTAAACGTGTTGTTATTACCTTAAAAGAGGAACTTGAAGCAATTCAACGTTTAGATAATGGTGAACTTCTTAAAAATATAGCGAAGGATTTAGGTGTAGCCGTGAGTACTGTTTCAGAGTGGAGAAAAAATCGCGAAAAACTTGAAAAATGGTGTAGTGTTTTGTCATCGCCCACACAGGCGCGAAAAAGTATGAAAAGCGGTGAATACCAAAAAGTGGATGATTCTTTATTTTTATGGTCTACACAGAATCGAGAACGTGGAATACCAATTTCAAGAACAATTTTAAAACATAAGGCAGTGAGTTTAAGCGAAGAGTTGCCGGTTATTGAAGCGCCTGTAATTTTTCTGCAAGTGATGGATAGCTAGACAGGTGGAAAAAAGACATGGTGTACGTCAACTGAAAGTGTGTGGAGAAAGATTGTCAGCTGATGTATCTGCTGCAAAAAAATTTGCAGAGAATTTTGAGCAGCTTATAAAAGAACATGGTTTACAACCAGACCAAATTTATAATTATAATAAAACAGACTTGAACTACAAAATTTTGCCGTCAAATACCTTAGCTTCAAAAACGGAAGCTGGAGCACCTGGTTACAAACGTAGCAAAGAACGTATTACTGTTCTTGCATGCAGTAATGTTTCTGGAAGACACAAAGTTCCATTATTATGTATTGGTAAGTCAGCAAATCCACGAACCTTTAAGAATATTCGTCGCAATGCTTTTCCTGTTTTGTATAAAAATCAAAACAATGCCTGGATAAGCGCGACTCTATTTAAAGACTGTTTTTTTGGAGATTTTGTTCCCAAAGTGGAACTTTTTTTAAAAGAACATGGATATCCTAGAAAATGTATTTTGTTACTAGATAACGCCCCCACTCAACCGAGTGCGGAGCAACTTGAAAGTGGGGAAATAAAAGCAATGTTTTTGCCTCCTGCTGTAACTTCTCTCATTCAGCCTATGGATCAGGGTGTACTGGAAAATTTAAAACGCAATTCCAGGCGTTTGTTATTGGAGCATATTTTAAAAGAAGAAGATGAAGATGAAGATGGCAATCTTACTGATTGGCTAAAAAAAAATAAATTTGAAAAATGTTATATATTGGATAGCTTCAGCCTGGAATCAAGTAAAGAGTAGTACTCTGGAAAAATCCACAAGAGGAGAGACATTACTCAGAGGCAGAAACAGAAGATAATGAAAGTTTACATCAAATTATTACAAGAATATCAGGATGTGAAAGTGTTACGGAAACCGATGTTTGTGAATGGTTAAACAGTGATCGTGGGGAAGATGAAATGACTGCAAGAATTAATTTAAAATGTATGCAAAAATATAAAATAGGCAGTGATGACGATGAAGATAACGAAGTAGAAGCCACTGACAATAGTCCAGTAAAAATGTCACATTCACAAGGACTAGAGGCTCTAGAAAAAGCGTTAACTTATGTAGAACAACGAGAAAATGCAACCGCCGCGAACGTTTTGCTTATCAAACGTTGGAGAGGCATTGCAGCCAAAAACAGAACTAACGCAAAACGAGTGCAGTTAAAAATTACCTCATTTTTTAAGACATTAAAGTTAAGAATGAAACTGTTTTATTTTCGATTTTCCGTACATATATATAAAATAAGTAAACTAATTGTTGTATTCTTTGTTTTAATAAATACCTATGTACGTAATAGCATATCGTATAAATGCTTTTAAGTCAATCTGCAATGTTGTATTCATTCTAAACATATATTTTATAAAAAAATTTGGATTAACCGAAATTTCGATTATCTGAAATCACTTTAGTCCATATTATTTCGGATAATCGAGATTCTACTGTATATATATATATATATATATATATATATATATATATATATATATATATATATATATATATATATATATACGTTATGTACAAAACAAGTCGTGTTTGGCGTCATTTTAACACATGTTCCATCACCCGCATATAGCACAGTAGATGAAAGATAGTGTTTAGTGACCGTAGAGTATTTACCAGAACATTCGCCAATAAGTGTGCTACTGTAACAACTCGGAGTGCTATCTAAGACCAGCCATTTAGTTTTGTTTTCCGAATCTGTAGTCATTAAAAAGTTCATATTTTAGAATCTAATTTTTCATCAATATCTTCGTCAATTAGTACTTCGTCAGCTTCATTTTAAATTTCCAACTCTGGGTTTCCTAAAATTATTTAAAAAACAAATATAAAAAAAAGAATTAAGCCTGCGGCAGAAAGTCGCATCGCGCGTTGTCCGGTGGTTTTGTCCTTTTTTATATTGGAGAGGAGGACCTTTTCACTACTTACCCTTTTCTCTTTTTGAATTAAATCTTGCTCTACGATGCTTTAAAATATATACGTGGAAAATTCCTCTTTCTGAAGGTCTGATCTATTACACAGACAGCCCATCAGAAACTTGGAGCGGAGTAGAGACTGGCATATATGCAAAAAAGCCCAAGTGGGACATTAGTATTTAACTAGGGACAAGTGTAGCAATATTCCAGGCAGAAATTTAAGCAATACAATCCTGTGTTTATGAGATTATTAGACGAGACTACCGCAACCAAGAAATATATTCTCTCAAACACTCAAGTGCGACCTGTTAGAAGTATCCTCCAGGAACAATAGGTTTGAACTATTATAGATTCCGGGACATTCAGGGATTAAAGGTAATGAAAAAGCAGAATAATTAGCAAGATACGGAGCTACAAAACCATACAGGGATCTAAAACCAGCGTTTGGTATCCCAAAACAGGTGGTAAAAACAACAATCAGTAGATGGTCATATCGACAACATCTAAATCGTTGGCGCGCAACATCTAGTTAAGACATGGCGGGCCTTCAAAAAAGTCACAACTAACTTCCTTTGTTTCACAAGGTCCCAGACCAAATTAGTGGTGGGACTGATTACTGACCAGTGCTACCTAAAGTAAAATTTACAGAAAATGGGTATGGTGTCTACAATGGTCTTACAACAAGAAATGTGTATGCACATCCTATATGCTTTAACTTGGAAGAGACATAAATTGTTCGGAGACCTTCTTCGTAGAAATGAAGGGCTTGGAAGGAAGTTAACAAACCTTCTGAAAGGGACGACTCTCCTGTAACCAAGAGAGGGGAGCTTGTGTGTGTGTTCCTCTATATGGATTATTTTAAGCTAAAAAATATTCAACTTACAATTCATGAAATCTATTGATAAATATTGATTAAAAAATAAGTAATTACTTTTTCTAGTTTCGTTTCTTCTTAGTATCTAAAAGTTTATTAAAATATTAAATCAACATTGAACGCTATCCTGGGATGGAATAGAAGGAAAAAATAACAAAAAAATTGTATAAAATATTTTATTTAAAAAATTATAGAGTATAAAAAATAATAGTAGTACGTACCCCTAAAAATACATTGATATATGTAAAGAATAAATTTTTTCTATAAAAATTAACTATCATTCCTAAAAATATAGGCACCTTAGAAGAGATATAACCTTAATAAAATTATCTTTATTTATACAAATCTCCCATAACTGGGGACAACATTACATTTATTAAAAAATATTTTTGCTAATGTCTTTATAAAATAACAAGAAAAAATTTTTCAACATTAAAACAAGAACTTGATTTAACATTTTCAACAATAGAACGCGATTATCTCTACGAGTATATTCTAGAACTATGCAATTATATTAATGTGTTAGAAAGAGAAAGATGATTTCTTTTTAACCCATTTAGACAAAGAGGGCGACCCGAAATTTTGACCTGTTGAATAACCGTCTGCCTAGTTGTTCATTTTATGGGGCGGGCGAGCCGTATAAAAGCCTTTAACGTTGATTTTGCGGCCTTCAGGCTCTGGAATGCTCAAAATGTTACATCCAAAAATGGAGTGGCGTTTAACAACTCGAATCAAGTACCATAACATTTGTTGACACTAAAAAAGTCGAGCGCCCCAAAGGGCAGACGCAACCGAGACCTTACCCAGCTTTAGGACCCAAACGTCGTCATTTAACCATATAAAATTAATATATTTAGTTTGTTCTTGATAAAATAAGAGAATCTGCAAAAAGCCAATATCGGAGGACGAAGCTGGACCCTCTGTTTCCAGCCAAAAACGGTCGTTTTTTCGAGTTTTTGAATAAATAAGACCGTAAGTCCAAAATAATAATTAATAGAGTGGAAAACAAGCTGGAATTAAACCATTCGGTAGAACAGGCAGGAAAAGTGTTAGTACTTGTGATCATCTCTTAACTGTCAGAACTTTAATAGAGAAAGAAAAAAGAATATAACCTAAATTGTACCTGGTATTTATAGACTATCAAAAGGCTCTTGATAGTATCGAGAGTTGGGCCGTCGAAAAAGCCTTGTATAACAGCAAGAAGACTATAGCTACACTCGGCGCATAAGAACAATTTACAACAAGGCTCAAATGATAGTGGAAATGGATAGTAAAACAAATCCAATATCTGTCAAACGCGGAGTAAGACAGCGAGATTCCATGAGCCCAAAACTATTTATAGCAGCATTAGAAGAAGTTTTCAAGGAACTTGAATGGGAAAAAAGGAAATCAGTATAAATGGACAAAAGTTAAATCATCTGCGTTATGCTGATGATGTAGTGCTAATATCAGATAATTTTGAAGACATACACTACAAAAGAAATCATAGAGGGTAGGACTACTGCTGAATAAAGATCAGACAAAAGCTATGACAAACGAAGACAATCCACGAGGCTTGAGAATCGAGGGCAGAACACTTAAATACGTAGATGAATACGTCTACGTAGGGCAAGTAATAAAGTGTGAAAAATCCAATTAAACAGCAGAAGTACAGAGAAGAATCAGACTGGCATGGGCAGCATTTGGCAAACAAAGGAAAATACTAACCAACAAAAGAATTCCTCCGAAACTAAGGAAGAGGATATTCGATCAATGCATTCTACCGGTTCTCACCTACGCTGCCCAGACATGGCCATTGACTAGGAAGACGATGGACCAACTGAGTAAAACACAGAGAGCAATGGAACGCCAAATGCTGAATATAAGATTACAAGATAGAATGAGAAACGAAAGTATAAGACAAAAAACCAAAGTGATAAACGTAAGAGAATTGGTAGCAGGTTTGAAATGGAGTTAACCGGTCACACAATGAGACAACAAGATGAGAAATGGCCATGGTTGGGACAAAGATCCAGAGTAAGGCCCCAAACAAGATGGTCATCTACCTGAAAAGAACGGCTGGTTTAGGATAGATCAGAAAGACGCAGAATCGAGAAGGATGGAAAAAGGAAGGGGAGGCCTATGTCCGACACTGGATGGAAGAAGGCTTGTTAGATAGATAGTCCCAAGTTTTGGGTCCTATGCGTCTGCCCAAGTTATTTTTGGGAAATTTAGGCCTTAATTAATAAAATATCACGAAGGCAGACGCCTCGCTTGTAACCAAACAAGCCAAGGCATTTTTAAAGTAAAAAAAAAATTGAAATTCTGATAGTATAGGCTCTATTATAGGTTCTTTAGATGAATTTTAAGGTATTTAGTTAAAAATGAGTATTTTCTAAATTTTTCAAGCGTTTAATCGAAATTTGAAGCGTTTACTTGATTTTTCAAGCATTAATTTGCTTGATTTTTTTTTTTAATTTATACTATAATTTAAAAGCATTTTATTTGAAATTTTAGGTAAATATTTTAAAATTTATCTAAAGTTTTTTTTAACAGTGTAATGTATAATAATTTCAGTCATCCGGTACGAATTTTATGTAGAACCTATAATAGCGTCTATACTATCGGATTTTTTCTTTTAAACTTTAAAAATGCTTTGGCTGGATGTACATTTTGGGCCTTATTTGAGCATACCAAGGCTCGGGGGTCGCAAAATCAACGTTAAAGGCTCGACTCATCCGATAGAATGAACAATTAGGCAGACCGTTAGTCGACAGGTCAAAATTTGGGGTCCCCCTCTTGGTCTAATTGTCAAATAGCAGCGTTCTGGAAAATTTCCTCTGCATAGCATCATGTTTACGTGTGGACATTAACGGAAATTTTTGATATTACCGTAGGAACGCAGGGGATTATTTTAAATTTCAGAATGTATGTTATTGTCTAATGTTAAGAGTTTTCTGTTTCCAGAGTTATAGAGTATATTAGTTATTTAAGGCACTTATGTTTAAAGCATAAATATGTAGATCATCTATAGAATCATAACTTGCACTAAATACAATTAGAAAATCCTAAAGTATGATATGTACAAAAGTTTTGAGTAAATCAATTTTCGTAACACAATTAAAACTGGCATAGAATGTATCTGTCATTTCGGGGCGATTCTTGATCATAGATGGACCCGGGAGATTTACTAGCCAACCGGCCACGATGAAGTCTAATAAATTTTGTACAGTGTTGTTTTTTAACTTTATTTATTTTTACCTAGTTTTAGGTATATTTGTAGCACACAAAAATAAATAAATTTACCACAAATCGACAACATTGCAAGTGATATTTTTTTCGAAAATCACACCTTTTTATGAGCAGGAAAATCCCTAAAGCGCTACCGAAGCGACGCGTGTGCGGAAAAAGCCATTAAAGTTGGTCTTGAATCTCTGTAGATTGTACTCGGTGTGAAACAAAATCCTAGGCAAATCATACCAAGGGGATGAAGTTCTGCATATAAAAGACTGCTTGAAGAAGGCTGTACAAGGAGTGACAAGCTGAACTTCATACGGATGTAATGGATTAGCGCAACGTGTACTCCTAGCATGCACCGCTCTGGGAGGAATTAAGAGAATTACATCCATCGAAGATTTTTCTTAAAAATAGTTGTAGAATAGAGTCAAGTAGCCAACCATTCTTCGATGTTCCAAGGAATCAAGGTTGCTGATGTGTTCTGGGTCCCAGTCAGGAGAACAGTTCTCTTCTGAATAGAATCCGATAAATGCAGTGTATGTTTGGAAGCAGAGTCCCACACAAGGGACTAGTATTCCACCATTGGCCGAATTTGAGGTTTGTACAGAATTAACAGTGATGTGCAGTGTAAAACTTTCTAATTCGAAATAATATTTCCCAGCTTTTGAGCAGTTTTCTTTCCTATGCATGCAACATGTTCATGCCAAGGCATATTTGCTCCCGAATGCAAATTGAGTGAGGAAAGGAGTATCCCATATTTTAGCAACGTTAACTTTTTTAAAAAAAACTGCCGTTCGGGTTTTTATAGCGTTAGATTCTAATTGGGCACTCCAAGATAGAATTTGTTTCAGGTATTTGTTAAGCTGAACGACTTCCTACTGTCTTGAGATATTTGCATGAGGAGCCGATGTTCGCACGTTCAAAGTGAAAGAATGCGGTACGTTTTTAATACATTAACAAAACATTGCCATTTAGTTCCTCTCCCCCATTGCTTCCAACTACCCCATCGTTTGACCTTCTTCCAGTCCAGGCATTAAAATCGCCCAAGAAAACGCACTCCCGATGATGATTTGTTTATAAAATTAATCTTTTACTTGGATTGTATTATCTTCATTGAAGCATATATACCGATGACTGTTGTTCTGTGCCCTTGGCAATTAACAAAATGATTGGAACAGAAACTAATGGCACTCGAAATGGATTACTGGCGAAAATCTGCTGGAATGTCAAGAATGGATAGAGTTACAAACGAAAGAATAAGGGATGTAATGAAAATAAAAATCACGATTATTGAGGAAATTCAACAACGGCAACTTATATGGTACGGTCACGTGGAAAGAATGGAAGAACACCGAATACCAAAAATGGTTCCAAAGTGGGTACCAAGCGAAAGGAGGAGAAGAGTGAGACCAAGAGCGGCATGGTTTGGAGGTGTTTAGAAGGCAATCTTAGAGAGAAATTAAGACCCGGAGATTAAGAAGATCGAAGAGGATGGAGACTGGGAACCGGAAGGCAAAAACCGCTATAAAAGATCGGATTGATGATAATCAAGACATTTATTTACAAAAGTAATACACCTCGATTAATAAAAGCATTCCTCATTATTCTTCATACATTTTGCCCACCTTTCAGTAGCTGGAGCATTCCCTCTTTGGCAAAAGATGGTGATTTGGAATTAACGAAGTCAGTTCTATTTTTTCGACTCCCTCCAATAAAGTAAAGTGGAAATCGGCGAGATGACGTTGCGGCCACCAAAATTAATAGGAGTCATGCCCGAAGAATACGCCAGGAAGGAGAACTTATCTTCCCGAAGAAAAAATAAAATTCCGCGTAGTTGTGTGACTTGGTGTTATTCAGAATATTACGATCCGAAAGATCAAAGACGTCACCTCGAAATCGATGGTACCATATTTTGCACGTTTTGTGGATCATAGCACCTTCTTTTAAAGTTGAACAAATCGTGTGCATAGCTTCAGAGGTATTTTTTTTCATTTAAAATGTAGTGCTTTAAATGTTGCTTGACGAACGATATCGATGTCCAGTCTGTATTTTAAGGTTATGTGAATAGCAGCATCGCATGAAGTGATGGTTTTGCTTTTTTAGGATTGGTATTTCAACATATAAAAGTAGCGAGAAATAGTTCGAATTTATAACTGAATGTTGAGGTACCTATTTCAAAGGTCCGAATTATTTTGTATGCCTAATACTTATAAAATACATTAAAAATTGTAAAAGTCACCAGTAATATTTCAATATAGTTGGTATATCCCATAGGATTAGGTCAAAATGCCACATCGGCAAAAAGTAGCAAACGGTCATCAGTGTTCGTGACCGAGCTTTAAACTTGTCTGTGGCCAATGAAAGAATACTCTCGTGCAAAGCATGCTGTAGGTGAAGGGTCGTTTAGACCAGAAAAAAATTACGATTTAAACAACTTTCATCTTGCGCTCGGACTGGATAAATCGTGAACCGTTCTCAACGACAACATATTTCAGCTCAATCCCAGAAAGACGTTCAGGTTAGGTTATCAGCGCCAAAGATCCAGAATGTGAAGAACAACGTAAAACAGCTGACTAAGAGTACCCGTATGTGACTCATTAAACGTTAAACTGTAAACCGTCTGGTTGACATTCATCAGACTCTCTGGTCTATTTGCCACACACAATGTTATCGATTGATGATACTGATAATTTTATGATTATAGACTTTCCTTAACATGTCTTCCAGAATTGACATTTTGTTTTCCAACATAATATTTTTGCAACGAGCCATAGCATAAAAAAACAACACTACTTATCAACAATATAGCCAGAAGTCTTTTTCCTATGGACTGACGACATAAGATGCTTCTTTAGATGTATTTTCTGGAAGAATCTCTTTTTACATATTGGGCAAAGAAATAGGGGTTCCTTGTTGCATTCATATTTAACATGCTTGTTTAAGCTTGTTTTGTATTTGTAGACTTTTCCGCATGTACGGCACTGAAACGGACTTAGTAGAAGTTGGTAGTTGTGATGTGTTCTGTTAAAAACCTAAAAATAAAGTATGTTAGTACAGAATTACTTATGTACATGATAAAACAAAAACTCTTACCACTGAAATTTCAAAAAAATGTATGATAGAGAAGGATTATTAAACATGGCAAGCTGTGTTATTTCATGCTCTATTACAACCCTTATCAAATTTTCACATTCAAAATGCGTTTATTATGGGGTTAAGGGTAGTCAGAAATTTTGAACAAATGATTTTTTGTTTTTTTTTTGCATCTTCTGAAATTATAACATCTTAAAAATATTCAGTGAAAATTTCAAGTTGATCCAAGGGATAATTTTAGAGATATACTATGATGGCCACAGGTCCGTCAAACTACTAAGAGCAGGTAGCGCATGGCAGTTGACAATAACCCGTCTTTACCTGCGTATAAAATAAATGCAAGGCTTTCTCCATATTTATGGGTCATTTACATCGTCAACGGGCCTGCTATATGGCCAGGGAATTATTCTCGAGACTTAAAGTGGGTTTTTTTTAAAGTCGATGACAACTATTTAAAAAAAAAAAGCTCATTCGATTAAAATGACATTTACACGGTGTCTTTTACTTCTAAAAAACTAATGCTTAATAGAAGAATTTTAATTGTTATCTTATACTTTTTTTATATATACAAAGAACAAGCATTTTTTTTTCTTAAAATCCACATGTACACTTTCTGTACCCGCCATTTTATTTTTTTTTTAAGTTTTGATTAAGCACAAAATAAAGTATTAAAAAACAAAAAATGTTTTGTTTCATTGATCACCTCAAAGCATTATTTGAAAGAGGTGTTCTATGACACTGCGGATAACTCTATCCATAGAGTTAATATTTTTTAAAGAAATTTTCACCAAGTTCTCTTCAAATATTATGTAATTACTTGGTAAAATATTAGAAAGAGATACATGATGATTAAAAAAATTACAAAAAAGGCTTTTTTTATTAAATCTCTGACTACCCTTTACCTCTTATGTCTTTGTATCTCTAACATGATCCTTTTGCTTCGTAGTTAATATTTTTTGTTTTTTTTTTTTAATTAACTTGCCCTGCCTCAAAAAATATGGCCATTGGACGAGCCAAAAAAAACTATTAGGAGCTCATCTGTATTAAATTAAAAAGGTGGCAATTAAGTTTAAAAGGTAATGTCGACTCGGTTTGCACCCTAGTGATCTTTAAATGATATTTTTAATAACTTTTCCCCAGATTGAGATTAATACTTTTGATCATGCTCTGTACCTTGACTTTGGACTCAGGAATTGTTGGTGCTTTGCTAGTATGAACTCAAAATTTCACAAAACCCCACAAAAAAGCAGAATGGCGTAACATCGCACGATCTTATCGGTCAATTGACGCCAGCATTTTGGCAAATGACATGACTAGGAAAATTTTGTTGCATCAAAATGTGTTGCATCACCTGAGCAATATCTAACGTTCATCTGCTAAAACCATATATTCTGAGGATCTATTTTAACTAAATAACACAACAAGAACAGGAAAAAGGTTTAACTTAGAGAGTATTTTTTACGAAGGGACTTACGTAAGTGTTGCATAACACTTAAATAATACTCCTTATTTACTGTTCGGTCAGTTGGAAGGAAGACTTTGTGCACAACACCACGGTAAATGAAAAAAACTTTTTTTTACACGGTGTTCACTTTAATGTTGCGCTTTTTCTACGTCCTATGAATAAATCCACATCTCATTACCTGCAATTATGAATTTTAAAGTGGAGTCATTCAGAGAGAAAGCATCTTTAGCGACTTTAACACGATACTGTTTAAGAAAATTCAATTTTTTGATCCAACTGATATTTCAGTAAGCTCTACAAGATCTCTAATATCTCAATGGCCATTACCGGGTACAAGATCCTTGATTTTGTTCCAATTAATTAATCTTGCTAAGCCTTCACAAACACAACACTTTTCTAATATTTTAATGTATCGGTACAAGAAATTTACATAGATTTAATGTAAACTCTTTACATCATAAATTTATTGATCCTCCCTGATTTTCGGAGATGCTCTCTCTGTTGCGGTATTCCCCATAAACTGGATGGACCGAATAGGTTGATTTAAAACCAATTTATACAAAATCTTGAATTAATTTTTACATTGTTACATGATTTGATGCACGAACTAAATTTAATATTATTTCTAATGTGTTTTTTTTTTTTTTTTTTCCAATTATAAAGCGTAGTTCTTTGACAAACAGGCCCATAGCATAGTGGTTACGGTGTCTGCTTTCTACGCAGTAGACCCGAGTTCGTATCTCGGCTCGGCAATAGCAAACCACCGGTAGTGTCAGGCCTATTAAAGCTCTTTTACTTTGACCGTTCGGAACGGGCATTAAACTATAGATTTCCTTTGCATGTAGAACACTTAACAGGGCACCAAGCATAGGCTAAGGCGGGGGTACATGATATATTTGAACTATGATCAAAAAATATATTTTATTTCTAAATATTCATCTTTGCAGATATACAAAAAGAGATTAGTATTAACAAGTACAACTATTAATAAAAATATTTTTATCCTAACATATTAATATTATAGTCAATATTAAATCAATAAGTTAAAATACAACAATTACAAAAATACAACTTGCTCTAATTTAAAATGAACGTCAACATTATAACAAATAATCAAGACAATATAACAGACGTAAATGTGCTAAAATAAATACGATTATTAAAAACAATTTATGAAACATCCTCTATATACAATAGTGATAATTATAATGGCTTTTAACTTCAAAATAACAACAATTGACTGGACCACTATGTGCATGGACTGCCACTCATTAAACTATGGTTTAAGTAGAGAGTGGAGGGGGTACGCGAATGAGCACGAACGAGGGAGCATCCTAATTTTCAAGAGACGCCTAGTATATCGGAAATGGCCGCCATTTTTAAGCACGCTATTAATATATTTAGCCACTTATTCCACATTAGAATTATTTTGTTCCTAGATGTGTTACATTAAACGATGGATGTTGTTCGACATTAGTCTTTCTTCCAAAATTGTGGAAAGACACATGACAATACTCCCTACTTATTCGGACAGAAAGCTAGGTAATAAAGAGCTTTCCTTTTCGTCGGTACATTTTCTAGTGTCTTTGGATGTTTTTTTCAGTTTTTGTTTCGTAAAACTTAATGAACTCGAATTATAGTGTTTCAGTGAAAAAAAAAAAAGAAAAATATTGCTGACCAAGAATTTCTTTTTAGATATTGTTTAAGAACCTCCAACAGAACTAGTGGTTTAAAATTTAAAAAAATAATAATAAAACAACTTTACACAAAATCTGCTCGACTCTTTTGCAAATTTCGGGTAATAAAATCTTTAAATTAAATCTTAAGGTACCTTAAGAATGTAAAAGTTAATGTAAAAATAAAAAAAAAACAATTTTAAAACAAAAATTTCAAATATATATATATATATATATATATATATATATATATATATATATATATATATATATATATATATATATAAAGTTATGTTCCGCTTTTCATTACTACCTTTAGCGCAAGTGGAGGCATGCTCGCTATCCCCACCATTCTCTGGTTTAATAAATTAATCTGGATTCGATTCAACAAAAAAGATCGGCTTGATTACTTTAACGCCGCGGATTGACATTAAATCAAAGCCCTTTTTGTTCCCCTATTTATAGTAAATGCCTGTGATTACCTTGGTTTTCTTATTCTGTGGTATTGATGCCCCTTTTAATAAATAATTTACAGATTTATAAATATTCTTTAATAAAGGACTACAAATCTGTACCTCAGTGCCAGACTAAGTAAAGTCCGTAAATTTAAATTTAAATTTTTAGATAAGTAGAGAGGAGGACATCAATGAGATTGAATTAGTTTTCAGAAATGATCTACGCACACGAAAGGACTGTTCGTACTGGATGTGCTAGTGCAACGGTGTATGGATGTGAACCAAGACCCCTGTGTGTATTTTGTCGAATACGATAAATTTTTTGATCTGATTCGTCTTAAAAAAAGAAAATTCAGTACGAAATGCATGACGACCCTCTCAAATTTATATTTTATTTCTCCTAACATTAATTAATACAATGTAGAGTGCTACCATTGGTAATACAGGGAAAAGGGAAAAATTTTAGATCAAAGAACTTTAGAAAGAATGAGAAATTCATAGTTGTGGAGCTCGCGAAACTTGTTTAACTGCACAATAGACTCTTCTAGAACAAACAATTTTAAATATTTTCTCGTGCAAAATTCTGTTCTTGGAATTAACACAATTTTGCACTAAGATACAGATATATAACAATAAAATTGTAACTCTATAATTTGTTACCCTTGTTTCTATCACAAAAAACTTTATGTAGACTGTTATAAGAGTTAAAAAAAGAAAACAGCAATGTTACGTCAGTGAGATGTTGTACAGGGTGGTCCAAACTGAACACTTTTAAAGGTAAACCCCTTTATCTAAAGGAGATAGACGAAAACTGATGTCGGTGTTTGAGGCTCAATTTTTATGATAAACTCAATGGTGAAAACGGTTTCAGATATACAGGGTTTCAAAAATCTGCATTTTGGAAAATGTATTTCTTTTCCTAATGAAAATTTTTGATTTCTGTAAAAACATTCTCAAAGCACTTTTTCACATGGACTTCAACAGTGTAAGTTATATTTTTTATAACTAATATTTTAATAGTTATTAACGCAAAAATATATTTTTTAAATGGGATACCCTGTATATATTTCATTATCCGAATAGAGCTTTAAGTTACTATTCTAAAAATATAGCACATTTTATATTTTGCTTAAATCTACTTCAAAATATAAAGATTTTCAGTTTTTACGCGAGTAATGCACATTTTGTGAAATAGGCTTTGGACGGAGCGGCAATTAAGTTTGAAAATTACGAAAAATGGGATATGATAGTGTCTTTCATACAAACCGGAGAAAATTCGGAAGCGGCAAGTAATCTGTACCACGAACGGTATCCAGAGAGGGGTCAACCCTTCAAGGATATATTCGCTCGACTGCCACATAACCTAGTTAATAGTGGCCAGTTTGAAAAGAAACGACCCAAAAATTATGCATCAAATAGGGATAAGGAGTTAGAAGAAATAGTAGTTTTAGGAACTATCGGAAATAATCCCAACACTTCAACCCGACAGTTGAAAGAATCCACTGGACTACCAAGAACTAACGTAAGCCGTACTTTGAAGAAGCACAAATTCAGGCCATACAGGACACGAAAAAATTTCATCACCTTACAGACGGAGATTTCCAACGGCGTATGAATTTTTGCCAATGGTTTCTGGGAATTGTAACCATGTTCCGAATTTTTCATTAAATTGCATTTGGACAGACGAAGCTTATGTAAGCAATGCAGGTTTTTTTAACCGTTACAATTCTTATACGTGGGCACAAGAAAATCCTCATTTAGTTGTGGAGCAAAGAAATCAAGGCAGATTTGGATTTAATATGTGGGCAGGAATTTTTAGAGGCAGGGTTATAGGTCCATTTATTTACGAAGGAACACTCACCTCTCAGAGATGTTTAGAAATTTTAAGGCAGCAAATAAAACCTCTTGTTGATGAAGTGCTGTTAATGGACCTTATAAATATATTTTTTCAACACGCGGGGAACCCCCTTATAACGCTGCAGTTATCAGTAGTTTTTTATCAGCCAATGTCGACAATAACTGGACAGCCAACCAAGGTCCGAACCGTTGGTCGGTAAGGTCACCGGATTTAACACCCATGGACTTCTATCTCTGGGGAAGATTGAAAGACCTAATTTTTAAATTGCCGACAAACACCAGGCAAGAGCTAGAAGTCGCAGTGATACAAAGTTTTGCAGCTCTCACTTCTCTTGAATTAATCAATCGGTAAGAAGTGTCCAAAAAAGGTGCGGCCTATGTGTAAATGAAACTGGTAGACATTTCAAACATCTCTTATAGAAAATTGTTTTGTTTTAGTTTGCTCTACTCGGAATAAATTGTTTTATTTTTCTACATAGTTTAAAGTACTATAACATTTAGTAAATTTCATTGTAGTTATGACTCTTAGAGTTACTTTTGGGATTTTTTTTTTAGATTTAACTGCTATCGGTAAACAATTGATATTGCCGCTCCGTCCAAAGCCTAATTCACAAAACGTGCATTTAAAACTAGCGTAAAAACTGAAAACCTTTATATTTTGAAGTAGATTTAAGCAAAATATAAAGTGTGTTTTATTTTTAGAATGGTAATTTAAAGCTCTATTCAGATAAGGAAAAATATATAGGGTATCCCATTTAAAAAATATTTTTGGGTTAATAATTATTAAAATATTAGTTGTAAAAAAATATAACTTACACTGTTGAAATCCACGTGCAAAAGTGCTTTGGAAATGTTTTTACAGAAATCAAAAATTTTCAATAGGAAAAGAATTACAAACATTTTTCCAAAATGCAGATTTTTGAAAAACACCCTGTATATCTGAAACGGTACTAGATATCGATATGCGGTTTTCGCCATTGAGTTTATCATAAAAACTGAGCCTCAGACACCGACATCAGTCCTCGTCTCCTTTAGATAAAAGGCTTTACCTTTAAAAATGTCCAATTTGGACCGCCCTGTACACTAAAGAAAAATAATACAATAAGTAAGTTTTTGTTTCAAAGAGAAATAGAAGAGTTATTTTTAGATCTTACCTCAGTGAGAAAAAAAAAATATATTTATATCGAGAAAAAAGTATGCAATTATTGTATTTTTTAACTAAGCAAAAGCATTTGATATAAATACATAAAACTTCTCCAAATACAAAAAAGAACACCTAAAACTACTTCGTAAAAAAGCCTAAAAAATAAATGTACACTTAACAATCTAATTTACAAATAAATACAAAAATAATAATTAAAGTATGAACATTAAAGAAGATTTAATTATAGTAAATGAAAAAATAACATTTAAATAATAATAATATAATGAAGAGTAAATTACATTAATTTGAAGATTCGTCAAATGTTAGAGATTAATAATAATAAATATTAGACGAAATTGTATTTAAACCTTATTTCTAATTTGGTTTGCATGTCTGTTAAAAAATTTACACCACGTCACACCGAGAAATGGCAGATTATTTTTGTTCAGGACAAGTACTGAAATAATTGTTGTTCCCAAAAGAGGTATCATGTCTTCTACGCCGTGGAGCAAATTAAAATAGTCTCGCCTTTAAAGTCTAAAACTCATATTTAATAGCTGATTTTAACACCTGAACGATAAAAAAGCGACACCGGCAACAATCATCAGAAGTCTGCATGAATACTGAAATATTCAGCTTATTGAAGAGAGTGGTCATTCTGTTGAACATCCAGGTTGAAAAAATCGTTTCGATAGCGCTGGAGAAGAAGTATAAGAGTCCATAACAACGCCATAAATATTTTAGGGCTACGTATCAAAATTTTGCCAAAACTTAACGTAAGTAACAGATCACAAGCTAGTACCTCAGATCTTTTCTTAACAAAATGTGACACTGTGATGAGAAATTGAAGGCAGGAATAAGCTATGTAAAGAGAACCCTTATATAAACTTAAAAATATTCGAAGAACATAGTAAAAGAAATACCAGATGAAAATAACAAGGTTTATGGATATCAAAAGAAAGTGGGAAGATTATGAAATAATTTAGGGAGATAAGAAAAAAAAACAAATAAGAAAGACAGGAATTTAAAACTGAGAATGAATTCTCAGGCGTAGAACAGGAAGACGAATTCTTAAACACGATTCTGAACAACAAAGTCCAGAACTCCTAAGATGAGAAGAAGAACCATTACCACACATCAGAAGCAACACGAAAAAGAAATTTCATCAGGAACGAATCAAATTTGGCAGGGAAAACAAATAAACACCGTCGACAAGCTTTTCACTATACTGAGGGATTAAACAGGATACAGAATTCAAACAGCATGGATACAAGCACTTAAGGATATCGAAATATTGTCAATCAAGCTTAAAGACGCTACAAAACCTATCATACAGTTAATCAAGTAAGAACGTCGCTTCTATAACTTGTGATCAGTAAAAGAAATTCTTTTTTTTTTAAGTTATTATTGGCATCCCTGTAAAGAATGTTTTGTTGAATGAGATTCATTTCTAACCTTATTTATGGTTGAATAGTACATTATCGACCATAAGTGCTGCAAACGCTTAGCGCTTCGAGGCTGCCGTCCTATGTAATCATCCACTATATTGTTCTGAATGACCAGAAAGTCGAAGTGAGAGATAATTGACATCATGAAGATGTCCACAAAACGCATAAGGTATATTTTGCATGAATATTTGCATATGAAAAAAAGGGGTACACAGTGAAGCAGCTATCATGGCAAATTCGGATAAAAATACGCGGAAAATGTCGTCGAAAGCATTCCTGAGACAATGTGTGTTTTCCCTGAGCAGACCACTACACTATATCTTCTGTTTGTCGTTAGAATCCTGCGTTTTTCCGCAATATTTTAAGACTAGCTTTTTGACACCCATTTATAAATCGGGAAATCGTGAGGATATAACCAATTACAGGGGTATTTGTGTTCAGTCGGCTATACCGAAGCTCTTTGATAAGCTTGTCGCGGATCAACTTTCATGGATTTGTAGGAACTTTGTGAGATACGAGCAGCACGGCTTTTCTCGGGGAAGATTCACAGTCACAAACTTACTAAGTTACGAGCAGTATCTGTTGGGCGCGTTTGAGAGAGGTATGCAGGTTGATGCTGTATAGGCTGATTTCTCGAAGGCGTTTGACAGAGTTAATCATGAGCTTTTGGTGGGAAAGCTTCGAGCCCTGGGATTCGGCACGAGCGTGACTAGGTGGATCAAGAGTTTTTTGAATGAACGTAGCCAGTGTATACGTATATTAAATCATATTTCAAGAAACATATCGGTATGTTCAGGTGTCCCGCAGGGTTCACACTGTGGGCCTCTCCTTTTTAATTTGTTCATTAATGATATTGGTGAGATGTTCAACCACTCTGAATATCTTTTATTTGCGGATGACCTCAAATTGTACAGAGGAATAGAAAGTGTAAACGATGTTACGCATCTGCAGGAAGATCTGAATCGACTCTATCACTGATCAGAAAGCTTAAGTCTAAATGTTAAAAAGTGTTTCTGCATTTCCTTTGGTAGGAAGCGGAATATTGAGCGTCATTGGTATAGTTTGAACGGCGCCCTGCTTGAGTCGGTGTCGGAGATTCGTGATTTGGGTGTGCTTTTCGACAGTCAACTTGATTTTCGTGGCCATATTAATAATATTCTGAGACTGGGTCTCAGAAATCTTGGTTTTGTTACCAGATATAGTAAGCAATTGTCGGCTAGCACGTTTAGAGTGTTGTATTTTTCAATGGTCCGCTCTGGTTTGGAGTATGCTTCGGTAGTGTGGTCACCATCTTACCAGTGCCATATTGCTGAGATTGAGTCAGTGCAGCGTAGATTTCTACAAACTTTAGCTTTTAAAGCTGGAATAAATATTTATAAGGATGCAAGTTTTCATATTGACTATGTGGTATTATGAACGCTTTTGGTGTGGCTACTTTGGAGAAGCATAGGGCTCTTGCAGATGTTTTATTCCTATATAAATTCCTGAATGGCTTTATTTCCTGTCCACCACTATTGGAGAGCGTCGAACTTAATACTATTGATAGGACTCGTGGCAGTGTACTGCTCAGTATTCCATTTCACAGTGCTAATTATGGCTTTTACAGTCCTCTCATGAGAATGTGCCGATTATTTAATACATACATCCTTGATCCCCTTAGTTGTAGTGTTAGCGAATTTAAAACGCTTGTAAGCGCGATCGGGATCTGAGGTATTAAACTGTTGTAATGCTTGTTTTTTCCTCCTTTTTCACGTTATGAATTGTATATGTGCATTGTGTTTTAACATTATTTTGTTTTTATATTACTATTGTAATTTTGTTTTTATATTACTATTGTAATTGGCTTGTCCGTTAAAATAAATAAATAAATAAAAGAAAGTATGCTCTGAAGATGCCAGGCGATCATCGACGCTGATGAGACTAGATTTACAAAAAAGCATTACTACCGACTGTCAAACGGTGATTTGTCGATAAAAATGAGTGCATTCTTCAAGAGCATAACGACCCCAAATATGGAAGTAAAACGTATAGGCAGTGGAAAGTGGAAGCCAGTATATATCGTCATATTAGATTGGCCATCCAACATTTGGTCACACATTAAGCAGAAGCTTCATAGTAAAAGGGTGTACACAGTGAAGCAGCTGTTACGGCAAATTCAGGCAATTTAGAAATCTTTGCACGGAGAATATTCGGAAAACTTCATTAACTCTGATGGAGATTGGACGAACTGCTGAATCATGATGACTGTACATATGTATGTACACAATGAACACCCAACCTGAGACATCAAGAAAAAAAATACTCGAAAAAAACAAAGATGAAAACGTCAATAGCTAACCAACAAAGGAGGAGGAAGAAGAAGCAGAAAAAGTGGACGTTCGAGAGAAACTTTTAATCGGATCTATATTTAATTTAACTCACAGTGCAGATTCAAGCCACTACTTCCCCACAATGCTACATATTATATTTCAAATTAATATAAACCATCCCGTGGACGTTTTCAACGTGAGCTTTAAGGCTTGTTTTTTGCGTCACCCTCTTCCCACAAATGTGACAGGCGAACTGCGGCTTCTTTTGACATTCCCATTTAATATGGCGCCAAACTGACGTCCTGTGTTTGTACTTTTTGTTACATTTTTTACATATAAACCATTCTTCGTCTTTTACATAATAATTTGCTAATGGGAAGTTTGTAAACATCGGTATCTCATCTTCTAAAAAAGAAAATTATAATTATTCAAATACAAAAATAGTAAGAATAATAATAATAATAATTAGATATGTGTAGTTGTGGATGTAGTATGGAATGTGTTTGCTTAAAGTATTACATATATGTTACAGAGACTATTATTATTTAAAAATAAAAGTTATTAATGATCAAATACAGTGCACCTTGTATACTATGAATGACGGAAATGCTATGTACTAAAAGAAAAATAATTATGGTATGATTGTTACAGGAAAAAATAGTACTAAAGGGATGTTAGTAAGAAATGTAAGTACAAAAAAATGAGTACAAAGTAATACCAACTAAATAAATATATAAATTCGTTTTTAATTGCATTTTTTTTGTATAAAAATAAACATTCTTAAATATAGCAATAGTATAGGTACTCCATACTACGAGTACAGGATTAAATGAATTACCTCCTTATATCGCTTATTTGTAGAGTTAGACAAAAAATCTGTACAAAACTTGTAGTTTCTCAAAAATTTATTTTCAAATTAAAACAGTAAAAATCGCGTTTTTCATATATGACACAAACTTTATATACCTTGTATATTATATTTTGGTTTTAGAGTACTCTTAAAGTTTTGAGAAACATCAACAAATATTTTTGTGGTGTTTCTCAAGTGCGCCAAATAAAAAAAAATCGCCAAGTGGAAGTCGGACTAACGTTCGTGTAAAAAGGAGTTTTTCGGAGAGTAAAAAGCGAGATATACAAGACCTTACAGACCATAAAGAAAAATCCCTAGCTTAAATACATTTAAACAACGTTTAAATAAAAGAAAACAATTGCACAAAGAGGATAAATTCACAAAAATATAGGAACACAACTTCCTATGCATGTTCAAGATACCTTACGACTATGAGAACTAAACGAAAACTACTATTTAGAATTTTTGTGATGTTAGAAAATTCAGAACGTTCTATAATAGATGTTGTTAAAGATCTTAGCAAAACGTATTCCATGATTCAAAATATTTTAAGGAAACATGGTTACCGTGCATTTAAAGTATTAGAATTTAGTCCAAGAAAACAAAGAATTACGTTTTGACTCTTGTCAGGAGATAATGCACTGCATGGCACAAGATGCGCAACAGTTTAATAAAATTGTTTGGATGGACGAGTCAGCTTTCACAACAGCCAAAACTTCACAATTTTGGACTGTCAAAGATCCACGAGTGATCTGAAAAATACTATATATATATATACGAGGATGAATTGAAAAGTTCGCGGCTTCACCAAAAAATAATTATAATATTTTTATTATAGTAACTTCAATAAGTTCGTACTTTTTTTGATTGTCACAGTATAAAATTTTGTTGCTGTAGAATCTATGATTTTTAGGTTAGAACGAGTTTAAACCTGTCTAAAAAAAAGATTAACACCAAAGGAGATTCACGATGAGATGAAAACAACACTAGGGGAATCTGCTCCGTCATATACCACTGTGAAAAAACGGGTTCCAGAATTTAAACGTCTACGAGAGAGCATCGAAGATGACCCTCGCTCCTGCCGGCCCACGACGTCTACGACTGAAGAAAACAACGGCAAAGTGTGTGACCTCATATTGAAAGACCGTAGATTAACTATCAGGGAGATTGCAGACACTGTAGGCATCTTGTATGAACGAACACGAAGCATCATTGCCAACGAATTCGGATTTTTTAGGGTTTCCGTTAGGTGGGTCCCCAGATTGCTTTCAGTTGAACAAAAACGAATTCAACTAACGATTTCTCACGACTGTTTGGAGATGTTTGAGGCTGATCCGCAAGTTTTTATAACAGGTTTGTGACAACGGACGAAACTTGGGGTCACCACTATATTCCAGAGTCACAACAACAATCCAAGTTGTGGATAAAATTTGGTGAACCGACCCCAAAGAAAGCGAAAGTAATTCTGTCGGCTCGAAAAGTGATGGCGTCAGTTTTTTGAGATGCTAAAAGTATTATTATGGTGGACTACCTTCCCAAAGGCGAAACAATAAACTCGCACCCTTTTGCGTCGTTTACGTCAAGAAATTAAAGAGAAACGCTCAGGATTACTGAAAAAAAAGTTTTGTTCCATCAGGGCAATGTTCGCGATCACACGTCTGTTGAGTCTAGGGCTCAAATTCGTGATTGTGATTTCGAATTGCTGCCCCACCCGGCTTATTCTCCTGATTTGGCACCTTCGGACTTTCATCTGTTTCCAAATTTAAAAAAAAACACCTCGGTGGCCAGAAGTTTTCATCAAATGAAGAAGTCGAAGCTGCAGTTAACCAGTATTTTGAAGACCTTAAGGAATCTTTTTTTGAAACAGGTATGGAAGCTTTGGAAAGCAGGTGGAAGAAGTGCATAGAGCTAGGTGGAGATTACGTCGAAAAATAAAAATATTTTTGTACGTATTTTATTTTGTTTTTTTGACTAGGTCACAAACTTTTCAATCCGTCCTCGTATATATATATATATATATATATATATATATATACATATATATACATATATATATATATATATATATATATATATATATATATATATATATATATATATATATATATATTAGAATCTCGAAAAAGTTAACTCGCGTAAAAGTTAATCGCTCGGGTAAGTTAACCGTATTTCAGCATCCACGTGCCGCTCTAAAAAGTTAACTCTTCAGTTAACTTTTCAGAGTGTATGGATTTTTCAAAACAACGGTTTTTTCCGTTCATAAAAGTGGCAATTTGGCCACTTTTTAAAAAATTCTCAGTGGCAGCACTGAGCTCTAATTTTATTTATTGGATTATGGTACTCTATTTTGAGCTCCGAAAACCTATGATCATCTTCATCGTCAAACAACATTGATTTAGTTAGTCGTTAGCGTTTGAGTTTATGAGTTGTGTATTGTTTACTTAAAAAATGTCAAAGCAGAACAAATCATCACAAATCAGATTAGATTTGCAGCAGAAAGTGGAGATTTTAAAAAAGATTGATCAAGGTATTCACTGAACACGATTGGCGTTGAATTATGGTGTGTCTAAAGTAGCCATCTCAAAAATAAAGAAAAAACGCCATCAAATTTTAGAGGCTGTGGCGAACACATATGAAAAAGCACACAAGAAAACACTACATAAACCGGAATATGCTGATCTTGAGGCAAGGTTGTATAAATGGTTCTTGAACCAACGACAGCGTAATTGTGCAATGACTGGTTCAATTTTAAAATCAAGAGCTAAGCACGAATTCGCCATACTGCACCCTGGAAAAAAATTTAATGCCAGTAATGGTTGGCTAGCAAATTTTAAGAGAAGACATGGTATTCGCCATCTCAAAATTTGTGAGGAAATCCTTTCAAGCGATACGTCGGATGTTACATCTTTCATTCATAATTTAAGAGCAAAAATTAATGAAATGGACATGTCCGACTCGCAACTATATAACGCGGATGAATCTGGACTATTTTATCGTTTTCACCGGATAAAACATTTGTCACAGCAAATAAAAAGACCGCACCGGGCCGAAAAATTGCAAAGGAAAGAATCACATTTTTGTTGTGTGCTAACGCAGATGATTCGCACAAGTTCAAGCCGTTGGTCATTGGTAAATCTGCAAATCCACGTTGCTTTAAGGGATTTGAAAACCCATTGGAATACGCCAATTCGAAGAAGTCGTGGATGAATTCAGAGTCATTCTTCAACTGGTTCCATCATTCATTTATAAAACAGGTAAACTTATTTTTTTAGTTTCATAAAAAATTTTGCAGGTTATTGCATAAAAATTTTTGCAGGTTCGCCAATTTTCTGCTAAAAATAATTTACCATCAAAGGAATTGTTGCTGATTGATAACTGTACTGCCCATAAGCCAATTGACATGCTACAGTCTGATGATGGAAACATTGCTGCAATGCTTTTACCACCTAACGTAACAGCGGTTTTGCAACCCATGGATCAAAATCCCATAAGATTGGTCAAGTTAGGATGTCGAACTAAATTGTTATGCAACATTGTCGGACAAGAAAACGTTCCGATTGAAAATATTTTGAAGGCACATACAATTCGTGATGCTATTTTGCTACTTAAATCAGTGTGGGACGAATTGCCGCAAGCTGTTCTTATAAAAGCGTGGAATAAGATAAAAAAAAAGTGGGATGATGATCAGTACGATAGTGAAGACGACATTCCGCTCTCTAAATTGATTACATCAAATAGTGCATACAACGATACACTTCGAGAAGTTCAATTGTTGATGTCAAAGGTGGGGTGATAATGTTGACATCAGCATTGATGACATGGAAAATTAGAACAATGATCAAATTTCAGAAGATAACGATGATTTCGAAGTGTCCGATAATGATAACGACGGGTCAATTATCGAGCAAGATATTCAACAACCAAAAGTGAGCTTCTCGAAAGCAGTTGAAAGCATCAATACTTTGATAAAATGGCTTGAAAACAATAACGATGCAAATCAGGTGGCAGACCTTGTCAATATGCGCACGAAAATGGTCAAGAGCTATTACACAAAAGAAAAAAAAACAAACAAATCTCGACTGCTTCTTTAAACCACTCCGTACAAATTAATATAAAGTTACTGCGCACGAAAATATTCAAGAGTGACTGTGAACTTTAAACCAACCGGTACAAATTAAATCTAAGTTTCTTTTTTGTAGCGATAAGAACTAAGTCAATGAAATAAATTTAGCATGTCATTTCCAAAAAATCTAGGTTTATTATTTTATTTTTTTCACTTTTGAAAACCGCTTAGAAAAGTTAATAGTTCGAAAACGTTAATTACCCTTGGAACATTTCGGTTAAATTTTTCGAGATTCTACTATATATATATATATATATATATATATATATATATATATATATATATATATATATATATATATATATATATATATATATATAGCTAATTAAAATGTTTTTATTCATGATACTTGCAAAAATGTTATTTCTCCACAGACTTGGCACAATTAATTTTATTTTGCACTATGATCAACAGGAGTGTTATTCAGGATTACGTAATAAAAATTAGGATTTTAAAACATGAAAATTTGTACTTCTGGCACTCTATAAACTGATCTAAGGTGTAGATTTTACTGAAATTCATAAAAGTGTCAATGTCTCGAAATCTAACGATTTTTCACATCTTGGAAAAAAATAACATAAATTGCTGAGAATTTGGTACCCTGCAGAAGGGAAATAACCTGGCAGTAAGACGACACTTCGCTATACATTCTGGCCGTAATTGATTTTTGAATGAAACTTTTCCTTTTATGGATTGGTAGATTTTGAAGACTAGGGTGGCCACCAATAGCCCAAATTTCTCTCTGTCGGATGTCTTTTTAAAAGGCTATTTAAGAGCTAAATTAAGATGAAAGAAACTCGACAATGAATCGTCTAAGAAAGAAAATTACACAGGAGGACACGATTTTAAATGATAAAGGACAAAGAATCATTTGAGCAGCCCTAGAAAGACAAAAACGAATTAGTTGATAGGAGACACCTTGAACAAAATGGGGACATGTTAAATATTTACCACAGTTAATTTTAGTTTATTTGTAACTTGCAAGAATACAATATTATAGTAACAAAATTCCTTATTTCGTACAACAACGGCATAAAAATCTATATGTACTGATTTTTCTAGAATTAAGTATTCCATAAAACTAAAAAAACAATACACAGGGTGTTCCATATAAAATATAAAAAGTTTATTTGAATTGTTCCGGTTTTAAGACCATAATAATAATAATAATAATTCAAAAACGCCACTCGACAACTACTGTATTTTACATTTTTGCTAACTCTCCAAATAAGTAAGTTAGAAGAGTAGTCCATTTATAATTAACAACATGATACATATCAGTTAAACATAGGAAATATTCTATTAACAATTAAATGTCTACAAATGAATAACCAAACAATATTGCTTCTTTATAAAAATATATGAAATGGCTTATTTTATGAAAAAACAACAAAAATTTTTATGCTAAAAGGAAACCTAAGAGTTTATAGGTGGAGAATATCGCGAATTGTATTAAAGATCAAATCAAAAGCTTCTGGTACAAGTTGTATAGTTTCAGAAGAGTTCCGGAATTATTGTAAGTTCCAGGTGGACAAAAGGAGCACAGTAAGATAAATTCGCATTTTTTAAATGATAACTTGTACATTAGACCATTCAATCACTCTATATCAGTTTATATAAGGCAACATGTTCCAGTAAAATATACCCAAAATCACAGTTGAGTTAAATCTATTTCTTCGATTTGGCAGTAACACAAATGAAAAAAGAAAACGCGAGAAGACGATCAAATAATACTGCAGGAATGTGGAGAATAAAAAAGAGAAATAATTTTTTTTTATGAACGATCTGCTGTAAGGTTGAATAACAATCCACTAGGTAGAGTCGATAACGATTAAAATGTATTAAAAATGAAACCCGGCTGAGCTTGAAAACTACAGATCGATTAGCTTACTGTCTCACATACATAAACTAACTACACGAAAAATAACGAATAGACTGAAAAAAATATTATCACTCTAAATAACAAGCTGGATTCAGAAAAGAGTATAGTACAAGAGAATTCCTTAATACTGTCTATAGCCTAAAGAACAGGCTGAATTTAGAAAAGAGTATAATATAACAAAACTCCTTCATACTAGCTACAGCCTAAAGAACAAGCTGAATTCAGAAAAGAGTATACAAATACATAATTACTTTGTATCGTGAAGGAACTCACCGAGAAAAGTGTAGAATGCAACTTAAATATTTGATTCACTCTCATAGATATGTCTGTTTAGCATATTTCTATGTCACTCACAACTCAAAAAACTGATAAAATTTTGTGAGTCGATTTGGTATAAGAAGAAAACCGAAAAAATCAAAAAATTTTGAACTTTAATCTCTTTATGGCGATTTTTCAAAATATGTCATTTTAGGCGACTTGAAATTTAAAAATATAATTGTTTCAGCGGATACTCGGTGGAAATCCATAATAATTATTCTGTGAAACGCTAAAAAATTATAAAACAATTATTTACACAAACTTTCCACTATATTTGTAATATACCGTAACATGTTTCGCTATCACAGTAGCTTCTTCAGACATTACATTCTGAATTACTGAACATTAAAGAGTAAAGGTGTTAATATATAAATAGAAGCAAGAAAAGAAAATTTATTTTTACCATTAACTAATTAAATATTATTATAGAAAATATTTAACAAAGGTGAATTATTAAGGTCTACCTGATCGTTCAATAGACGAAATTTTTAAGTTTATTTATCTCTAGAGACTCAAATAGGTTTAATCTCTGGCTTTTGTTCTCATTGTGTAGAATTTTGAAATTATTGTTAAAGGTGTGACCATTCTCGATTAGATGTTTTGCATACTTAGATTGGGTTTTTCCTTTGATAAAACATTTATAGTGTTCATCTACCCTTTTACCAAAATATCTGCCAGTCTGGCCTATGTAAGTTTTGTCACAATCTCCGCAATTTAGTTGATAAACTCGTGATTTTTTAAGATTACCAGGTGTACAAGTATGAAATGCGGATTTCAGACAACAGATAGTGCACTAATGCAGTTTGTGCTATAAAGATTTGACACTGCGCCATTTTGTTGTGTCATCAACAAGTGATAAATTGGAAAAGTGTGTGCATAGTGTTGTGTTCAGCATTAATTTTTTGTTTTCATTTGAAGAAAACTGCTGTTGAATCATACCGATTACTTCGAGAAGCTTATGGTGAACATGCTCCATCGCAAGATACGTGAGAATGATGGTTTCCGCGTTTCAAAAGTGGTGACTTCAATGTTGCAGACAAGGAAGGTGGAAAAGTGCCAAAAAAAATACGAAGATGTGGAATTGCAAACATTGTTGGACGAAGATGATTCACAAACACAAAAACAACTTGCCGAGTAATTGTGCCTTAGTCAACAAGCTGTTTCCAATCGGTTACGAGAGATGGGAAAGATTCAGAAGACTGGTAGATGGGTGATGAAAAGTGGATTTATTTTGAGAATCCCAAGCGCAAAAAAAACATGGGTAGATCCAGGCGCACCATCCACATCGACCGCAAGACCGAATCGCTTTGACGGAAAGACGATGCTCTGTGTTTGGTGGGACCGGAGGGGCGTGGTCTATTATGAGTTGGTAAAACCTGGGGAAACGGTTAATACTAAACGTTACCAACAACAATTGACCGATTTGAACCGTTTCGCTGCTTGAAAAAAGGCCAGAATACCGAAAGAGGCAACACAAAGTCATTTTTCTTCATGACGATGCTCCATCACATACGGCAAAACCAGTTCGCGACACGTTGTAAGCACTCAGCTGGGAAGTTCTACCCCATGCGGCTTACTCACCAGACTTGGCTCATTCCGATTACCACTTGTTTGCTCGATGAATGGTTCGCAGCAAGAGGGGAAGATTTTTACTGCCGTGGTATTCACAAATTGCCTGAAAGATGGGAAAAATGTATAACAAGCGATGGAGCATACTTTGAATAAAGCACTTTTTATCATTCTTCCGAATTTAACATGTTTTTTTAGAAAAAAAAATCCGCATTTCATACTTGTACACCTGGTATATATATATATATATATATATATATATATATATATATATATATATATATATATATATATATATATATATATATATATATAAAATAAAGAGAGAGAAAGCAAAAGTTGCCGTATCTAACAAAATCCTAAGTTATGAAACTAGTTGGGGAACTCGGCAAAAGCAGGCATCAATTACCATCGATATGCTGTTAAGGACTCCTTTGCCTTCAGTGCAGAAATTAATAATTTCTTATTACCTGAGAATCATGTCATCATTTCTCTGGATGTAGTCAGTCTCTTTACCAACATCTCATGGCAGTTAGCCAAACATATTATTGATTCTGAATGGGCACTAATCTCGCCCAACACAAAATTAGATAAATCCTTCTTCCTCTCTGTCATTGAGTTTTTCTTTCAATCTACCTTTTTCAAGTACAAAGAAAATTTCTACCGAAAAACCTTTGGTTGCCCTATGGGCAGCAATTTAAGCCCCACTCTCGCAGCAATAGTCATGTCCTATCTTTTGAAAAATTGCATCGAGAAGTTATCTTTCAGACCCCCTTTTCTCTTTCAATATGTTGATGATCTTATTCTGTCCATACCAGAAAATGGTAAAGAAGAAATCCTTCATGTCTTCAATTCTTTTGATCAACACCTACAGTTTACCATGGAAGAAGAGTCAAATAATTCTATTCCCTTCCTGGACACAAGAGTCATCAGATGTCCTGATGGTGTGATCAGAATGGACTGGTATAGAAAGCCAACTTCATCAGGCAGATATATACATGCCAATTCTGGCCATGATTGGAAGGTTAAAATAAATGTCATAAAAGGCCTATATCGAAGAATCAGAAATATAGCTCACCCAGATTATCTTCCTCAAGCACAAACACTACTTACCAATCTCTTTATGGAAAATGGGTACAATAAGAAGTTCCTGCTCAAGACCAAGGACGAAGTCGACAAGCTCTTCCTCTCTAATGACATCTTACCAGAACCTCCTCCTGTACGCTTATCCCCTCCTCCCCTTCCACCCCATCTACCCCCTGCTAGCCACACGGAAATAAGTCCTTCCTTGCTCTCTTTGCCATTTATACCTGGTCTTACTTCAAAATTAGTTCATATTTTGCGCGTCATTCCCAATGTTAAGATTGCCAAGTACTATTTCCATAAAGATAAGCGTATTTTCAGCAAATTGAAATCTTCTCTGCCTGTTCTTTCTATGTCAGATGTAGTATATTCCGTTTCCTGTCTTGATTGTCCTGCTGTATATATTGGCCAGAAATCACAATGTCTCAACCGTCGCATCGCATTACATAAAAGCGACACCAGATGCCATCCACAAAGATGTGCACTGGCAACTCACTCTGTTGATAATGGACATTCCTTTAATTTCAGAGAACCAAAAGTCCTTCATATCCTAAAAAAAAAACCTTCTTAAAAGAGAATTCCTTGAGATGTGCTATATCAACGAGAATCCCCAAAATATTAATAAAAGAACTGATCTTGACGGCTTGAGCAGCATATACAGCTTTCTTCTCTCTTGTGATCGTCATCCTTTGCATAATATCTCTGGGTCGTCATACTCCTCATAATAATTTTTTCGTTTTGGTATTTGAAAGCTCTGTCCTTCTGCATGTTGCCCTCTGGGTACCATATTGTTTAAGTACATGTTTTTCTTGGTTTCCCTTCAATTTCTTTATAATTACATTCCTAATGAAGTAACATTAATAATAATAACAATTATAATAATAAATTGATTAATATGCTCCCAATTAATGAAAAACCCTTTCCATTTGCCGCCTCCTCTTTTCCTTGCTCTACTCCCCCCAGATGAAGTAAAAAACTGTTTCCTTTATATGTCACTCAATGGTCATAACAGCGAAAATTTGCCTTCCCATTGGATATCCTTTCCCTTCATACCAAAATTTTATTATATGACGTAGCACTTAATTTTGTACTAAACCGGTCCTTTCCTGGTCGTTCGACCTTTCCTTTTATTCTTTTTGAGTGATCCCTTACATCTGTCAGGTGGTCGTCCTTTGTCAGCGCCCTGCCAAGGTTGTCACTTTTCATTTTTCTTTAAGATGGCAGGTGGTTAATTAGTTTTGAATTTCAGCATCCAACGTTATCAATGGCATCCCTGCTGTAAATGCCATGTTTTTATGTTAATATGTTAGTGAATAGTGGTTGTTTTATTTCAGTGTTGGTTTTTACTATGGCGATTGTTATTGATGGTCATTCTTGTTAGATTCAATTGCATGCTACATGTGAGTCACCTGATTTTGACATTTCTTCATAATGATAATAATAATTTGTGATTGTTTAGAATAATAATACTGTTAAATTACAATAGTTACATATTAATAATTGTAAGATTGAAATCAAAAATTGCAAATTAGAAATTAATAATTAAAATTAATAATTAAAAACTTGACTTAATAACACCAATTCTTTATGCCTAATTTTCTTTATTGGTTGCTTCGTTATCTCTTTTTTTTCAGTTTATGCCCTGATGAAGGTCCCAACCTAGGACCGAAATATTGGCTAAATGAATATAGTATGAACATCTGTTGATGCCCGCTTTTGCCGAGTTCCCCAACTAGTTTCATAACCTATATATATATATATATATATATATATATATATATATATATATATATATATATATATATATATATATATATATATATATATTATTTAGTTTTGCTATTTTTAATAAATTTGCCTATAGAATTGTTTGTTTTATAAGCTACTTTAATGTTTACACTGTTGAGGATTTTTCCTATTTTTGAAGTCGAGTAACCTATATATGATATAACTTTGTAATTGTTTGCTTTTTCTTTGCTTTTAGGATAAATCATATCGATAGTTTTTTTATATAACTCGTTTTGTAGGATTTTATCGACTAAATTTAATGAATAACCATTGTTAAAGGGTGATTTGTTTGACGATGTTAAGTTCTGTCTGAAAATTATTTTTATTATCTCTCCCCCTTAATAAAAAGAATTTTCAGACAGAACTTAACATCATCAAACAAATCGCACTTAATAATGGTTATTCATTAAATTTAGTCGATAATATCCTACAAAACAAGTTATATAAAAAAACTATCGATATAATTTGTCCTAAAAGCAAAGAAAAAGCAATCAATTACAAAGTTATATCATATATAGGTCACTCGACTTCAAAAATAGGTAAAATCCTCAACAGTGTAGACATTAAAGCAGCTTACAAAACAAACAATTCTTTAGGCAAATTTATTAAAAATAGTAAAACTAAAACGGATAATCTTAAAAAATCAGGAGTTTATCAACTAAATTGCGCAGATTGTGACAAAACTTACATAGGCCAGACTGGTAGATATTTTAGTAAAAGATTAAATGAACACTATAAATGTTTTATCGAAGGAAAAACCTAATCCAATTATGCAAAACATCTAATCGAGAATGATGACACCTTTAATAATAATTTCAAAATCCCACACAATGGGAACAAAGGCCAGAGATTAAACCTAATTGAGTCTCTAGAGATAAACAAACTTAAAACTTCCAACAGTCTATTGAACGATCAGGTAGACCTCAATAATTCACCTTTGTTAAATATTTTCTATCAATATTTAATTAGTTAACGGTAAAAATAAATTTTCTTTTCTTGCTTCTACTTATATATTAACACCTTTACTCTTTAATGTTCAGTAATTCAGAATGTAATGTCTAAAGAAGCTACTGTGATAGCGAAACATGTTACGGTGTATTATAGATATAGTGGAAAGTTTATGTAAATAATTGTTTTATTATTTTTTCACATTTCACATAATAATGACTTGAAATTTGTATTGACCCATATATGCCTAAAAATGATCGCACTGACCTTATACGTAGGACGTTGAAAAGACCTTCAAAAGGGTATCCTAAAAAAAATATGCAAAAATATCATTTTTTTTAGGATACAACCTCCGCCAGCAATTTTTTTCAAAACATGTAGTTTTAAAGACTATAATATGAGCTACCTTGTAGATGAAAACGGAAGAGATATTTTGCGAAATAAAGGTGATAAACGGTATGAAGTATTTATCTGCACATCGTCATATTCATATCGTGGGCTTGGAGTTGGCCTGATTTGCGGCTGATTAGTGGGAGGTACAAGCCGGGTACCGAACCATCTCTGAGGTAAATTCAAACGCATTAATTCTAGAAGGACAACGTGTGGAAATTCTGGACATATAACTATATTGGAGGCAAACAATGACACTTAAAAAGAATAAACCAGAATAGGAAATTGGGGAAAAATATGATTACTACCAATTAAGCTAAAAACCAAAAGACAAACAAGCTACAGGTATGCCAAAGGGCTATGAAAAGAAAAGCACTAAATATGGCAATAAAAGATCGGAAAATCAACCAATGATAAGGCATAAAATACAGCTTTTTCCAGTGGCATTGGACAGGTTATATGACTCGACACACAGAGAAATGAAGCGGGAAAATTACAAGATGGACCCTTGGACAAAAAAAAAAATATCAGATTTAAAGTGATGTCAGAGAGCCCAAAAAAAAAAACTATTTGGAAGGATATGGAAGAGGCCTGTATTAGTTCGAAGGAAAACTGGTACTTATTATTATTTTATTAGATTATTTCATTTCAGCAACTCTTTATAATTGAGTAGAACGGAAAAAATATTATAACATAGAGTGTATCACTTTAAAAAATGCATGTTTATTTTATTATATCTTTTCAATCATCCTGTATATTTAGTTGTCCAAAAAGTTTATTAGAAAATATACAAAGTATTCTATTAAAAAACTCCATTATCGTTCTATTTTCTTGAGGTATCTGCGACAGTACAAAATAGCTTTGAAATATCGAGGAAGAAAGAATTTATTTTCATAAAATAACACATTTTACAGTTTTTGAACTGATTTCATCCTGTTCAATCTCACTGTACATTTGTCTGCTGATGATACTAAACGCCACTGTGCCTGGTAGCCAAATGAAATTTCAGACTGTCGTTTTTCCTGAATTCCCGTTCGCAGTATCTGCATTTAAACTGTGGAGGTTTGTTACACTTGTAACGAATATGGTGACCAACTGCACTTCTGGTGTGATATTTCTTTTGACAAGTCGAACAATAATAAAAGTTTCCGTCAATATGAAAACCTACAAAGAAAATAAAGATTAAAAAAATATTGGTTTAGTACCCTTTTACTCCATGTTAAGAACCTTGTAATTTATAACAATCTTATTTTTTTACTATGACAGATAAAACTCAATTTGTGTAAATACTAATATGGGGTGAAAAGTTCCGAGACTTTTCGAAAGATGGCAGCACAAACAAAAACAATATGGTTTTCCGTTAGTGTCAACTCTCAGGAGATTCGTGTAAAGTTTTCATGACATTTTGTCTATTAGTTTGCGCGTTACAGCTCTTTGAGTAACGCCACTTTTGATTTTTGCGAAACTGGAACACACAGAATTTCGAGTGTTGATTAAACATTGCTTTTTAATGGAAAAAAATACAGCCAGACCCTAAGAATGGCTTGAGAAGTGTTAGGGCATATTTGCTCCGTCAAAAGCAACTATATGTGGATGGTTTAGTGAGTTAAACTCGGTCGTACAACCACTGATGGTGTACTACATTCCGGGCGTCCAAAAGAAGCAGTCACTCCATCATATTGTTCGGAATGACCGCAAAATGCAAGTGAGAGAGACAGTTGACATCGTGAAGATATCAACAGAACGCGTGACGCATATTTTGCATAAATACTTGCATATGCTGTGTGCCCGATGGGTGCGACACACTCTCAGGATTGATCAAAAACAGCAACGTGTCGAAGGTTCGGAATGCTGTTTGGCACTGTTTTGGAGTAATTCAAAGGAGTTTTTCAATTCGTAACAATGGACGAAACACGGATCCACCACTATACGCCCGAGTCCAACAGATGGTGGTCCACAGAGTGGCCGGAACCGCATGAAACCCGACCGAAGCATCCAAAAACACCAACATCAGATGGAAAAGTTTTAATAAGTATTTTTGGGATGTTTGCATTAAAAGTACGGGCGCCCAAAGTTATAGACTACCCGTTCATACCACCTATAAATCATCAAACTAGGACATGCATGTTTCCGTCCATCTCAGAGCTCGTGAGCCAGTCTAGGTGAAGAGGCTAATCGCAAACATACGGTAACAGCAGGAGATATTTAAAAAGCATACAGCCAAAAGGGTCAGTAGCCAAGAAACCTCAGAGACATCCGGTGTGAAACAGCCAAAATTCACGAGAAAAACACATCGAGAAATGAGATTCAGTAACTTATAAGCGAATAGGGTACTAATAGCACTATTGAATGAATAGCAGTAACTGTAAAAATAGAGTGCTAATATCACTATTGAATTTTTACTGGTAACTCTAAAAAATACCAATATAAACGGGAACACTGCTAACTCCTGTATAGGGATCACCGCCCATCTTTGGGATTTTGCTGTTTTCAGAAAAATCTACTACTTCCGATCTCTCCAGGAGGCAGTGTAACTCGTAGCTGGAAGCATACACCAAGATCTCTAAAACCATCACAAACGGAGGAAACATAGAGAGAGGTTTTTATGATAATTCAAAATTTCATTTGGGCTTTATTTTTTAAATCCAAAAGTAACTCTCTCCTGTTTCTGTAATCTGTATATTGTTTTTTTATATCTAAATTTACAAAAATATTAATGGTTTTAGCAATGCAAAGGAACAGTCTTTCACGATGAAAAATATTACTTAATCTAGCCTGCAGGCCAGTTTTTTCTTTCGAGTTTTGCAATAAAAACCACTGAGAATTTTTTAAAAAAATTACAGCCTGCAAATTATTTTTGCATGAATTTTGATGGCGTCTGGTTACAATGAAATGGGTTTTTATTATCAACAATGAGTGTATGGACGTTTTAAATTAAGGAAAAACTTAATTTTAGGACACTGCAAACAAAAAAGTGGGGGGGAAATGTTTATAGCAGGGAGCAATTAGCTGAATTAACAATACCAATCAAAATAAACAATAGAATTTGGCCGGATTAATTGTCTGTTTGGTTGGTACTAGTAATCCCGCTTTTAAATTAGAAACGCCCATAAATGTCTGCAAACAAAAACAGGCTTAGTATTGTTTGTAGGCTTCAAAAATTTAAGAATATGGTCAATAACACAGGCCGACAAAATTTGGCCAATCCTTTTACCTAGAAACCAAAATATATGTACTTTTCCAAAGGTTTTTGACGCGCTGAATTCGAATCCGAGGTCAGAATTTCTCTGATGGCTCCGGTTTTCGAGATATTCCAACCTAAAAGTGCGAAAATTACGGTTTTTTTTTTTTTTTTCGACATATTTCAGGTTATGTTAGAAAGGTAATTTTTTAACAAAACATTAATGGGGTCCGAAAGAACTACTCTTCCTCTTCAAAACGCGTTTAGACTTGTCCGAATATCTTTTTTAATCTTTGACAAATTATACGTTGAAGTTAAGTATTTCGACTTATTTCTCGATTTTTTGAAATTGAAAGGCATCGAATAAATACAATTCTTCCACACATTAACTTTTGTAACGATTGTTAATTTATGGTAAAGGGTGTTTTAAATTAGACTTATTTTGAGTTTAATAAACAAATAGAAAGGTTAATGCATCGAAGAATTGTATTTATTCGATGCCTTTCATTTTCCAAAAATTGAGAAATAAGTCTATCTACTTATATTCAACATACGATTTTTCAAAGATAAAAAAAGATATCCAGACAAGCTTTGAAGAGAATGAGTAGTTCTTTCGGATCCCATTAATAGCTTCATAAAAAAAATTACCTTTCGATGTAACATAACGTCAAATATCTCAAAAAAACCGTGATTTTCGAACTTCTAGGCTAGAACATCTCGAAAACCAGAGCTATCAGAAAAATTCTGACCTAGGATTTGAATTTAGCGCGTCAAAAACTTTCGGAAAAGTACATTCTTGGGTCTTGGTAACAAATTTGTCGGCCTGTGTAATTTTACATGCCATACATATCCCGTATTTATAAGTTAGATATTGACTCGTAACATACCACGATTGTATGATAAGAACCTGGCCTCAGCAAGAGATGGCGCTACTACTATTTACAAAAATATATATTTTTCGTAAACACAACCTTTCGCAAGAATCTTGTCAAATTTTCAAGTGGCTGCGTGATCTAGTTTGTCAGTGGCAGCCATTTAAATAGAACAACTTTTGTTATGTTACAACAATGCAAAAAAACTGAATATCGAGCAGTGATAAAGTATTTGTTTTTGAAAAAGAAAACGAATGATGAGATAACAGCGGAACTCGGCTGTTTATAGGGACTCTTCTTGTCAAGGCCAGGTACTTATCATATAAACCTCGTACAATAAGCCCATTCGATGTCGAATTAGTATTGAATCGACTCTGAAATGTACTAAGTCCCTAATATAAAGACAATTTAAAGGTGTACATTCATTAGGATGAGTTCACTCGAGATACATAAATTAGTTTTTCGTTTTTTTTTTTTTCTTGAGCTCGGCAAACTTCCTAAAATTTAAATTCTTTTTACTGCCACTGATGTTATGGGAAGTTTTACCCTTATTTTAAAGTAGACTCATCGAAAATATTAAAAAAAGAATGTATATACATACTCAGCATGGCGATCTAAAACGGGTTCGACGTCATAATGAAACATACCATAAGAAAAAAATCATAAGTGTTAATTATTTTTTATTAATACAAAATTTGTACTTACAATGATGAATTGAAGAAAATATATATTTAGAGCGACCCTGAAAAACTTTCAAATCAAAATTTTCGAAAACAGAATTTTTCAAAAACGAAACTCTTTGAAAGCAAACAAATTTTCCGGTCTTAAATCAACTTTTACTTTAAAAATCTGATTATAACTTGGACAGAGGTTAAACAAAGGAAGTACAAATTGCTTGTCGCTTCTCGTACAACACTTTTCAAGCAGTCTTTTATATGGAGAACCTCATCCCTTTGGCATGATTTGGGAGGACTGTATTTCCCATTTCCATATTTACAGCGATTCAAAACCAACGTGAAGCGCTTCTTCCGCACACGCGCTGCTCCTGTAACGCTTTAAAGATTTCTCAACAGCACTTGTGCTATGCCCAAGAAGAAAAATGATAAATAATTAATCATTTTATTCATTCGCGATATAATTAAATTTATCTCACAGGAATAAAACTTGGTTCGTGACTACTTTAGTTGCATTAATCTTGGGTAATTTAATCTTAATTAATCTAACCCCAGCTAACCTCTGTCTGCGACTAACCAACATCCACCAAAACCTACTAAACAATCGATCAAGTGCAAGTGGGACTTGCGCAGTTAGTGTCCCATGCCGGTATTACTTTCAAAATAAAATCCTTAACTAGGCTAAGTTAATTAGGCCCCTGACGTCTTAAGATCTAATATATATTTTCACGTTTTTTCGTAGTCAGTAGTACGTAATAGTTATATCATCTTAGCTATCTAATAGCCAATAAATCAATCTAGCTCATTTTAGAATTTAGTGATAAAAGTGTAAAACAAATATATACTATATAGTTGTTTACAATAATTACAGAGGAATTACTATACTGAACACAATTGTCAAAATTTATGAGGGCATCATTAATAATAGGATAAAGAAAGTAATAGAATCACAACTATCGGAATCGCAAAGTGGATTTAGACCAGCAAGAAGTACACAAGACCACATATTTAGACTGAAACAGATTATCGAAAAAAGACTAAAACAAAATAAAAAAATAAGAGTCTACACCTTGCTTTCAATAGTAGAATAGACTTAAAAAAAGCATTTGACAGTGTGCCGAGAAATAAAGTGTGGAAAAGCCTAGAAAACAAGGAAATAAACAAAAAAACAATAAGAATCATAAAGGCATACAGCAATAATGTATGTATAAAAAACAACATAAAGTCGGAGGGATTTACAACATAGGAAGGTTTGAGGCAGGGAGGAAGCTTGAGCCCAACATTGTTCACCGTATACATGGATGAAATAATAAAGAGATGCGAAATAAAAGTGAAAAGAATGACAATTGGATATTGGAAGCTAAAAAGAATAGACATATCTGAAGCGGCTTTTGCTGATGATATTGTGCTAGTGGCGGAAAATGAGAGACAATTACAAGGAAACCTCGATATTTGGAATAAAGCGTTTAAAGAAGAAGGTATGAAAATTAATATAGATAAAACAAGTAGTGACAATGGAAACCCAACAAACGAACATTTACATAGATGGGAATAAAATACAACAAGTGGAACAGTATAAGTATTTGGGAGTGATAATCGATGAAACTGGAAAACAAGACAAAGAAATTAATGAAAGAATCGAAAAAAACAAACAAACTTTACTATGCAATAAGTAATAAATTCATTAGGAAGAAAGAAATGGCGAAACAAACAAAAATAAAAGTGCTCAAAGCAATTTATAGGACAATCCTAACATATGGATGTGAATCATGAACCCTAACAGACAGACAGAAAAACAAAATACAAGCCGTCGAAATGAAATAACTGAGAGCAGTACAAGGAGTTACACGGAAATAAGAAGAAGACTGGGAGTACAAGCAATTATGGAATATATACCACAAAGACAGCTGGGATGGTGGGGACATATACAGAGAATGAAGGGTGAAACAAGTGTATGAAGTCCGAATACAGGGAAAACAGAAGCGAGGAAGACCTAGACATACCTTGAGTAGGAGTATTGGAGGTATACTTAAGGAGAAGGGAAAAACCTGGAAAGAAACAGTAAAAATGGCAAAGAATAGAGACAGATCGAAGAAGTTTATATGTGGAGATTGAGAGGAAAAAAAGGAGAATGTATAACTGCCCTACACCATATGATTATGATTATATATATACAGTGTGACAATTTAAGTCCGCATCATATGGGATTTTTTTTAAATAATCACTTTAGCCCAGATCTAGTTGTGGCATCCATTTGTGCTTCAAACAATATCAGAAATAAAGTATAATAAGTCATTTTTACGCATGACGTGACCTGTCAAAAATGACATTTTCGTAAAATTTTTTGAAAAAAAAGCGTATAATTTGGCCAAATTTTAAAAAAAGTTATTAGACAAAATGGTTTATTTTGTGATTCTAGATTTGTTTGTCCAATTCCAACGGTCTACTACAATTTTGAATTTTTGGCAGTTTTTTGACATTTCGGCAATTGTTTTTCATCTTGATTTATTGCAACCTTATTTAAATCATTTAATTTGTCAAAAACTAGGCACCTATAATCTATTTAAGAACAAAATGAAGTCATGTCCATAATTTTTTTTATAGAATATTAAAATTCACACATTATGATGAATCATATTTGATGCAAAGTTCGATTAACTTTTGTTTTTAAACAGAAAAATATTTCTCGCTTACGTAGTTTAATAGTGAACACACTTAAACGTTTGTAAATTAACACGAATCTTACATTTTGATCTTTTTAGTAATGTATTTAAAGTTTCAACAATGTGATGTTTCTTTCTATAAACGCTAAATTAACAATTGGCTATTTTCACCTATTTAATAAATACTTTGTATCAAATACACGCATATTGCAATACTCTAAATTTCGGTGTGTCCACCGTTTCGTTCAATGCAACGAATGGTTCTTCTAGAAATTTCTTTGACGTAATTTTTCACAAACTCGGAAGGTATCTCCTGAACACACTACCTAATTATAGTTTCTAGATGATCGATATCTCTAAATGGTCTAAACTTGTATACTTTTTGTTTGAGATAACCCCATAAATAGATATAGAATAGGGTGATGTCGGGCGATGGCCAACAGTTACGATGATCTCTTCCAATGACCCTGCCATGAAATAGTTCATTTAAAGTGTTTCGTACTTGCAAAGTATTGTGTATTGGTGCATCATCTAATTGATACCATAGACCATATCTTAGATCCACAGCCATGTTATCCAGAATTTCTAAAGTTTAAATTATATCTAAAAAAATATGGCCCTATTATTTGGTCATTTACAATGCCACACCAAACGTTAGTTTTAAACGAGAATTGGTCACGACACTCAATTATGAAGTTTGGATTTTCTTGGGCCCACCATCGACTATTCTGTGAACTTGCTACTACGTTAGAAGTAAACGTGGCTTCATCAGTCCATAAAACATTGTACGAAAATTTGGAGTTCTCTTCTATTTTTCCGAATCTCTATCCTGTAGAGTATTTATCAATTTCGGTTTGTATGGTTTAAATATATTTTTGTGAAAAATTACACTTTCCCTGTCGATCTCCGGTTTAGACTTCGAAATAGTTCTAACACTGGTTTTGCCTTCTTCCATTACACTTAAGCACACATCTAACTCAGTATCTTCGGTATGTTTACGAGCAACACGATTTTTTCGGAAAACCTTTGCCACAGATCCACTCGATTTAAACTTTTTTATAATTCGGCTCACAGTAGATTGCTGCAAGTTCTTTTCAGGATGACGCTCGTTAAAAACATTTGCAACAATGCGATGAGGTGTATTTTCCCCACACAATAAAACAATTTCAATTTTTTCCTGAAGAGAAAGCATGTTGTGATACCATCTGTTTCTTTCCATTCTAGTTTGAATTGCTAACTAAATATTTGACAGCTTAGGACACCATATTACGATCTCTAGTTCTCAATTGTTTCCAGGGCCTACTATCAATAAACGCATAGAAATATCGAGTTTTGCTTAGCGTGTTAATTTCTCTGATTAACTCGTTTTCCTGTAGAAGGTAAGGAGGAAATCGGCACAACCATAAAGGGTCTTTCTAATTTTGCGAACGTTAATTTTGATAGCCACGACTAAAATATGACTGGATTTATTTTAAATTAGCAGTTACGTCAACAATGACACCGAAAGCATTTTAATGTAATTTTTCGGTGGCGTAACTGCCAAATTAATAACTAGAATATGTGTAATATATTTATTACGGTTGCTAATTAGAATATAAAATGTATTATTGATCTAAAAAGTGATTTTAGCTGAAGTATAAAAAAAAAACAAATAGGATAAAGCAGCAAGTTGTTAATTTGGTGTTTATAGTAAGAAACATTATATTGTTAAAAATTCAAATGCATTACTAAAAAGCTCAAAATGTAAGATTTGTGTTAATTTACAAACGTTTAAGTGTGTTCACTATTAAACTACGTAAGCGAGAAATATGTTTCTATTTAAAAACAGAATCTAAACGAACTTTGTGTGAATTTTAATATTCTATAAAAAAATTATGGACACGACTTCATTTTGTTCTTAAATAGATTATAGGTGCCTAGTTTTTGACAAATTAAACGATTTAAATAAGGTTGCAATAAATCAAGATGAAAAACAATTGTAGAAATGTCAAAAAACTGCCAAAAATTTAAAATCGTAGTAGGCCATTGAAATTTGACATCACAAAATAAACCATTTTGTCCAATAACTTTTTTAAAATTTAGCCAAATTATACGTTTTTTTCAAACATTTTTACGAAAATGTCATTTTTGACAGGTGACTTCATGCGTAAAAATGACCTACTATACTTTATTTCTGATATTATTTGAAGCACAAATGGATGCAATAACGAGATCTGGGCGAAAGTGATTATATATATATATATATATATATATATATATATATATATATATATATATATATATATATATATATATATTAGTTGTTTAATTATAAACAAACAAACGGTTACAGTAATATACACTTAAATATATATTACAAACACCTTCACCATACGTCGAGAAACGTAGGTTCCATATTTATTTTTTCATACCAGATAAATTATCAAACGTAACACACTCGTGATATTTTTCACTCAGTCTGTATTTTACGGAGAATAGTATAGAATTTTTTTCAAAATTTTTTGATCAGGACAGCCATTTTTGGCAATTTTTTAAAAATAATACAAAGAAAACTATGCGTAAGTATTACATCCTATATATTTTTGAACTCATGTTTTCACAATCTTTCCTCTGACACCCCACTCGATGACCGGGTAAAAAAAAAAAATTTCACGTCCGGTTTCACCCCCAAAAAGTAACCCCATAAGTCAAAATTTAAGTTTTAAAACTACACGGCTTTGATTGGGCCATCAATTCCTATACTTATGCCAAATTTCAACTTTCTATGTCAAATAATTCCGGAGAAAATCGGGTGCGACAGACGGACAGACAAGCGATGATCTCATAAGTATTTCGTACGGAACACTAAAATTTCGTTTTTCTAAAACAAATTTCGTTTTTACACAAATTAATTTGAAAATTATACAGGGATCCCCAGTTTTACATTACATTTTCAAAAAATAAAATTTATTTGATTTACATATAAAAGTTGTGTCTCTACCAAACTTGCCAAATTTAACTTGGACACTCAGAATTCACAAAGCTGCTAAAAGGCATTGTTTTAGCCTTATTAGGTTTTTGATTTTCCTTCCACTATTTTTGAAACTTCCTGTAGATGATGTTAGTAAAATTATATAGTAAAATTAAAACAGACAACAATATTTAAAAATACGAACACTATAAGACAAATTTTAGGCAAAACTTTTTTACGTATAGATCACTGCATGTTGGTAATATTTTTTTATTCGATGAGCAGTAATAATATCTATTACTCGTGAGTAACAGCAATTATTTCAACTGAGTGCTATACTTTTTCTACAACCATGCAGTTATAGCAGTGAGATACAACGCGTTGTATCTGGTCGATGAAAGCGAATATTGAACACCCACCTCCCCTCTACCGGAGCCTTTCAATAATTGTAGAAAAAGAACTTTCCCTGCAGTCGATACTGGCATAAATAAAAATTATACAGGGTATGAAAATCAGCCGACAGTCGAGCACAGGCCTCTCTTAAAAAACTCTCACATATTGAAACTTTCAGAGTTTAGACCCTACCCAAGGCAATAACTAAAAAATTGAAAACTGAAAGCCGGCCGAAAATACAGGCCGATAAAATTGAATGAAACTCCCGACCCTGAGACCAGAGTATACTTTCACAAAGGTTTTTGGTGCGCTCAATGCGAATCCGACTCAAAATTGCTCACATCAGGTTTTCGGGATATCCTAACCTAAAAATACAAAAAATACGTTTTTTCGCTATATTCCGGATTATATTACACTGCGAATTAATTTTTCTCCAAAAAACTCGTTGCGGAATATGAAAATACTACTCTTCCCCATCAAAATGTATTTCGAATTTTTCAGACATCTTATTTCTTCTCGGAGAAATCATCTTTCTAGTAGCACCATTATTTATTTGTTATTATACATGGTGTCCCATTTTAATGTACCAGGCTTCTTAATTTTTTTATGACAACTTTCAGTAAAAAAAGTTTCAAACAAGAGTTAAAGAGGCAATAAAATGATATAATTGTGATGATCTTGAAGGATAATTTTGAAGGTCATTTCAAGGTCAATTTTGATTTTTTAAATGCGAACCTATATTTTTTTATGACAAGATCATGTTTCTCTAGCAAAAATACACAACTTTTGTTCGAAATATTTTCTCGACGGAAATTTAGACTCTTCAGCATCCCCGCCAGTCATATCGGATCAGCCATTTTGAATTTCTTAAGGTTAGGCACAAACTATGACTCTCTACTCTCGCCTGCGAGATTAACTTTTTTTATATGGTTTTACCGAAAACGTCAAACTAAGTTCACCGGACGATTTTTCTGAGAAGAAATAAAATATATGAAAAATTCAAAATGCATTTTGAAGGGGAAGAGTAGTACTTTGAAATGCCAAAACGAGATTTGTGAAGAAAAATTAATTCGCGGTGTAATATAATTCCGAATATAGCAAAAACCGTGTTTTTGCTTTTTTAGGTTAGGATATCTCGAGAACCTGATGTGATGGAGCAATTCTAAAGTCGGATTTGGATTTAGTGCACCAAAATTCTTCGAAAAAGTATGGCCTGGTCTCAGAGTTTGAAAAATGTTGCCTTGTGAGATCGGGGACCCGGAGCGGTCCCAATATAACTTTAAAAATTTGAACCCAAGGCTCGCTCTCGGAAAAACCTGATCTCTCTGGAAAAATCAGACCCGTTGAAAAAGCCAGATATAGAAGAATTCCCTCGTTCTCCTCCTTCCTTCTCGACGAAACTGTTGTTACCAGACCTAATGGTTTGTTGAAATTAAAAATCAGTATTTAATAGAAAACACTCACGAGGCACTTGAAAGCTCTCTCTAGATACTTTCGTTAAATAAGGACAGAATGTAAGGCCAGACTACGTATGATCTTCTCGCCAGCCCCTGGATAGTTTGCATAAAATTATATCTTTTTCATTGACATCAATTGCTGATCACTTATAGAACAGACATCTTTGCAATTAAATTTGTGAACGGTCCACGTATGAGTCATAAGCGTACTTTTTTGGGTAAAACGTTTTTCGCAAATAGGACACTTAAAAGGCTTCAGGTTTCCACATTCGTACTTCAGATGGCGGTTTAAGTTGTACTTATAAGAATATTTTTTTCCACATGTGGGACAGTAGAAACGCTGGGGTACTAAAATAAAAGTATATTAAAAATATTGCAGGTCTACTATAAGGAAGTAAAATTATTAAATAAATTTTACAAAACACAACCAATACATATATTAAAAAAAAATGTATAAATAAAATAGAAAAAATATTATTAGAAAAAAAAGTTCTGGAGGCGCCGGGCATCGATCCCGGTACCTCTCGCATGCTAAGCGAGCGCTCTACCATCTGAGCTACGCCCCCGATACAATATTTTCTAGCTAGAACGTTCATGAAGCAGGATCTTACAAATATTAAATATGTGAAATATTTTAATGAAAAAAACTACAACAGTTAAAAAAAATTATATTAAATACACCGACAACTATAAAAATATTGGATCAAGCAAATTCCAAAAAAAAAGAAGTTAAACTAGAAGAAATAAATTTAGCTTTAAATTTACTGTTGTAGTTTATCAGAAAATCATTATTTGTGCTTAAATATGATATAGACAATATTTTATTTTATTTTTATTTAATAAATTCTGTAAATGAAAAAACTTTTTTTTTGCTAAAAAAAAAAGGAAACTCTGGAGATGCCGGGTATCGATCCCGGTACCTCTCGCATGCTAAGCGAGCGCTCTACCATCTGAGCTACATCCCCTGTGATCAATCTGGTGCACAGCATGTACATACATCTACGGTCATTTTAATTATATGTTTTGATACTATACGAGCTAATAAAACAAACATGTAGAGTTCAAATTAATTTTATTATAAAAAATATTCTTAGAAAAATTAAACTAAATAACAATATACGAAAGAGAGACTCAAGTTTATACGAAAATAAGGAATAATATACATAAATAAAAAGTTAGCGCAATGTATGAGTTCCCTCAAAAACCCCAACAACGTTACAAGTTACACAGAAGTGAAAGATATAGCCGAATTTCCTTAGTAGTGGGATATATCACTAAGTTGCAATATATTTGTGTGTACGTAATTGTCTTTAAACTTGGTAGAACCGTTATTAAACCCGACAAAAAATTTCACGACATGCGTTTAAGTTCTAAGATCACCTAAATTTTTTTCTAACCAACTACTTACGCCAAAAAATTAAAACATCTGTTACTTTTTCACCATGTAAACGTATACATTTGTAAATAACAACGTCAACTCTATGAGTCGATGGCTGCCGAGAACGTCACTTTTGATCACTGCAAAATGAACGTCAAAAATAGCCAAAAATCGCTAGGAACGAGGTCAGGTGAGTAGAGAGCATGATACACCACTTCAGAGTTGTTGTTAGGAAAAAACTCCTGACTTAGGATAGTCCAATGAGAAGGAGAGTTTTCCTACAATACTAGTAAGAGCTTTGCCCTCAAAACATATTCTTAGGATACAGCCAGCGACGTAATGCCCTTTGGAACACAAAGACTGGAGGTTACGACTTAGCTGCCCAATCATTCCTCAGCACTAGCAGTAAATCTTAAATTTTACTTCGCTGATTGGCTGTCTCGTTTAAGTATTAAAAAACGGCATCCATATCATAGCCGATCAAAGCACCATTCCTGCCGTTATCACGTGTCAACATCGCCCTACACATTTTACCTGCGCAGTTTTGTGCCCAGCATTCGGTTTACCACCTCTCGCCACTCACCTAATCGGCAGACGTTCATAATAACTAACTGCACCCGCGCAATTATATCGTATCACACTAAAGACATGGAGGATAGACTGCGCATTAGCCTCTCAAAATTGACCACTCTTTAAAGAAAAGCTGAACCCCATCTTTTTATCAACTCTCAGCCCCGAGAAAGAGAGACCTTAGAATTTGAGCGCACGTCCTACACCAAAAAGAGGAAGAATTGTTTTATGATGTTATATTTTCAATATACATTTAGTTCTGTCAGAAATCCTGCTCCTATTTAATGAAACTGTCTTCTTAAGTAGGCACGTAGATATTTTCGCCCTATACGTAATACAAGGGGGAACCCAAAAGTAACGGGAACATATTTTTTAAGCAAAAATAAAGTTTTATAAAAAGTTTTCTACAAACAACTATTAGTCTCCCTCAAAATACTCTCCATTGGCGCTAATACACGTATCCAACCTTTTATTCCATTGTTCAAATCATTTTTGATCCAATGTCCTTCAGAGCCTGCGTCGTTTTTTATTTCACCTCTTCTATGTCAGCAAAACATCTTCCTTTCAGGTCGCTTTTTATCTTGGGAAACAAAAAGAAGTTGCATGGAGCCAATTTCGGCGACTAGGGTGGGTGGGGCAAAGAGGTCATGTCGTTTGTTGTAAAAAAATTGGCGCAGAGTCAGAACCGTGTGGGCTGGCGCGTTGTCGTGATGGAAGAACCAACCGCCACAACAACCGTTTCTATGGCATTTTTATCAAGTAGAAAACAAAATTTCACAGCCGCGCGTAGTTCCCGAGAATCGGCCATCTTAAAAAACGACGAGTACACAAAACAACTTTTACAAAAACCATTTCAGGAGCCGCTCACAACCTTCTATACAGATGCCGCTTGGTAGACTGCTTTGGGAGGAGTGCAATTACATCACATTAGCGGGCGAACCGTGCACTACAAGTGACAACACGATTCCCGTTACTTTTCGGTCGCCCCTCGTACAGTAAACATGTACTGGGGTGCCAGAAAGAACCACATCGCTGTGATAGCATTATAAAAGGGCACACAGACACACAGTTATTTGTGACTGCCAGATCAGCTGGGTACACCTAAATTTCGACTCTCTACAATTGTTAGATCGATTAGTTAATATCATGTTACTAATCATTAGTAACAGGTTTTAAATACACAGGATAATGATACTCCTGGGTTGTATTTAAGCTACTGAAAGGCAAAAGGGGTTTGGCGACGTTTTCGTAGCTTTAAATAGTATTGGTTGAAAAAAGAACGGTATTCGACGATCTTTTTTTTTAAAAAAAACTCCCATTGGAACGCCATATTTTGGTAAGGCATATACATTTTATATAGGTAAAAGCCACATTAATTTAAATGTATAAAATTTAAGTTGAAAAATAATAAAATAATTCATATTTTTTTTTTACTAAAGTTGATAGAAACATAACGTAATAAAACGTAGCCCATACGATACAAAAATAACCGACCAAGTGCAAGTCGGACTTGCGCAATTAGTGTTCCGTATGTTGATTGCTTTTAAAATAAGAAAAATTTGTTACCCTAGATGAGTTTTCAATAAAGTTTATTTCTGATCTTTGTTGAAAACTGATGACCTTGAATTTTTTTTCATATACCAGATAAATTATTAAAGGTAGTGATAATTTTCTATCAATGTACACCTTGTGGAGAATATTCCTGAATTTTTTCAACATTTTTGGATCAGTACTTTTCGCGATAAGGGAGGAGACAGGGATTTTTGGCAATTTTTTAGAAATAATACAAAGAAAAATGTGCGCAAGTATTACATTAAATACATTTTTGAACTCCTATTTTCACAAGCTTTCATTTGACACCCCACACGATGACTTGGTAATTTTTTTTTTTTTTCACTTCCGATTTCACCCCCCAATTAGTTTTAAGTCAAAATTTAACTTTAAAAACTAGACGGCTCTGATGGGGCCATCAATTCCTATAAAAGTGACAAATTTAAACTTTCTATGTCAAATGGTTTCGGAGAAAATCGGGTGTGACAGACGGACAGAGAGACACCGAACTAATCTTAAAAACATATTCAGAAGACGAGAGAAAATCTTCACCGAAATTACCGCTTACCCCACTTTGACTTTCAGTCATTTATCTATATAGGTTTTTACTAGTTATATTCCATGTTATCTAAAAAAATTTGATCTGGAAAGCTACTCCTCAGATGTACTCCCACCACGTGATTCTTCAAATGATGCTTCAGCTTGAAAGTTTTTTTACAAACACTACACTCATACGGTCTACAGATATTCCCACAAATCAGCCTCATGTGTCTTTGTAAGTTGTCTATTCGGGTGAAACAGTTTAGGCAGTTGGGGCATTGAAAATTCTTTTGTTTAAAACCTAAAAATGTTGAGTTTTAGTAGGGTGCTTAGTAAACTAAAGTTATTTTATAAAGATCGATACACCTCCCTTGTTAGGATCAGCTTCTTAATTTCATTAGTATAGTTTAGCATCCCCTCATAATTCGCTGAACCTTGCTGGATGAATTAATTGTTCAGTTTTAGATCGCTCAAATCGCATTGAAAGGGTGTCTTTCATTAAAAAAAAACCCTTATTGGCTTTGTAGTCTGTCAAATGTGATAAATGATATTTTTGATGTTATATTTGGCTTTCTCATAAAAAGTTACGTGGGAAACCATAAAAGAAGGTCCTGTTCGTTTTGTAATGCAGATATTTCGTACCAACACGTTTCAGTATTAAAAAATATATATGTGGTGCATTCACCATTATGTACAGAAATATCTCTTTTATTGATAAGGATAGAACGGATCGTTGACACCTTATAATAAAATAATAGTTAATAATTAAAATAAAAATATATTTAGAAAATAAATAATAATAATTGCTGAGTTAAAATATAATTTTTCTTACATTATTCTAAAACATTTCCTAATGTAAAAAAACTGTTACTTGAGAATATGCTAATGAGAGTTTTCTTCATTTAAAAGAATTAAATATAAAAATAAATTCATAAAATGCTATTAAAATAGGAAATTCTAGTTCATATGCGAACATCCGAGTTTTCTTTTTCGTAGCTGTATGGTCCATTCATCTTATTCACGTCCAGACGGCTCTACCAGATCCAAGATGAAGAGAGAAAGATGTTAACAAAAAATACTTCCCAGGCAGCCTAAACATGATTTTATTTGTGCCGATTAGATGATTACACAAAAAAAGCAGGAGGACAGTCAGTTGCCAGTCGGTGTAAATATTTTTTAAAGCTAGCCTTTTAGTTGGAGGGTGACTAAGGGGATTCACATACCCAAAACGGATTATAAAAACCCATATCCCCTCGCTCAGGTAATTTTCTGCTGAAAAGTCTAGGTTAGATACCTAACTGATGCATTTAGGGGCGATACTTTAATCACCTATCTCTTCAACGCCGAACAGTATGCTTAAAAAGGGGTAAATCCATAGAAATAACATTAAAATACCTTGTCACTAAGTCCCTAGCTCACAAGGAAATAGTTGTGACTATTAGGATGTTACCTCTAAACAGATTAATAATATATTCCTTAATTCAACCTATGCTTAAAAATGGTCTTAACAACCTCTGCACAGGAACAGGTGGTCAAATTTCGACGTACTATGAAAGATTCTCGGATAGAGGAAGATCTTTCGCTTCTATGGTAGCGGTGTTGTATAGCCTTCGAGTAATATTCTCCCTGTGGTAAGTCTATCTGCAAGCAAACGCAGACGATGTGAAGGGGTTCATGTTTAATACGTACGATCTAAATTTGACCAGGTTACTACGGAAAGTACTCGGAAGGACATGGTTCTTTGCTGGCTATCATCTCCCTATCAGAGGTTGATCTACAAGCATACGTGGACCGTCTGATATTTTTGAAGATTTTTTGGATATGTGGTGGATAAGAGAAGAAATGCTAGTTAATTCACTAACGATAGTTAAAACAGTGGTGAGTGTGAAGGTGAGATGAAACGTAAACTAACTTTAGAGTGGACTGCTGTATTAAAATTGACTAACATTTGGAGAGATGCCACTTATGGAATCGAAACGTGGACGTTAAAAAGAACTGATTCCAAGCGAATAGATGCCTTCGAAATGTGGGCATACAGGCGCCTTATACGAATTTCGTGAACATCCTATTGAAGAAATGACACTGTTCTTCAAGAGCTAAAAATTATCCTAAATCTATTAAAAGGAATAAACAAATACTTCATAACAAACATAGACCGTCTTGCAAGAAGAACGGCTGCACTACAATTACTCATAGTAGAAGGTAAAGTAGAGGGCAAGCGTCCGCAAGAAGGATCGCCAAAGAGGTGGATCGATCAAACTAAAGTCCTCCTTGGTGAGGAGCTACTTGACAGTGTTCATTTGGCTCAGAGGAGAACAAAATGGCGTGAGACAATCAGTGCTGCTACTGCATCATAATCACGAATCCCTTATCAGAGAAATGAACCAGAGAGAGACATGCCAATGACGGAACATCTACAATATGCCTCCCCTATAGTAGCTTCCGATCAGCTTCATTTAGAAGTTAGAGAAAAGGATTAGTTAGTACCCTAGCATCCTTGCCTCTATCTAAATATTTTTCCATGCATAATTGTCATGTGATTCTTTAATTTATTTCTTGTAGGAGTTTCATATGGACATAACGGACATGTGAGCTTCTGCAGGGCAGGATTCACAGGAGCGCGACATACAGTTACAATTTTTTTCCTTATCGGTTTTTTCAGTACAGGCCGTTGCATTGCACTCGCGTGTTCCTCGTAATGCACTGTCATTATTTTTTTGATTGTTAGTATGCACTTTCGTCCACAACGACAAAAATATTTGACTGCAGTCACAGATTCTAAAAAAAATAATAATCGATAATAATTAAGTATGTTTTTAGATGATAAAAACAAAAAAAATCATTAAAATATCCGAACAATCAAAGTTCGCTTTTTATTGAACCAATTGATGTTTAGTATCATATTCCTGGACGGAAAATTATACTTCTAAAAACAGAATTAGCTTTCCTGCTATAGACTACATATTATCAGTTATTTTGAGGGTGTTGAAATTTCATATGACTTTTTAAACTATCCCTTCTGTGTGACCTATATGAGCAATAAGGGCATTGGTAGTTTTTATTTGTTTCATGTTCCTTCATGTGTCTATTCAAACTTGATTTGAGAGTATATCCCCGTCCACAGTGACAAAAATGTTTCAACTTATGCTCTAAAAAACAACATATAACAACCTTGAAAAAGGGATTACATACAGTCTCTCAAATAAGAATATGTCCGCGATAATTCATTTGTATTCATTGTAACCTTTGTATACGACGCATTTTAGTAAAAGTATCAGTGGATTCCGCATAACACTACATTCAGGAAATATATTATATTAAAAAGGAATAGAGGTAGAAAGTGAAGAAGAGAATATTGGAAGAGTAGGTTTTAGAATAAATAGAAAAATAGCTGCAAACGTAATAACATATAACGCAATATCAAATGGGGTAGCCTATGTTGTACTAAAGATAACAAAACACTGTAAAATTGAAATAATTCAGGTGTATGCCCCAACAACATCATACGATGATGATTCAGTAGAAATAAGAAATGCCACCGGATGGGATCGTTGTCATTATACATTGGTGATAGGCGATTTCAACGCCAAGGTAGGCGGTCAGGTTGACGCAAGTGAAAATAAAATAGGTAAATTCGGTTTAGGAACAAGGAATGAACGTGGTCAACTGTTAATAAACTTCTTAGAACAATAACAATTATTGGCTACGAACACCTTTTACTACAAAAAATCACATAGAAAATGGCCATTGGTAAGTCCAAACGGAGTGGTAAAAAATGAAATAGACTACATATTATCATCAAAAAAAAATATAGTAAAGGATGTAACAGTTATAAATATGACAAACACGGGAAGTGGCCACAGAATAATCCGAGGAAGAATAGAAATAAACGAACACATAGAAAGAAAAAAAAATCATAAGAAGAAAGAAACCAGAAATTGATACACATCTTAAAAGTAAAGAAAGCGAAATATTAAAATGAAATAAGAAAGGAATTAACTAAAACCGATGATCTTGATAACAAAAACATAAACGAAATTAATGAAACACTGGCGAATATCTTGGTGATAACAGGAGAGCAAATAGCTAGAAAGCAGAGCAACAAAACAAAAATATGGAGCATAAAAACGGAAGAACTATTTGAAGAAAGACGTAAACTGCTAACCCAGGGAAAGAGAAATACTATTCAGTTCGTAGAACTAACAAAACCCTTAAAAAGTCCATTAAAGAAGATGGAAGGTAACTGTTAGAGACGAAGATAGAAAAAATTGTAGAACAGAACAAAAACATGAAAGCACTCTGACAAAGCCTAGGAAAGACTATAATACATCCAATAAATGGATGAAAATGGAGAAGATGTGAAAGATCGAGAAAAAATAACACACATGATTCAAACATACTATCAGCACTTGTATGAACCTGCCCACCAAATGATCTCAAAGAACGTCAGAACAGAAAGATAATCAATGTTAACTCTATACCAGAGATAACAGATGAAGAAATATTAACAACACCAAAAACTATGAAAAACAATAAAACACCAGGACCTGACAGTATTAACAGAATTAATGAAAGAAGGAGGAGAATATAACTTAAAGTTGTACCTGGTATTTATTGATTATCAAAAGGCTTTTGATAGTATCGAGAGTTGGGCCGTCGAAAAAGCCTTGTATAATAGCAGAATAGACTATAGATAAACTGAGCTCTTAAGAACAATTAACAACAAAGCTCAAGTGATGATGAACACGGATAGTAAAACAAATCCAACACCTATCAAACGCGGAGTAAGACAGGGAGATTCTATGAGCCCAAACCTATTAATAGCAGCGTTAGAAGAAGTTTTCAAGGAACTCGTACGGGAAAAAAAAAGGGGATCAGTATAAATGGACACAAGTTAAATCATCTACGTTATGCTGATGATGTAGTGCTAATATCAGATAATTTTGATAACATATAGGAAATGATTACTGAACTACAAAACATCAAAACACAAAATCAGAGAGGGTAGGACTACTGCTGAATAAAGACAAGACAAAAGCTATGACAAACGAAGACAGTCCACAAGGCCTGAGAATAGAGGACAGAACACTTGAATACGTAGATGAATACGTCTACCTAGGGCAAGTAATAAAGCGTGGAAAAGCAAATCAAACCGCACAAGTACAGAGAAGAATCAGACTAGCATGGGCAGTATTTGGCAAACAAAGGAAAATACTAACCAACAAAAGAATTCTTCTGAAACTAAGAAAGATGGTATTCGATCAATGCATTCTACCGGTTCTCACCTAGGCGGCCCAGACATGGACATTGACTAGGAAGATGATGGACCAACTGAGTAAAACACAGAGAGCAATGAAACGCCAGATGCTGAATATAAGATTACAAGACAGAATCAGAAACGAAAGTGTAAGACAAAAGACCAAAGTGATAAACGTAAGAGAGATGGGGAATAAAAGAATTCAAGAATGGAGGCCATCGTTAGGACAAAGATCCAGAGGAAGGCCCCAAACAAAATGGAAACACGAGCTGAAAAGAACGGAGGATTTAGGATGGATCGGAAAGACGCAGATTCGAGAAAGATGGAAAAAGGAAGGGGAGGCCTATGTTTGACACTGGATGGAAGAAGGCTTATTAGATAGATATATAGATAGTTCAGTCGATTCCAAACTTTCGTCGAAACCACGTAAAGTCCAAAATGAGTCACTTGTTTGCGCGTCGGTTTGAGGCAGTCTTTCTTTGTTCCCATCCAAAGGAGCCTAAAATGACACATTTCGCGGCCTCTAAATATATTAAACAGTCGGTATCGTTTGTGAAAAAGTGGGTAAATCATTTTAATGAGACGAAAAATGTCGACTACTTGCCGAAAGCCGAAAAGCGAATCGTCACTTTGTTCTCACGGGGCCCGAAATTGACGTTGCGTCAAAAATGTAAAATTCCGACGCACGTTAAAGAAACCTTTGCTGGGCGAAAATCACGTCTCGAAGCCGCTCGCTTGGGCCCCCGATAAGATACTAGAGTGACCCTCACAATCGTTGGACGCAAACCTTATTGAAAACGTTTGGTATCTTGTAAAGATAAAGCTCAGAGGAAAGACTCAGAGTCTTTTCTCTGACTTAGTTGTCTTGCGAAATTTGAAAAATTTGCAGGATATGAAGAAAATCTCGTCGACAGCACTTACTAAGGTAATTGCGCCGTGGTTAGCACACCAAGGAATACATTAGTGGCAAAAAATGTCCTCGAAACATATTTTTTTCAAGAATACGAGCAGTCGCGTTCTTACTTGATAAACTGTAGAACATGCCCAAAATTTATTTATTTTTATAGAACAAGTTATAATTGTGGGCGTCATTTAAAATCGCCCGGGGAAATATGTTTAGAATAAATTAATAATTTTAATATAACCAAATAAAAATGCGGCGTACTTTGGTCGATTTATTTTTCAAAAATATTCAACAGTCCAAGATCAGGTTTATGACTGTGGATGATATGCACCCTGAGACAATCAGATCTAAAAGATTTGTATTCGCAGTACGGACAGTGATGTCCCTTTTCTTTTCCACACTCCCTTTTGTGACGGTAGTAGTTGGTTCTTTTGGTATAGGCTTTCATGCACTTTTTGCAAACAAATTTGTCGTCGATACGGACATATGAGGCTAAAAATAATAAAAATTATTATATTATAATATATAATATATCTAAAAATAATTATTAAATTATAATATATAAAATGTTTAAAAATATAACGAGAAAAATGAAACGCAAACTTCAATATAATTAGTGATCTGAAACGGAACGACGAAACCACAACGAACGATAGAGAAAGCATCGTTCAAGTTATAACAAATTATTGCACTTTTATGGTGGAAATAGAGTAAAAAAAACATATTGTATACACCGGTTCCAAAGAGATATCTGCAATAGAAACAGATTAAATAAAAATAACCGGTCAAGTGCAAGTTGAACTTGCGCAATTAGTGTTCCGTACGTTGATTGCTTTTAAAATAAAAAAATTTGTTACAGAGGTATAAAATGATCAGTGACTTCACAAAACACACCCCAAATAAGTTTTCAACAAATTTTGTTTCCAATCTTTACTAAAATCTGATGACCTTGAAATTTTTGTTTTTTTATATACCAGGTAAATTATTAAAGGTAAGGCACTCGTGATAATTTTCGTTCAATCTACACCCCGTGGAGAATATTCCAGAATTTTTTCAAAATTTTTTGATAAGTACTTTTCGAGATAAGGGCGGGGGACAGCGATTTTTCGCGATTTTTTTAAAAATAATACAAAGAAAAGTGCGCGCAAGTATTACATTATATATATATATTTTTTTACTAGTGTGTTTTCACAAGCTTTCATTTGACACCACACTCGATGACCTAGTAAATTTTTTTTTTTCACTTCCGATTTTCATCCCCCAAAACTAACCCCTTAAGTCAAAATTTAACTCTCAAAACTACATGGCTCTGATGAGGCCATCAATTCCTATATTATTACCAAATTTCAACTTTCTGTGTAAAATAGTTTCGGAGAAAATCGGGTGTGACAGACAGACAGACAGACAGACAGACAGACACCGATGTGATCTTATAAGTGTTCCGTACGGAACACTAAAAAATTGCTTTTTGGGGGAAATAATATTAAATCGTAAATAACGTAATAATTCACGAACTTATGAAGTTAGGAGAACTAGTGATAAATATTACTAAACCAATTCTAAAAAGAAAGAAAAATACTGCAGAAGGAACAATGCGGTAATTGTATTCCTGCATAACAACAGAAGATAAAGTAGAGTCCAACAATTATAGACCAATAAATCCTCTGGTCTGTGACACGTATTCATGAACAGACTAACTTCAGGATTAAAAATAACCGGTCAAGTGCAAGTTGAACTTGCGCAATTAGTGTTCCGTACGTTGATTGCATTTAAAATTAAAAATTTTGTTACACAGGTATAAAATGATCAGTGACTTCACAAAACACACCCCAAATGAGTTTTCAACCAAGTTTGTTTCCAATCTTTACTGAAATCTGATGACCTTGAAATTTTTGTTTTTTTATATACCAGATAAATTATTAAAGGTAATGCACTCGTGATAATTTTCGTTCAATCTACACCCCGTGGAGACTATTCCAGAATTTTTTCAAAATTTTTGATAAGTACTTTTCGAGATAAGGCGAAGGGGCAGCGATTTTTCGCGATTTTTTTAAAAATAATACAAAGAAAAGTGCGCGCAAGTATTACAATACATATATATTTTTTACTCGTGTTTTCACAAGCTTTCATTTGACACCACACTCGATGACCTAGTGAAAAAAATTTTTTTTCACTTCCGATTTCACCCCCCAGAACTAACTCCTTAAGTCAAAATTTAACTCTCAAAACTACATGGCTCTGATGAGGCCATCAATTCCTATATTATTACCAAATTTCAACTTTCTATGTCAAATAGTTTCGGAGAAAATCGGGTGTGATAGACAGACAGACACCGAAGTGATCTTGTAAGTGTTCCGTACGGAACACTAAAAACATATTCGGACGTAAAGTGCTTACAAACATATCGAGGAAAATGCTTCCAAAGAGGGCAAGAACTCCATGTCCCAACGGATAAAGTTAGGTTTTTTCTGTATATCTTCAAAACTTTTTGAGTAAATTTTAAAAATCTTTTTTTGATGAGACCATAAGGAGGAGTGTTTACCACACTCTTTTGTTTAGTGATTCTTGGCATAATTTTACAGAATTAACTTATGATATAAATTGGAATTTAAAAATAGTTAGCGTTAATTTGTATCAAATATATTTTTATTAACCAGCATATTACATTAAAAAACAAATTTATATTTTATTGAATTTACAAATTCAAAAACATCTAACTCTAACAATAACTAAACCTTAATCAAGTAAACCTAACTAAAGATAAACAAATCTTGTTAAAATCCAGAAAAACCGACAACACGATTAAAACTCTCAGGGAGGCTGGAACAACATAATTACATTTTTTTTTGTTCCACACCTACAAGACTTAACACGTCAAAACTGATCTCAATAGCATCTCAATGTATCATATTCATTTTGCGGACGGTACTGCAATCATAGATAACAATTTCGAAGACCTTCAGCCAAACGCTGTTTGTTTTTATTGTTTTGGTAATTATTTCTTTATATAGTAAGTATATGACTATCCTTTTTGCTCAATAGAAGTTATATTAATAACAAGAAAATGAGTTATGGCCCGACGATAATGAGCATCCATTATATTTTGTATTTGATACCTATAAAAATGCAAATAGGACCAAATTCTTTTTGGAAAAAGTATATGAACAAATGAAGCTAGGAATGTTTGTTTACATCTGAAATTTTTGACTGAGATACTTACAGAAATTGTGCTTCTTGGGATTAGATTGCGTTAAATTAGAGTGACTTTTCGACGTTTCATCTACGATTGAACGAGGTAAATTCAGGGAAATTTACTCCTCAAGATTAGAACATGAATTCAACAACAATATGTATCTAGTCGATTAGTAGGAGTGTATACCACTATATATCAGTCGCTGAGAGAGGCGATAAAAGAGAGTGAAGTCAAGTAGAAGAAAGACAGCGACATTAGAGAAAGGCTGTTATCCTTACTTTACACACCTAGTTTAGGCTACGTTTAGTTGAATTGATAGTAGTTTATTATATCATCAAGCAAAACCGAGCGTTTGTTTTACTATATCTTCTTGGTAATTTTAAACATACGAGGATTGTATAAGTACCTGACCTTGGCTAGAAATGGGGCTACTATTTAAAAAAATATATTTTTCGTAAATTTAACCTTTCACAAAAAATCGTGTCCAATTTTCAAGTCCAGGACGTTCAAATGAGGTCATCACATCAGAAATGATTAAAAAATTCCATGATATAGTGATAAACGATTGGAGAGTGAAAGTGGATGAGATTGATGAGACTGTGGGCATCTCAATTGAATGGGTGCAGAACCTTTTAACAACTCTTTTGAATATGAGAAAGCTAAAGAAAAGTTAAAAAACATCAAAGAAACATTACTGACTTTTTGTAAAAAAAAGTATAGTTTGCATATTTTGGTGTAGAAATCGGTAACCAAGAAAAATATTGGGCTCCTCACAAAGTATGTTATGTTTGTGTCGAGGATCTTAGGAAATGGTATAAGAAAGAAAAGAAAGCTTTTAGATTTGCAGTACCCATGGTATGGAGAGAGCAAGAAAATTATTCAAATGATTGTTATTTTTACATCGTTGATGTTTCTGAATATAACTACAAAAATAAGAAAGTAATTGTCTATCCTAACTTTACTTCAGCTAATCGGCCGGTAGGACATGGACCGAGCATTGCTGTCCCTGAGCCACCTCAGTCTATTGATGACGTTTTACAGTCCAGTCCCGAATTCAATGAAGATCGACCGGATGATGATGAGTTTCAATATTCTCTAGAAAATTTAAGACCAGAGATGTTTACACAAGCTGAGTTAAGTGATTTAGTAAGAGATTTGGGTTTGACTAAGGAAAAAGCAAGATTGCTTGTTTTCTAAGC
>CM032451.1:71011197-71068697 GCA_019049505.1 Pachyrhynchus sulphureomaculatus
AAAATGAATGATGTCGGCTTATTATTCATACATTTGCGAGCATTATATCAAAAATTCAGGTCCAGTATGTTAATTTTTTGCAGCAATGATGTGGATGAATAAACAAACACGAACGAGCTCTTAGCGCAAGCGCGCGTTCGTTTTTCATGCAGCTAATCGTAGTAAAAAAATGTTTTTTTTTGAGTACTTTCATCAGCCAAAAAGACATTTCGTTTTCTTAATTGGTTATTTCATTTGAAAATAAAATAACCAAATATTAATGTTAATTTGTCGTAGCAAGACCAAATGAGAAAAACTAAATGGTGTAGGTATGTAGACATAACAATATATTAAAATACAATCTAAATTTTAAACTTTCAAAAACCAAATTGTAAAACGATTTAAAACGTGCATATATCTTTTTATAATTTTTTACTCCAAAAATTTTATATCTACATACCTTTACCATAAAAACACTCGAAAAAACACTCTAAAAAACACTTAACTAATTGAGCGTATTTCGTACACTCCACTTGAGCGTTTTTTCCATACAATATTGTATTATGAAAAAAAAAACAATAAGGATTTTTTTTAATAGAATAATCAAATAAGAAAAACAATATGTTTTTTTGGAAGCTGAAAGTATTCAAAAAACAAACTTTCACTGCCATTAGCTGCATGAAAACGTGGGGGCGTACGCTAAGAGCTCCTGCGCGCTGGTTTATTTATCCACACCATTGCTGCAAAAATTAACATACTGAGCTGAATTTTTGGATATAATACTCGCAAATGTACGAAAAATAAGACGACACTGGTCATTTTGGTCAATTATTTAATTAATATTGAAATTTTTCAGAGTAAAGTTTATTCATTGTTAATAACAAATTAAACAAAACAATTTTATCAAAACACTATATCCATAAAAAGAGCACAAGCCTAATAAGTGTTTCTACGCAAAAATCAACTTGATTCGTTAATTATTAAAAGAAAAACGACGAGTTGATTATTGCAGTGGTCTCGAACCTACCGATTTTTCGGTATTTTTACCGATATGAGGTCTGTCCCTACCGAAATATCCTGATTTAAAAGATTTTTTTCACGATTTCTGAGAATACAAGGAAATTCTCCCGATTTTTTTACCGATTTTACATTTCCAAGTTGGCAGTCCTTATCCTTTATGTTTTTACAGGGAATCCCTCGATTGTATGATAAGTGGTTATTGCAGAATATTCCCGATATCTTTTGGGGAATACCCTTGTGTCCTACAACTCGTAACTCAACGTTTTTAGGGGATCCCCTGAGCTAATTCGCTTGTCTATATAAACAAGAATTTGGATTTTATTGTTTCATTAATTTTCATTATTTAGAAGAGAAACTTTCTCCGAGTCACCAATAGCGTCTACTAGTAGTATCTACCGAAGATATTATTATAATACCAAGTCAAAATGTCGCAAGACGAAAAACCGAGTACAAGCGCGACTGCAAAAAGAAAAAAAATACGTACAATTTTTTATAGAAAAGAATGAGAAGAAAAATGTTCAGGCTGGCTACAGGAAAGTCGTAAAAGCCTATTGTGAAAAAAAAGTTGTAATAGGTAATGTTGAGCGCCTATTCTCGCATATTAATCTTATGAAAACAAAACAGCGAAATAAGCTGTCTACTGAGTCAATTAGTTCAAAGATGACTGCGGCCATGGTCAAGGAATATTGATATGATCTTAAAAATCGTAAAAATTAATAAGTCTGTGTACCTATTCATGTTAGATATCTTTATGATAAACAAATTACAAATTACTTAGTCTGTTATGTTTTTGTTATTTCGATTTCATTATGTTTTACTAGTATTCACTAGTGTTTATTCACTCATATATAAAATATTGTAAAAAAAATAATTACTCTTATTAATTTTAATTGTATACTTATATTCTGTAAGTTCCTATTATTTTACAAAGATAAAGAAGTTTAAAATAAACAGATTTGATTGAATATGGTATTTTTTTCATATACCGACTTTGGGTCGGTATATGAAATATATATATATATATATATAATATATATATATATATATATATATATATATATATATATACCGATATTAGTGAGCAACTCTACCGATTTCGTATTTTGACGTTCGAGACCACTGAACTATTACATTCTGAATTAATTTTGTTCCTCGATCGACGCTTTCACAGCGTTATCCTCTCTCCTGCCTACTAGGGAAACAGGGGCCCGCGCGTAGAGGCAGTTCTACAATCTGGTGACTCAACTGTGCGTTTGACGTCATACTCCCCACTGACCAACCCGAATGACGCTCCCTATCAAAAAGTATAGTGTATTCTTTATTTTAAAGAAACTCCCCTTGTACCTACATGCCCCTTGCGCCTCATTTGACATTATTGATGCTTTCAGGTGACGGTAAACAAAGAGTTTTTTGCTACTTACTACCAGTATATAATTTTATAAAATTAAAATAAATTATAGATGTTCTTAAAACCAACTAATTAGCAAATCGGTATCTGAAACCAGTCTTAAGCTAGCTATCCCATTGTAACATATCCATCTAAATCTGACCTATCAACTTCAATTACCATGTCTGTTTTTCAAATGGCTTTTGAGGTTACTCTTGTAGTTACTCGGATGACTGCATAATTTACATCTAAACATAGCTTGAACTCCACACTGATATTTTAAATGTCTTTTAAATGTCATTTTGTAGTTGTATGATTTTTTGCAAATTTAAAACAAGGTATATAGGTTATGTTTTTCGTTAAAGCAGCTCTGTATTTTCTTCTCATAAGAATCTAAAATTTAAAATTTCTTATTTTCATGTTTTACATATATACCATATATATATATATATATATATATATATATATAATATATATATATATATAATATATATATATATATATATATATATATAATGTAATACTACCAACACAATATAATAATAACAATGAAAATATTAATAATAATAGATAATTGTCTAAATTAAGTGTCCAAAATTCTCCCACAAAATTGAATACAAATTTTTTACAAGTAGCCATATTTACTAACAACTTACCATTTAAAAAAGAAAAAGTCAAAGCAACCAAAGCGACTCTCGACAACATCATGACAAGGAGCGAAAATGGAACTCAAATAGTCATTTTACCTCATCATCATTGTGGTCAGGCTTGGGTGCAATACAAATCAAAAAGCACTAACAAAGAAATGTCTAGTCGTATGCTTAAAGTCAGTTTATCCACAGGGAGTAATGGTTTGGTTTGATGTTTGAGCAAATGGTTACAAAATCTGATTAATTTATAAAACTTGGAAGGGAAATTAATACCAGTCATAGATATTAATATACTTTTGAGGCCGATATAATGCATATGTTTTTCAAATTGGTTCGGCTACTAATTATCACTCAAAAATTATATATTTAATATTTTTTTTTTTATGGGTCTAGCACACGTGCTACAGGGAAGTCCCTAAAAGCGCACCAGGAGCGGCATATGTGCGGAAAAAGTGATTCACATTGTTCTTAAATTGCTGTAAATTGTACTCGGTGGGAAACACAGCCCTGGACAAATTATTCCAAAGGATGATGTTCTCCATATAAAAGACTGCTTGAAAAGCGTCGTACGCGGTAGTAACAAGCTAAACCTCATACGGATGTGAAGTATTAGCGCGACGTGTATTTCTAATATGCACCGCTCTGGGAGGAATTAAGCGGGCTATATCCTTAGAACACTTTCCATGAAAATACTTGTAGAACAGACTCAAGTCGCCAACCGTCCTTCGATGTTCCAGCGAATCAAGGCCGCCGGTCAGTTCCGGATCTCCAATCAGACGAACAGCTCTTTTCTGAACAGAATCCAACAAATGCAGTGTGTAATTTGGGAGCGGAGCCCCAAACATGGGAGCAATATTCCATAGTTGGTCGAATTTGAGCTTTGTAAAGAATTAACAGTTGTTGTGGAGTGTAAAGCTTTCTGGTTCGAAATAATATTCCAACTTTTGGGAAACTCTCCTTGTTATGTCTGCAACATGCTAAGCCAGGACATATTTGCTCCCAAATTAACGCCCAACAAATTGAGTGACGATATTAGGGGAATGGAGTGCCCCGACATAACTATGTCGGGTTCAGCAACGTTAACTTTTTTAGAAAAAACTGCCGATGAGTTTTTGTAGCGTTAAATTCCACTTGGTTACTGTCACCACAAGATAAAACTTCTTCTCAGATCTTTGTTTAAGTTGAACGACCTCGTGCTGTCTGCGGATATTCGCCTGAGTAGACGATGTCTGAGTGTTCAAAGTGAATGAACAGATGAAGCGTACTGTCATCTGCAAAGCTGCAGATTGGATTCCCGATCTTTTCCAGCAGATCGTTAATGTAAACGAGAAAGAGAGTAGGATACAATATGGAGCCTTGGGGCATACCGGCGTTGATAGTGAAGGTGTTAGAAAGAAATCCGTTGACCGCCACTCGTAAAGAACGCTCTCTGAGGAAACATGAGAGCCACAAACAGAACTTTTCAGACATATCATATGAGCGTAGCTTAGCCAACAGTCTCCATCGTGCCAAAAACGGTCGAATGCCTTGGATACGTCAAGAGCAAAACCGCTCGAGATTCTCCAAAGTGTTCAATTGCGTTGTTCCAAACATGTGTTACATAAGTAAGAAGATCTCCTGTTGATCTATGTTTATGAAAGCCATATTGGTGACCGCTAATAATGTAGCATCCTTCGAGATATTTTAGAAGATGCTGATTAATAACCTTTTCCCATGACTTTCGATATTATTGAAAGCAGTGCGACTGGTCGGTACTTATTTGGCAAGGTCTTCTTGCCTTTTTCAGGTATCGGTTTAACTGTGGCAGGAAGGAAATATTCTCTTTCTGTAGGATAGGTTGAAAAGTCTACTGAAAACTGGTGTTAGTTCCGTCGCACAGTTTTTGAGCACTATGGCAGGTATTCCGTCAGCGCCAGAAGCCCTTTTTGATGTCTAGCTTCATTAAAAATACGCTTCATGATACGCTGTCTGAAGACAATATCGGGCATCCTTGACTGCAGTATGGGAATAGTAGACGGTGTTTTTTCCTTCCTATATATATTGTATCTTCGAAACACTGATTGTAAAGCTGGCCTGGTTGTTCGCCGATGGATTTCTGTATTGAGGTTACCTCAAAAAGCGAAGTAAAAGAAAAATTCACAAATATTTCGTCAGTTTAAAAAAAGCCATAAGGTCGAAGATTTCGCTCAGAATAAAATTAAACAAGTTTTGAAGGCCTGACTACAGAGGTGTCAGAAAAATGTACTATAATAAAAGTTTCCATTAATTAGAAGACTAATAAATTAGATATTATAAAATGAAAACAAAGCGTTACATATACATATATATATATATATATATATATATATATAATATATATATATATATATATATATATATATATATAATATATATATATATATATATATATATGTAAAATCAACGTGAATAGAAATGACAAGATAGACAAGGAAAATGACACAGTGAAAACTATGGGGAGAAAAAATGAATCCAGAGAGGCGCCTAACTAAGGGATGATGACATTAGGACAGTACATGTGTGTGTAGTACAGGAAAGAAGCAGATGAAGGAACATGGAGGCTAAGTATGTCCACTCATGGCCAACGAACGCTGGGTAAGAGAAAAGAAAGCCGAAAGAGTCTCTTTATATTCCAGAATTATCATTAATTACACAGACCGACAAAATTTGGCCAAACCTTTTACCCAGAGACCAAAATAAAGTTTTTCCGAAGGTTTTTGACCCGCTGAATTCGAATCAGAGGTCACAATTTCTCTGATGGCTCTGGTTTCCGAAATATTCTAACCTAAATGTGAGAAAATCACGGTTTTTCGACATATTTGAGGTTATGTTTCATTGAAAAGGTAATTTTTTTTATCAAACCATTAATAGGGTCCAAAAGAACTATCCTTTCTCTTTAAAACGCATTTAGATTTGTGCGGATATCTTTTTTCATCTTTGAGAAGACGTATGTTGAAATTAAGTATTTCGACTTATTTCTCGATTTTTGGAAAATGAAAGGCATCAAATAAATACAATTCTTCGACGCATTAACTTTTGTTACGATTGTTAATTTATGGTGAAGGATGTTTCAAATTAGACTCATTTTGAGTTTAATAAGCAAATAGGAAAATTAATGCGTCGAAGAATTGTATTTATTGGATGCTTTTCATTTTCCAAAAATCGAGAAATAAGGCTAACTACTTAAATTCAACATACGATTTCTCAAAGATCAAAAAAGATGTCCAGACAATTCCAAATGCGTTTTGAGGAGGAATAGTAGTTCTTTCGGACCCCATTAATGATTTCATAAAAAGAAATTACCTTTCGATGTAACATAACCTCAAATATCTCGAAAAAAAACCGTGATTTTCGAACTTTTTAGGATAGAATATCTCGAAAACCGAAGCCATCAGAGAAATTCTGACCTCAGATTCGAATTTAGCGCATCAAAAAACTTTGGGAAATGTATATTCTGGTTTCTGGGTAAAAATTTGTCGGCCTGTGTTATTTATAAATATTGATAAAACTATTTGATCTTAAACTCGTTCAAATAGATGGGGTCAGTACCTGTAAAAGCATACGAAATAAAATAAACATCTCGCTCCGTCAATTAAATCATATAGTATTTGCACATATTGTGAGCAGCTGAATATGGACCTGTCATCCAAATAGGGAAATATCTTATGTATGCGACTAATTGGTGTAAAAAATGACAAACAAACTAGAGAACGAGAGGTTCGATTTATCTCTAAGTACCATCAAGTTCCATTCGAATTAGAAGTTTAAAAAAACAATTTAAAAATCAATAGTGCTATCTTCATTATTCTGAAAAAAAAGGCGAATTTGGATTCATCTCAATATATCTCGCCCCTGGAACCTGGCTATTCCTCGTGTCACTATTATTTTATACGAGAATACCAAGCAAAAGACTCATCGTGCTCGTAGAGTGTTAGTATCATTACAATATAACATGCAAATCGAAACCAGATTACTCATCATGAAGTCTTTTCTTGTGCTCTACCAACAAATACCTTCTTATCGTTTTAAATCTGCAAGTGGGCACGCTGCAGCAAAAAGGTTGTTTATTACATTCGTATTTTTCGTGTCTGGAACAGGATCCTTTGACCGAATAGGTTTTTCCGCAATTTTTACAGAAATAGGGACCACCTAAAATTAAAATTAAAAAAAAAATAAAAATTTTATACGTAACCCAATTTTAGAATCACGCTTGGAACAGGAAAATTCAGTAGAAATAAGTAAAAACTGAATAAAAATAAACAGTGAGTAGATTCTGTGTAAGAATAACCAAGAAACGGGGATACTTCATAAACAATTGTTTATGAAATATAGAGTTGTTTGGTACACTGAAATAGGTGATTAATTTGGTCAACTAAAAAGGCATTCACTACTTTTCTCTTGTCAATTTAAACACTTACCAGCCTTTCGGATGCCTGTAATTTAGTTAATAAAAATGTTGCACAGTTTTTAGCAACATTATATTTAAATAAGAAATATTTTTTAGAACAGCTGAATTTTCAAATTAAAGACATATCTGTTGTTTATATAAAACAGTTATAGGCTTTTAATAAAAGAAAGTTATCTTAGTTTAGGGTATCGAAACCATAAACAATCATGAAAACACTTAAAGGTAAAGACATAACCACAAGAAAATTAAAAAGTTTCTATGTGTCCTAGGATTCGAAACCACGATCTTAGAGTATAGGCTCCAGGCACTTAAGCTACAGCAGCAGCATATTTCAGCTTGCTAGTCGGAGATCTGTCTCGTTATTTTCTCTACCTTAGTCAAGAAAGAATTGTAACTCCCTTGACGTCACGCGCATGGCAAACAACAGGTCTACGACTAGCAAGCCGAAATATATTGGTGCTATGGTTTAGTTGGTAAAGCGCATGGGCGTATAACCTGATATCGTGGGTTCGAATCCCACTTTTTTTTTAATTCTCTTGTACTTATAACTTAACTTGCAAATGTTTTCCTGAAAACAATAATAGTTATATTGCTGTTACAACCAAAAATTCGTAACAAACATTTAGATTAAAATAATCAATTTTTGTTTAATAAGTAATATTCGAAGCCCTTAATGCTCGTGCAGCGTAACTGTAGCCACTGTTGGCCTCATGGTACTTCAGTTGACGTGTGTTGGCAGTTCTCTCAATTCCGAGGCCAAATGCCAATTTTTATTTAAAAATTTAGCTACAAGTTTTATCATTTTGTAAACTTGACACTATTTTTAAACCAAATTTTGGCAGTTTATATTAAAAAAACTATTACACAGTGTAATTGCATGGGTAATGAACCTATAATATGAATTTAACTATTTTTTTTTAAAGGAAATGTAGTGGGTGGTACGTAAAATTTCATTTCTCAATAGAAAATTGTTTAAGTATGTGTTACCGTCTCGTTCATTTCCAAGAAATAAAATAAATCAAACAGATATTCTATATATTATCATATTTATTTTCACTTGATTTCAGGTTACATTTAAGTCTGTTATCGTCAGTTCTCCCCTATTCTCATGGCCAGATATATGTCGGTTGAAATTGTATTTCAAATTTGTTTTTATACGGACATCTGTCTAATGGACATTTAAATCGATAGCCATCTTGTTTAACCATTTTGCAAGTGTATTTCTTGTGCATGTAGAGGGATTCTGGACGACTGTAACTTGCCGAGTGACATAAGTCACAAGAAAATTCTAAAAATAGTGGAAAAGTTAATAGATTTGTTGATATCTGATTGTAAAGGCTTAGGGAATTTGTCAATGTGAGTTTTCACTAGTTTTTATCAAATTCTAATCAGTCTACCTTCATTAATTTTAGAAAAAAATCATTTATTTTTTCGTAAGCACTTAAAAATGCTAAGAAATAGATCGACAGGAAGTGTGCGCAACTGTTACATTACATATATTTTTGAACTCGTGTTTTTCACAAGCTTCCGTTTGACACCCCGCTAGATCACCTGGTAAAAAATGATTCTTTTCACTTCCGATTTCACCGTCGAAAATTAACCCATTAAGTCAAAATTTGACTCTCAAAACTACACGGCTCTAATGAGGCCGTCAATTCCTAGATTAGTGCTAAATTTCAACTTTCTATGTCAAACAGTTTCGAAGAAAATCGAATGTGACAGACAGACGAACAGTCACCGAAGTGATTTTATAAGTGTTCCGTACGGAACACTAAAAAGCAAAATAGTAGTCAACGTAGCCCCTTTGGGTTTGGAGGCACATGTCATATGTTAAACCCTTTATTAGAGGTAATGTATGAAATAAAACCATTTTTAAATAAATTCTTTATTATGTTTACCTATTATAAAATTATTTATTTGTAGAACTTTGCACGTGAAACGTATTGTAGTGCCTCTTGACATTACTCTTCAAATTGCTTTTATAACTGCATCCGGGATATGAACACGAAAACTTCGGATTTATTCCACAATAGTATTTTTTATGCATGTAAAAAGATTGATATTTTTCGTAGCCTTTCTGGCAAATATCACATTTGAATTTAAGATCTAAAAATTACCAAAATAATTAAGTAGTAATTAGGTGACTAGAAGTGGAAGAAAATACATTCCCGAATTGAAATTTAAACAAAAAAAAAACTAGACAGAAGTTTAACAGTTATACCTGTTCTGATGAAATTTTTAAACAAGTTATTGATGCGCTCGTAAAAATTATGACGAGCTTTTTAATATATATATATATATATATATAATATATATATATATATATATATATATATATATATAAGGTGATCAACTGGAGGCAATGGAATGAGAAAAGAAGTAGAGGACGCCCGCAAACCCGATAGTTTTACAACATCAAAAGATTAGTGGGATACGACTAGATAAACAAGACCCAAAACTGAAGAAGTACCTGTTGATGATGATAATGATAATATTTATAAAGAACTCCACACTAAGCTTACGGAAATCGGATCCCGGTCAAATCGGCTGAAAATGTGGTATGTTATGCTTCAAGCCATTCTGATCAAAAGTCTCCATGGACATAAAGTCCAAAAATGGATAGATTAGGAATTATCGAGCATGGAATTAGTAAAAAACCGCTGAGAAAATGCTGTTTCTGCGTTTATTTTGGCTAGAACATGATTTTACGAAAAATTCCAACAGGATTATATGTTTTTTGGGTTCCTAATTATAAATATAATAATTTTGACCCATTTTGCTCCTAGTTTCGAATAGTGGTTATTTTGGTCATTTCAGGAGTCTTTTTTTGATTTAATTTGTCTAGAACATATTTTTTCGAAAAATTATACCGGAATTTTATGTTCTTTGAGTTGACAATTACGAATATAATAATTCAAATGGCGTTTATTTTTGGCCATATCACTTTCACCATTCTTTCTTGACAATTTCCTTAAAGTTGTTGAAAATAAATAATAACTTTTATATATTCTAGTCTAATTAAATCCAGAAAGGGGCCAAAAGTTGGCCAAAAAAAGAACGCTATTGGAAAGTAGAATCGAATTGGTTCAAAATAATTATTATATTCGTAATTATTAACTCAAAAACATAAAATTCCGTTAGAATTTTTCGCAAAAATATATTCTAGACGAATTAAATAAAAAAAATACTCCGGAAATGGCCAAAATGATCAATATTCGAAAGTAAGAGTGAAATGGGTCAAAATAATTATTATATTCCTAATTAGCAATCCAGAAAACATATAATACCGTTGTGAATTTTTCGTGAAATCATGTTCTAGTCAAAATAAGTCCTTAAAAAACGCAAAAATATCATTTTCTGAGCGGTTTTTTTTTTTTTACTAATTGCATGCTCGATAATTCCTAATCTACCCATTTTTGGACATTGTGTCCATGGAGACTTTTGATCAAAATAGCTTAACATACTGCATTGTCAGCCGATTTGACGGGATCCAATTTCCATAAGATTAGTGCGGGGTTCTTTGTTATGATACCAACAGAAACAAAAATTACATTTGCTGCCTTTATTCCATATCCTCTGGAAAAGCTTAAAATACCTCTTAGTTTACCGATGACCAAATTTTGGTAGAATTCTTTTTTGTTTTGGGTATAGAATACGTGCTGCAGAGAAATCTCTAAAACGTTATAGGAACGACACGTGTGGGGAAAAAGCGATTCATGTTGGTCCTGAATCGGTTTAAATTGTATTCGGTGAAAAACACAGTTCTGGGCAAATCATTCCAAATGGATAAGGTTCTCCATATAAAAGACTACTTGAAAAAGGTTGTACGAGCGAAGTACTAGCGCGAGAGGTATTCCTAGCATGCGCCGCTTTGGGAGGAATTAAGCGAGATACATCCATCAAACATTTAGATGAAAATACTTATAGAATAGATTTAAGTCAATCTGAGTCTCCAATCAGACTCTGAATAGAATCTAACAAATGCAGTGCATGTTTAGGAGCAGAGCCCAAACGAGGAAGTAATATTCTATTGTTGGTCGAATTTGAGCTTTACACAGAATTAACAGTTGTAGAGTATAAAGCTTTCTAGTTCAAAGTAATAGTCCCAGCTTTTGAGACGCTTTCTTCGCTATCCTTGCAACATGCTCATGCCAAGACATATTTGTTCCCAAATTAACGCCTAGCAAACTGAATGGCAATGCTAGAGAAATGGAGTGCCCCGGCGTAACTATGTCGGTTTTAGTAACGTTAACTTTTTTAGAAAAAATTGCCGCCTGGATTTTTGTAAGCGTCATATTTTACTCGGTTACTGCCAACAAAAGAAAGAAGTTCTTCCGGTTGTTTATTAAGTTGAACGACTTTCTGCTTCCTCCGGATTCTTGCATGAGCAGCCGATGCTCGAGCATTCAAAGTAAATGAAGAAATAAGCGCACTGTTATCTGCAAAGCTGTAGATAGCATTCCTGATCTTTTGATGAGAGAATGACAAAGCAATACAACAATACTTGGCACGAAAGTTACATGGAGATTCCAAAAGTGTAGATTGAAACACCCAAAAACAAATTACCTACTCAAAGAGGCAGAATCGACAATATTAACTCATAGATATAAAAATAATAACTTGTTGTTATAACTACTTAGGATTAGACTTGGATACAGAAAACAGATAAGAAGAAGATTAATGAAAGAACGACACACACACGAGGAAACAAGTAGGTATCTAAATGGAATACTGTGGGCCCATGAGATTGGCAAGAGACGAAAATATAATATATATATATATGCACATTAAAAGTAGCATAGATACAGTGAATAAAGAAAAATAATTGAATTGCATGTGTTTTTAGACGATTATTGGGAATATCTGGAAGGGACAGAATTCAAAAGAGAAATGTACGACTACTGGGGTGGGTGGTTTCCTGATGAAGGATATTTAAATAAAGCAACTAAGACGGTATGGTCATCTGCATATAAAATATGGAATAACAGTTATGAAATGGATACTACCAAACCGAAGGAAACTTAGAAGATCAAAAAAAGATACTGAAAGAGGGAATTTGAATAGCCATGAACTTAAGGGAACATGAGAGGGTCAGGAACACAGAAGTTAGACATCGGACATCGTAGAAGGACTTTTTGCACCTAATATCATATACTTCTTATTAGTTACACCTGTTTTGATGTATTTTTGAGGTTACTATATTTATTTCGCCAATACGGTCTATCAAATAAGAACGTGACCGCTCATATTCTTGAAAAAATGTGTTTTGAGAACATTTTTTGCCATCAATGTAACAACGACGCAATTACCTTAGTAAGTTGTCTGATCACCTCCCGCATAAATAATCTGGGATCTTCGAGGCATGCTGATTGATGATGATTTGAGATCATGAGCACGAAGATCTTATCGAATAGTTTTATGGCACCCATTCAAAAGCCATTTTCTTAATTTTGCTGCTCCTTGCCGCAGCGTCAATTTCGAGTCCCGTGAAAACAAAGACGTTCGGAGTGACTTTGCCTACCGAGCCATGTTTTGGCATTTTCCGTCTCGTTAAAAAGAATTACCCACTTCTTCACAAACGACTCCGACTTTTTAATATATTTAGCAGTCGCGGAAAGAAAGACTGCCTCGAACGGCCGCGCAAACAAGCGACTCATTATAAATTTTACGTAATTTCAACAAAACTTGGGAATGGACTGATACTTTTAGTAAAATGCGTCGTGGACAAAGGTTCCCTCTACCGATTTTTTGTTGAATCACTAGAATCGCATCTACCAAAAATGAATTATCGCGGACACGTTCTTACTTGACAGACTGTATAAAGTTCACCATACCCACGCGACTAGTCATAGATCTACTCTTTTTAATATGCTGACTTGTTCTGTTTGATTTTAGTAAGAATACGTCTTGATGTATTACAGAAAAAGCAATGCAGTGACAAGTAAGGAATAACGCCCTCTTCTAATGTCACTATTCTCCTACTTGATTGTCTATGTCTCCTGCTTCTCGTCTGACTGAGCAATCGGGACCTCTGATAACTCCAGACGGAGTTGGTTGCAAAATGTTTTGCATAGATTTCAAAATACGAAAGGGATGGACAATAGAAAACGATTTGACTTCTGCTTTATTTCTACAAGTATAAATTAAAGATCAGAATAAAGTTGACATTTAAAATAAATAATCTCTTTATTTGGTCAAAGTGTTGAACAATAAAATATTTTACTAATACTAAAAATCTAAATTGCCTTTTTTTTCCGAACAAGGCCACTCAAAGAAGTTTTTTAAAATATTACTGGATCAATAATAAACTATATGTGTAATAAAATAAGATGTGCAAAACAAGTAACAATTATGGTGCTCTTTATAAAGCTCATCATCATATGCAAAATTTTTAAAATTATGTTGCTCCTTAGGAGCAACTACCATTTTTTTGAGTTATTTCGTAATAAATTCTTTGACATGATAAACCAAGGACTTTCTAATTGTCAAATAAAAGTACTTCTTGTAAGAATGATTCGTTATTTGCGGCAGCTGAGAAATCATGGTTTTTGCGAATTGCCAATTTATTTACAGAAAAAACCAATCCTTTTATTAAAAACTCAGAACTTTATTAAAAGGCTGAGTACTAAAATATTAGACCCCCATACTATTCTGGTCGGTTTTTTAATCATTGTAGACGTATGCCAATGTTTCAATTAACGATTCACTTTCTATAATATTACATATATTTAGACTTTATGGCATTAATTTATCTTTCACCGATTTAATGGAAACATGTCCGATATCCACATATTTCGAACATTTTATAACTACACTTCAGAATATAACATGAGTTCTACATTATCATGAAATGAAATAGTAAATATTTTTTATGAAAGTCATGAGGAAAAGAACCTAATATTTTGCTTCTTTAAAGCCAAAACTTTGGAGTAGATGTACAAAATCAACCGAAATCAAATAGACTATATAACCATCAATAGAAGACAACAAAATATAGTCCAATCTGCCAAAACCTATCCTGGAGCAGATATACCTACAGACCATAATTTGCTGCTTATAACTATCAAGATTAGACTAAAAAAGTTAAAATATGAACAAACAACAACAAAAATTAACATCTCAAAGAAGAAGTCATAAAGAAGAGGATTCATGAGGGGATTGGTAAAAGTCTGGATACAAACAACCTGGGAACTCATCAGACACCGGAAGAAAAATGGCACCATATCAGAGAAACACTGGGAGAAGTATGGAAAAGCACCTAAAACAAAATTCAACCAAAAAGAAACAATGATGGAAGACGGAGGAAATATTGAATATGATAGAAGTGAGAAAAAAGTATAAGAACAACAATAATATAAAATACAAAGAAACGCACAACCTAATAAAAAGAAAGATAAAGGAGGCTAAAGACATGTGGCTGAATGAACAATGCATGGAAATAGAAGCATTAGAGAAGAAATACGACACATTTAATTTACATAGGAAAATCAAAGAACCTGCTGAATTAAGGTTACAAAGGCAACTACAAGTAATAGAGGATAAAGAAGGTAAAACTACTACTGAACATACAAGAAAGAATAGATAAATGGGAAGAATATATAGGGGAAATGTATAGTGACACAACTAGACAACATAATACAAATAAGCTAAATACAACGCCCCCCCCCCCCCTCCATAAATAAAGACGAAATATTAGCCGCAGCAAATCAGCTTAAAAACAAAAAGGCAGTGGAAGAAGATAATAAACCTACAGAAATCATTAAAATATTTCTTGACAAACATATGGACATTATACAGGACCTCTTCAACAGCGTATACAACACAGGTGATGTACCTCATGATTGGTTGACATCAATTTTTATACCATTGTCGAAAAAGAATAAACCTAGAAAGTGCGCGGAGTATCGGAATATAAGTCTAATGAACCACATCTGGAAACTCTTCCTTAAAATAATCCACTAAAGAGTCTACAAAAAACTAGATGAACGTACTGGACAAACATAATTCGGCTTTAGGAACAGACTAGGAACGAGGGACGCACTATTTTTCATCCGCTGACTGAAAGATGTAGGGATGTCAACTATGATGTTTATTTATGTTTCATAGATTTCCAAAATCATGAGAAAAACATGGAAATACTACAATCGTGTAACATTGATGACAAGGGCTTACAAATAATGTCAAGTTTATACTGGAACCAGACTGCCAAAATAAAAGTTGAGAATCTCATGTCCAAAGAAATAGAAATAAAGAACGGCATACGTCAGGGTTATATTTTGTCACCTCTGTTATTCAATATCTATTTGGAGAAAATCTTCAATAAAGCACTTTTTGATAAAAAAGTAAAGAAAAACCAAGAATTAATAATAATGGGAGATCTGAATGGGAGAACAGGAACGAAAACAAAGGACAATACCGTAGGACCATTCGGAGAAGACATTACTAACGACAACGGAGAGAGACTAATAGAGCTGTGTGAACTAAACGGCCTCAAAATAACAAACGGATTCTACAAACACAAGGACATCCACAAATATACTTGGATGCAAGAAACACGAAACTTAAAATCAATAATAGACTACATTATAATTAAAAACGATACCACTATCAAAATAAAAGACGTAAGAGTAAAGAGAGGGGCAGAATGTGGAACAGACCATAGACTATTAATAGCAAATATAAAAGTACCGTGGTACAAGACAATAAAGCAAAAAGAAACAATAGATAAAGAAAACAGAAATACTAATGAGATAACAGAAAAAGCAGACAAGGAAATAAAATACAAAATACACTTACTGCAAGACGAAACGATAAGAGACCTATATAGACGACGATTAGATCAAAAATTAAATGAATTTAACTACGACAACCTCCAACAGATGTGCATCAAACAGGAGTCCCTAGAAGCATTAGGTAAAGAAGACAACGAGAATGAGAAACATAAAATTAGAATCTGTGAAAAAACCAAAGAATCTAGAACGGAGAAAAAAAGACTATACGAAAAATGGCTGAATACAAAATCAGAAGAAGATCCACAGAAATATAAAGAGAAAAATGCAAAAACGAGGAGGATGATAAACAAAGAAAAGAACGAGAAATGGGAAAAATCGTGCGAACATGTAGAACAGTATATAGGAGGAACTAGAAGTACAGAGTCATGGAGAATAATTAAAGCATTAAGGACTAACAATAGAGAGAAGACGTATATAGAGTACATCCCAGAAAGCGAATGGGAAGAATATTATAAGAAGCTGCTAACAGAAGATAGACAAGAATTCCAAGAAGAGAACCCTGAAGAAGAACAGAATAAGGAAATAAAAGAGATAGAACTAAGCTATGAAGAAGTAAAGAAGACAATAAAAACACTCAAAAATAATAAATCTGCAGGGCCTGGGGTGTGGTAAATGAAATGATTAAGTATGGGTCTAATAAATTACATCGAATGCTGAGAAACATGTTCCACAGAGCGATAAATGGAGAAAAAATACCAGAGGAATGGTCAAAAGCTTATATAGTATCTATATTTAAAAAGGGAGACCGTAGAAAATGCACAAACTATAGAGGCCTAAGCATAATATCGAGTATGGGACGTTTGTATGGAAAAATTATTAAAAATATCATGGAGGAAAATATAAAAGGAAAAATTGGAGAAGACCAAGCAGGCTTTACGGCCGGAAAATCATGTATAGACCACATATACACTATAAAACAAACAATGGAAAAAAAACTGGCAAAGAATAGAGAAGTTCATCTAGCCTTCATAGACATAAGAAAGGCTCAGACTCAGTATCAAGACAAAGATTATGGAACGCAATGAAAGAAATAGGCATTGACAGGGAAGAGACTCCAAACATCAAAAGGCCTATTACAAGGATGCTCTACATCCCCAACACTATTCAAAATATACCTCGAACAAACATTAAAAAAATGGAAGCAAAAATGTAGTGGAATGGGAGTCCCAATACGAGAAGATTACTTATATACTCTAAGTTTCGCAGACGACCAAGTAATCATAGCGCAAGATGAGGAAGACCTCAGTTATATGGTAAGAAAACTGAAAGAAGAATACACTAAAGCAGGATTAGCAATAAACTTTGATAAAACGGAATATCTAACAACAAAGAAGGGAAACGTGGAGAATCTAGAAGTAGATAACGAAACAATAATCAAAGGACCCGATAGATTTAAATATCTAGGAACCATCATTTCAAAAAAACATCAGAAGAAGAGATTAAAGCTAGATTAGGACAAACGCGAACATGCATAAGACAATTAAATTCGATCCTGTGGGACAAGCACATTACAAAGAGAAACAAAACACGCATATACAAATCAATAATACAAAGCATAATGACATACGGGTCAGAAACATGGACGATCAACAAAAGAAATAAATCTAAAATTAACGCGGTAGAGATGGAGTATTGGAGAAGATGTTGTAGAGTGGCACGTATGGAGAGAATAACAAATGAAGAAATAAGAAGCAGAATGAACATCAAAGAGAACGCAATAAACACCATTGAAGAAAAACGATTAAAATGGTATGGACACATAAGACGAGGCGAAGATAATAGGTGGATAAAGAAAATAACGGAGTGGAGCCCTATAGGGAGAAGAAAAAGAGGAAGACCCAGACGATCGTGGAGAGACGATGTGGACGAGGCTATGGAGGACAGGGGTCTAACAGATGAGACTGGGAAGATAGAAACGGATGGAATCAAAGGCTGAGAAAAGGAAGACAGCGTCAGCTGTAGAAAATCCTTGTTATATATATATATATATATATATATATATATATATATATATATATATATATATATATATATATATATATATATGATAAAAAAGATGGAATTACAATTAATGATGTGTGTGTAAATAACCTCCGCTACGCTGATGATACTGTAATTCTAGCGGACAGTGAAAAGGCCTACAAAGACTCATAAATGGAATTATGGTTGCATGTGAGGAATATGGAATGAAAGTGAATACGAACAAAACAAAAACAATGGTGATCAGTAACAATCCTAATACAAATATAAATATTAAAGTACATCAACAAATACTTGAAAGGGTAACAAAAATAACGTACTTAGGAAGCGCAATTAGTGAAGATTGGGACCACTCTATTGAAATACGCTCAAGAATTGAAAAAGCACGAAGCTCCTTTAATAAAGTGTGTAGCATACTCTATAACTGCCAACTAAACTTAAAAACAAGAACAAGCGTGCTAAGATGCTATGTGTTCTCGGTCATGTTATACGGTATAGAAGCTGCAACAACAACGGAAACAACACAACAAAGAATGGAGTCATTCGAGATGTGGTGCTATCGCCGAATGCTACGTGTTCCTTGGGCAGCAAACGTGGAAATACTTGATCGGTTGGGAAAGGTACCAGAGTTCATTCCAGCTGTTAAAGAAAGAAAAAGCACTTACTTTAGTCATATTATGAGAAGCCAAAAGTATGCGCTCCTGCAACTTATAATTGAAGGAAAAATAATCGGTAGGCGAGGACCAGGAAGGCTCTACAACCCCTGGTTGGAAAACTTACGAGAGTGGACAAACATGACATCTATTTAGAGCGGCAATAGATAAAATTAGATGGGCAAATGTGATCGCCAACGTCCTTAGAAGATAAGGCATACTAAGAAGAAGAAAACCAAAATTTTGAAGTAGATATGTAGACGACTTCTTTGTTGTTCAGCCACATATCGAAGAGCTTCTGAATGAAATCAAAAAAAAAAACAGCCGGAAACATCGCATCATCTTTCATCATGACAATGCCAGCTCTTACACAGCACGTCAAACAATTGATTATTTAACGGAAAAAAAATCGAATTAATGTCTCATTACTCGTATTCACCTGATTTATCACCTAGCGACTTTTTTTTTGTTCTCGAATGTCAAAAAAAAGCATAGGCAGCGATTTTCATCACCTGAAGAAGCTGTTGAATCCTTCCAAAACCATGTTTTTGAGGTACCAACTTCAGAGTGGAAAAAATATTTCGAGAATTGGTTCGAACGCATACAAAAGTGTATAAATCTTAAAGGCGAATATTTTTACGAGACAATAAAAAGATTTATACCAAAAATTTTTTCTTTCATTGTTCTTCTAAGAACTTAGAAGGTAGCCCTCGTATATAGTAGTAATAATAGAAAAATTTAGAATTTGTGTGGCAAGCAACGTGCTAATGCGGAATGAGAAGCAACATACTCGTGACAGCGGGTGCAAATGTGCATAAATAAATGTTAGTTGCCGTATTTACGAAAACATAACGTATCAACATTATTTTGGTCAGTCTTAACATCGGCTCATTATGCTCACACCACAGTAAACCTGTAATCGCAAACCACTGTGTAGTTCAAGCCCAAAATCTGCAAATCCACCAAATATCCTTCGGTGTTGATTAACTGAAAAGTACTGAGCTTTAATTACAGAAAAGTTATGAACAAACAGAAGAATAAATAACTGGATGAGAACCACCAGGGGGATTTCTAATGTTACTGTCTAAATTTCACGAGGAATCTTATTAAAAACTGAAAAACGAAAGAAATTGACAAAACAACTGTAATTAACATTGTTTGATATCAAATCTTTTAAGATCCTCATTTAATTACTAAATTTTGTTAAAAATTAACAATTGCAATGAAATCAGAACACTACATCATTTAGAATTGTATAAATCATATTTAGTTAAATTGGAGGGACAAAAGCCAGGGAAGCTTAAAAGAGATTAGAAGAGACCTACGTCCAGAAGTGGACATACTTAGGTTGAGTAGATCTCCAGTACATTGCTCATAAAAAAATAGGCATTGTTTGAAAAAAACCACAAGAAACAATACCTTTGCTGAATGTGTTTAAAAAAAGTTCTTTTTTTCTTGTGGTAGTGTATATAAAAGGAACTGGACGACTAATATCCCTAAGAATTAAGGAACATATAATATGCATCAAGAAGTAATATATCCTGCACTCAGCTCTACAGAATACATCACCAATGTACAAGAAGCCGAAGTTCTTACTTCCATCTCTAATTTTTAAATACAAAAATTTAGAAAACCAATAAAAATTTGCAAACATCCTTACACTATTAATAGTGTAGATACTGGTTGCGATCTATACCACATTTAAATACCGGTGAGTAGGTATTTGTGCGGGCTTAGTGTTCTAATATGGAAAAAAAAAATCATTGACAATGCACAGTGTACTCGTAGCCCATAGCCCACATCGGAAAGTCACTTTCTTTTGATACAGTCTAATTCCAGTTTCTCACTGATAATTAAAGATTTTTTACAAAAGTTTGTATCAAAGTTCACTTCCCTTTACTACGTTACTCCTTTTTCAGAAAATTTATAAACAGTAATAAATCTTTGTCAAAAATAAGTAATTTTTCCTTTAAGACAATCTATTAGGAAATAATTCAAAAAATTTTTAGATGTACTTAAAAATAAATTTCAATTGATTGAACACGTTTAATATGAAGATTATTTTTATCTGCACGAAGACAAGAATAATTCTTAAAATAATGCAATTAAGTTTTTAAGGAATAGAGGATGGGCAAGAAAAAATATACGAGAGATAATAAAATGTGTTTAATTCTACACCTTCTTTCCCCACAAGAAACAAATCCTTTTTATATCGGTTCTTTGCACACTCTTCTGTTTCCAGATCCCTTCTACTTAAATAACATCGTAACGCCTTCCTTTGAATGACAAATGAAACCAACGAAAGAGAACGCAGTCACAGGGAGCTAAATCAAGTGAATGCTATATATCTAGATATGATATAATAAATTTTAAAAGATTTATCATGTTGAAAGTGATGCCTTCCGTCCAGCACTCTCTCTCGGGTTATTATTGCTGAAAATTGCAAGCTGGCACATAAAAATTAAAACGAAGTTGATTGAACTTATCCGCCGTAAAAGCTCAGTTGGTCGATCATCAGCCCAGAAAGCCTAAGGTTTAGGTTCGAATCCTGCTAAAGGTGACCTTTTTTAAATTTTAAATATTTGTTTGAAGCCACTAACATATCTTAACAAAAAGCATTTTTGAAATCTAATCCTGTATAGCTTAAAAACTTAGTTGGCATGTTATCGCTCCATATTGTTTTAATATTGATAATAATTATCCACATCGACAAGAATCTCTTCTTTTTCATGCACTTCCGTTGCGGGGAAAAGAATTTCTTCAGTGGGAAGCAGGCATTTTGATTCATGTTTCTTAATTAATCTGTGTAGAGTTGTCTTTGGTATTCCTAAGCGTTCAGAAGTTCTTCTGTAAGATTCTCCTCGTTCTATCATATCTACTGCTCGTTTAATGAAATCTTTGGAAAATCGTTTATGTTGTTTTGCGGATTTTGATAAGCCTTAAAGAAAAATATGATTAATATAAAATACTGAATATATTTTGTTGCTGCTATGGTTACTTTAAAAGATATGTCGCAAGCTAATTTAGTAGAAATATCTAATTGAGAAGGTTGTACTAAAAATATTGCCGTTATTTACAAAGAAAAATATTTTCTGAAACATGCAGATTTTTTTCATGTAGCTCTTATCGAAATATCAATCATTTTGGTAAAACCCCACCTTCTTGTAAGTTAGACTAGGTTCTAAAATTTATCCTTTTCACATATATTTGCTAATGTTTAAGTTATAATTTATTTGTTCAATTATTTATTAACAGGCTAAGCCAAATAAAATATAAGATTACAATATTTACCAATACTCAAGCTTAATATAGAGTAAAATACCAGTAATATACTAAAAAAAAAACAATACTGATTGATACGGATCAGCCATAAAGTTGAAAAAAAAATGAAGGAAAATATGGCAAAATATATAACAAAAAATAAGAACCTTGTATTGTATTCAATATTTTCTCAAACGCCGATCTTCTTGAAAATACGTCAAGATTACGATAACATGACTCTGTAACAAAATCATTACGTTAATTTATTATTTATTGATTTGTGTTTCCTCAAAGAGCGTTCTTTACAAGCGACAGTTGATGGAATTTTTTTTAATTTCTTCGCTACCAACGCCGGTGTTCCCCAATACCACCTACTGTGTCCTACTCTCTTTCTCATTTACATTAACGATCGGCTGGAAAGGACCATGAATCCAAGCTTTGCACATGAGAGTACGCTTATTTCTCTGTTCACTTTAAATGCTCGAACATCGGCTTCTCAGGCCAATATCCACAAACAGCAGGAAGTCGTTGAACTCGTAGATACCGAGCTGCGGTCCGTCTAATGGCCTTTAGAAGGTTGTAAATATTTTGACCTGCCTCTCATCTGAGTTGAGGTAATCGACAAATCGGCAGGCACGTAGGGGTAAATTAGAGTTAGTTCAGGTTAGGGTTTCCAGACTGAAACATGCGCGAAAATCAACGCTGTACAAATCAATGCACCAAAGTGTTCGACTAATAGGTACAATTCAGCATTTTTAGAAAATAAGATAAGTCAATCTGTACATAAAGAAATTAATGCTGTAACGTTTGTCAAATGCATGTCTTACAAATATAGTAATTACTGAAATATGTCTTTTGCTTTAATTTTCACACATAACTTGCATACTTACAGCTCTATACATGCCTGTGACGGACCGCAACTAGGTATCGTTCGAAAAAGATCTGTACCGCAACTCGGAACTTTTTATTGCCTTTTACCGACCCTAACCGCAACTCGGTATCAACCGTTGATCTTAACATAGCCTTGGAAGAAATCTATCTTGCGCTGGCAGTAACCAAGTAGAATTTACGGCTACAAAGACCTAAGCGGTGGATTTTTCTAAAAAAGTTAACGTTGCTGTACCCAACATAGTTATATCAGGACCCTCCATTCCTTCAGCATCGCTACTGAATTTACTGGGCTTTATTATGGGCACGGTTATTTGAACTGACTTTAATTTAAAGTTCTTGTCAATTGCAATATTATTGGTGGAAAAGGTTTGTGAAAGCATATAAAATAATAATAAAAAAATTGTCTTCATCGAGCTACTTTTGATATAGCGCGAAATAAAAAAAAAAAATGTGTTTTTTTCGAATATAATTGACTACATTAAGTATTTAAAATAAAATAATGCGTGTGTAAGTGTTTATGAGCGTGCGTGGTGTATTATTCTATGTAGTGTGTGCGTGGGCATGTGTGCTTGTGCGTCTGTATATATGCGCCTGCGCGCACAAGTGCATTGGAGAATACAAAGTATTATTTAAATATTTCATAAAGCTTAAAATGAGTAAAATCGAAAATTATTAATGTTTAGATGAGCCTGCATATTTGTGCATGTTATATATATATATATATATATATATATATATATATATATATATATATATATATATATATATATTTTTTTTTTTTTTTTCTCACCTACCACTGTTTATACGTAGACGTTATTTTGGAAAAATTCTGCGAATTCATTCATTTATATGTAATAAGCGATATCGCTTATCACTAAGGACACCCAAATATGCAAAGGGCATATATTGCATATTTTGCATATTATATGAATTTTTGTAAATATTTGCATAAATGCTTTAAAAATAGCATATACTCGTATGTGCATATTTGAAGGAATTTATAATAATGTAGGTCTTTGGCAGGCGTTTTCATTCATTTTTCGGAATAAGGGTCAATGTTTAGGCCGCCGCCGCCGCGCCGGTAGTTTTCCCCAAATAAATTTTATTATTTTTGTGGTCAGTAAAAACCAGTCAGTAAACCCCAGACGGAGGAGAATTTTGAGAAACATTTAGTAGTTTGTTGTTTTTATAACTAACGGCGACCCTGTCTTTTGCAATATTTGCATATTTCCGCTTACTTAGTTGCATCGCCCTGTATGTATCAAATTTAAAATGTATGTTTTATTATGCTGTTTACTACGTATATAAATTTTTATAATATATACCTACATTATTATTATTATTATTATATGTTCATCTTTAAGTAAAGTAATAAAATACATTATTATTTATATTTATTTTTTACTTTGTATAATATTATATTTAGATTTAGTTCATTCGCCCTGTATGTTAAAAATTTAAAATGGGTTTTTTATTGCTACATTTGTATAGTACTCGTATCATGTAATGTGAAACAATAAATTTACATTTTTCAAGTCTATTTCGATTTTTTTTACTACATATTTACACATGTATGTGCATATTTTGGGAAAATTATTCGCATATTTATGCGCATATTTTAAAGTTTTTCACTTGCATTTGGGTTTCCTTACTTATTACATATAAACGTAATAAAAATAATAATTATAATAATAAAAAAAATTCCACACAATTTATTACATTTTATATATGTATATTATTACAAGTCATAATAATAAAAATTTTAATTATATAATGATAATATAAAAATTGTATAATAAAAAAATTAATAATATGAAAATTATAATAATAAAAAAAATCCACACAGCAACAGTGAAAGCAGTCAAAAACTAGATACTTCTCAACTTATCCCAGGCAGTCCACCAAGCAGACACACATAGTCACACCTAATTACAACAGGAAAAGATCAAAACGTGGCCACAAAAGCCACTCCACGGAAAGCACAGATACCACATAGAACAAGACCACGTAAATTAAAAAGATTCTTACACCTGGTTACAGGATGGGCAGCTTTTCCCTGAAACAGAAGCCTTCTTACTTGCCATCCAGGATACAGTCATATTAACCAGAAACTACCAAAGCATATTATCAAAGACCAAACTATTACCGAAGACAGATGCAGGAAATGCGACGAGCATAAAGAAACTATCGAACACATAACAAGCGGATGTAAAATATTAAAAATACACAATCAGACATGACTCAGAAGTTCACCACAAGATACAAACTTATAGAAAATACAGATCCCTACTACATATACAGACCAACATCCATACTTGAAAATAAACATTACAAGCACTACTGGGACATCAGTATCCATACAGATAAAACAGTCCACGCTAATATATCCGATATTACTTTCCAATACTACACAAAAAAAGAAAAGTCACTTGTCTAATTGACATAGATGTTCCTAGCGATACAAACATCCCAAAGAAATATACAGAAAAAATTTCTAAATACACAGACCTTGCAACAGAAATGAAAAGGCTATGGAAACAAGAAAAAGTCATCATTGTCCCCCTCGTCATATCAGGCCTTACACCAACAACATTCACACCACACTTAGTAGTTAGTACAATTAGAACTCAACACAAACATACACAAAAACATTCAGAGGTCAGTGATTTTGAAAACATGTAACATTGTCAGGTCATTCCTTAATACAGAATGGTAATAGCTTTTGTGCTGACTTGGCTTAGGCCTGTCAGCCAAACCTGGAACCAAATTAACCAAATGTGAGAAGAAGAACTTTTGTTGGTATAAAAAGAATAGCGATTCTTGACCTCACAAAATCATAAACAAATTTCCTCTTTTTGTTTACGTAAGTGACATTCGTACCAAGGGTTTATTAATATTATTGTGATCAGATTCAGTTTTTTTACATCTTGTACTAAACTAGATGCCAATTGCTCTTTTTGTTGTTGTAAAGTCAACTTTGTAATTTGATCCTGACGATTCTCTACAGCAGTTGGTGTGCATTCCTTTTTTTATTTCATTAAAACATTTTTACACAACGTTTAGCACTAATGTTATAAACGTTATTGATGTGGAACGATTTACTACACTGAATTTTGAAAATCTTGCTAACTCACATAAGTGGCACTGACAGGTTTTCAGTGCAGTGGATTATTACATTTCGATAAAGCAAACTATACAATTCTATTGCATGAGGAGCACAGAACTGTAGGCAGCTTATCGTCATTTATACAAAAATTTATATACACTTTAATAACTTACCTAAATTTTTTTGTAATGCCCTTGGATATTAGTCATTACGTTTGTTTTCCTAAAGGTAAAATATCTCGAAGAATTACTTAGGATTAATGACTTTGATGACGAAATTATTCATAAATACTTAACATTATCTAAACATAACAGATAATTTTATATTCAGAAACAAGGAACAGCTATGGTAATTGCTTATCACCTTTCATAGCCAATTTATTCATGAGTAAGTTTGAAACCAGTCAAGAATTGGAATATTTCCCAAGGGTATGGTATACGTATGTGCATGATATTTTCGCGATTTTTGATACAAAGAAAGCAAATATTGATGACTTTGTTTCCACATTAAATAGCCGGTATGATTCCATTAAATTCAGTTACGAAGTTGAGAACAAAGGACAACTGCCTAGATATTTTAATTAATAAAAATAATAATAGATTAGAATTTGATATCTATAGGAAAGACACAGTAACAGATAGATATATTCCTAATGATTAATTTCGTTGCAAACAACACAAGTTAGCCTCATTACATTTTTTAGTTTATCGTTTGGTCATTTTTCCTCTGAATAGAGTAAACTTTAATAACGAAAGGAATCGTATTATAAATATTAGAGTTAATGGTTATGACGATGACTTAATAAACAAGCTAATAAATAGACATAAGTTCAGGTTAAATATTTAGAATTCCACCTTTTTTACACGCGAAGAAAATAACACTAAGTATGTCTCCATACCATATAAACCGAAATATAACAAGGCACTCAATAAGGTATTTAATAAGGTAGGCCTCACGTTAGTCTATAAGTCATCAGACAATTTGAGGAATATCTTAGGAAATCCAAAAGATAATATTTCTAATTTTGAGAAAAGTGCAATTTATGAAATTAATTGTAATGATTGTGACAAAAAGTATGTTGGGCAAACTAAAAGGTCAATTAAAACACGATTTAAAGAACATTTAGCACACTTAAAATACAGTAGAACAGAAAAAGTCTAACATTGCCGAACATGCCCTTGAAGCTGATCATATTGTAACATTAGATAATCTAAGATTAATAAAAAATATATCTGATAGGAGATTGTTGAACGCATACGAAAGTATGGAAATTATAAAATGTAAAAGTAGTTCAAATAAAGACAGAGGGCCTATTCCTTATAGTTCCCTCTACTAGTTACTTGACCGGAACTGATGGTCTTACATATGCCATTAGTTCTGTCTGAGTAATTCAAAGCTTAGGCTAAGTATAAATAGGGTAGATTTATAGTTTAGCTTTCGTCAATCATCGCTGCTGATGAAGCTAACATGGTTAGCGAAACGCGCATCGAGTGCAAAAATAAAGTGTTTGGTGTAGTGGTGATATTTACTGAGTAGTTCCTAAAGCACAATAAACACATTTTATTCTATTTTCAGAATATTTATTATTTTCAGTAGCGCGAGATATTTTATAGCGAAGTCAAGAACTGACGAAGTAATACTAATTTTGAATAACTTAAATGAGTTTATCCACTAAGCTAAAAGTAATGAAAAAGAGAAAATTCAGATTTTTTATTTATCATTTTGTGATGTCAAGAATCGCGATTCTTTTTATTACAATTTTTGTATTATTATAATTTTATTATTATTACTAATGTGGTTCTTCTTTCTCAAGTTTGATCAATGTGGCTCCATGTTTCGCTGACGAGCCCAAGCCAAGTCAGCACAAACGCTATTACCATGTATGTATTAAAGAATGACCTGACAATGTTACATGTTTTTTAAAATTACCGACCCCTGAATGTTTCTGTGTACCTATGTTTGTGCTGAGTCCTAATTGTAATTGTAAGTGTGGTGTGAATGTAGTTGGTGTAAGGCCTGTGGCTGATATGACGAGGGGGACAATGATGACTCTTTCTTCTTTCCACATTTTTATTTCTGTTGCAAGGTCTGTGTATTTGGAGATTGTTTCTGTGTATTTCGTTTGGATGTTTGTATCGTTGGAGCCAGCTATGCCAATTAGTTAGGTGACTTTTCCTTTTTTTTGCACTAAAAAGTATTATCGATTCTATTGGCGGAGGCTGTTTTATATATGGATAATGATGTCCCACTAGAGATTGTAATCTTTATTTTCAAGGATGGATGTTGGTCTGTATTTGTAGTAGTTCTCTATGAGTTTGTATGTTGTGGCTAGTGCTTGGTGAACTACTGTTGCCGCTGAGTCATGTCTGGCTGTGTATTCCGTTCCGACTAATATTTTACACCCGCTTGTTATGTGTTCGATCGTTTCTTTTTGCTGGTGGCATTTCTTGCATCTGTCTTCTATAATAGTTGGATCTTTGATGATATGCCTTTGGTAATTTCTGGTTAATATGACTTTATCCTGGATGGCAAGTAAGAAGCCTTCTGTTTTAGGGAATAACTGCCCATCCTGTAACCAGGTGTATGATTGTTTTTTATTTACGTGGTCTTGTTCTATTTGGTATTTGTGTTTTCCGTGGAGTGTTTTTTCTGACCACGTTTTCATATTTTCCTGTTGTAATTGGATATGATTGTGTGTGTGTGTCTGCTGGGTGGTCTGCCCGGGATAAATCGAGAAGTGTGTAGTTCTGGTTTGCTTTTACTGTTGCTGTGTGGAGGTTGCTCTGCTTGGTGTGAAAGAATTGTATTTGTTTTGTGTGTAGTGATCTTATATCTATGATTCCTCTTCCTCCTGCCTTCCTCTCGATGGTAAGTCTTTCTTTGCATGCACTTGGGTGTAATTTCCTGTATTTGGTGAATTAAGACCGTATAATGATGTGAAAGTTTTCTGTGTCTGTGTGTGACCATTTGATGATACCAAATGGTTTCTGTCTCATGGTGGTCTCTCCATTGGCCTTTGTTGATGTGGAGCACCTTACATTTACTTATACCAAATTCCATATTGATATCTAAGGTGAATGTTTCTGTGATTTTGAGGAGTTCTTTCGGCTCTGTTTCTGTGGCAGCGTAGAGTTTTATGTCATCCATATATAGGAGATGGTTTATTTTATGTTGGTTCACTTTATGGTGTCTAATGCAGAAGCCATGGTCTGTTCTGTTTAGTATATTTGAGAGTGGATTGAGACATAGGCCAAACCATGAATTATTATTATTATTATTATTATAATTTTTTTATTACATTTATATGTAATAAGTGATATCACTTATCTATAATATATAAAATGCAACGTCTCTCTGTCTGTCTGTCTGTCCGTTAGTGCGCTTATCACTGGAGAACCACTTATCCGATTTACGTACTTTTTTTTTAAAACATACATATGTTCTCTGGCCAGGTTATAGGCTATATTTTATTATGATAGGTAGCATAAGGAATGAGCAGTGACGTAAAATAGTGAATAAAGTTGGAAAAAAGTTTGCCGCTAGCGCGTTCCCTTGCAATACACAGCCTAAACCATTAAATATGGAACAATATTATGTAGCAGAGAATATCTATAATCTATAATATATAAAAAATGCAATGTCTCTCTGTCTGTCTGTCTATCTATCAGTGTGTCTATCACGCGAGAACCACTTATCCGATTTACCTGTCTTTTTTTAAATTCATACATATATTCTTTGGCCAGGTTATATAGTAATAATAATAATCTATATCTGTAACATATATAAAATGGAACGTCTCTCTGTCTGTCTGTCTGTCCGTTAGTGCGCTTATCCCTCGAGAAACACTTATCCGATTTACGTGATTTTTTAAATTCAAACATATGTTCTCTGACCAGGTTATAGATATATATTTTTATTACATTTATAATATATATAAAATGCAACCTATCTCTGTCTGTCTGTCCGTTAGTGAGCTTATCACTGGAGAACCACTTTATCCGATTTTCGTACTTTTTTTTTTAAACATACATATGTTCTCTGGCCAGGTTATAGGCTATATTTTATTACGATAGGTAGCATAAGGAATGAGCAGTGACGATAATAGTGAATGAAGTCGGAAAAAAGTTTGCCGCTAGCGCGTTCCCTTGCAATGCACAGTCTAAACCATTAAATATGGAACAATATTATGTAGCAGAGAATATCTATAATCTATAATCTTTAATATATATAAAATGCAATGTCTCTCTGTGTGTTTGTCCATTAGTGCGTTTATCATGCGAGAACCACTTATCCGATTTACCTATCTTTTTTTGAATTCATACATATATTCTTTGGCCAGGTTATATAATAATAATAGTAATAATAATCTATATCTATAATATATATAAAATGCAACGTCGCTCTGTCTGTCTGTCTGTCCGTTAGTGCGCTTATCCCTCGAGAAGCACTTATCCGATTTAAGTGATTTTTTAAATTCATACATATGTTCTCTGACCAGGTTATAGATATATATATTTTATTACATCTATAATATATATAAAATGCAACGTATCTCTGTCTATCTGTCTGTCGGACCGCTAGTGCGCTTATCACTGGAGAACCATGTATCCGATTTACGTGCTTTTTTTTTTAAACATACATATGTTTTCTGGCCAGGTTATAGACTATATTTTATTACGTTAGGTAACATGAGGGATAAGCAGTGTCGATAATAGTGAATCAAATCGAAAAAAATTTTGCCGCTACCGCGTTCTTTTGCAGTACACTGCCTAAACCACTAAATATGAAGCAATATCATGTAGCAAAGGATATCTATAAAATATATAAAATTAGCCGTGCCCGCGGCTCCACTCGCGTGGACTTGATTCACTACTTTCGTCACTGCTTATTCCTGTTACCCCAACATAATGTGTGCACTTATCACTGAAGAACCATTTATCCGATTTATGTGCTTATGCTAAAACCATTAAATATGGAACAATATCATGGAGCAAAGAATATCTATAATATATATAAAATGCAACGTCTCTCTGTCTGTCTGTCTGTCCGTTAGTGCGCTTATCACTCGAGAACCACTTATCCCATTTACGTGTTTTTATAAATTTATACATATGTTCTATATAATTCGATATAAGCCTAGATAAAGGGAGATAAGGTGAGATAATGGGAGATAAGGAGAAATAATGGGAGATAAGTCGAGATAAGCCTCGATAATGGGAGATAAGGTAAGATAAAGGGAGATAAGTACAAATAATAGGAGATAAGGAGAAATAATGGGAGATAAGCAGAGATAAGTCTAGATAATGGGAGTTATGGTGATATAATGGGAGATAAGCAGAAATATTGGGAGATAAGGAGAAATATTGCGAGACAAGTCGAGATAAGCCTAGATAATGGGAAATAAGGTGAGATAATGGGAGATAAGGAGAAATATTGGGAGATAAGGGGAAATAATGGGTAATATTTTATTACGTAGGGTAACATTGACGATTGGTTGACGATAGTAGTGAATCAAGTCCACGCGAGCGGAGCCGCGGGCACGGCTAGTTACATATAAATGAGTGAATTGCAGAAGGGAGAAAGAAAATATATATAACATACACAAATATACACGCTCATCTAAAGATTATTAATTTTCGATTTTAAAAACATTTTAAGCTTTTTTTTATTATTTTATATATTTTCACAAACCTTTCCCACCAATAATATTTGTAATGGACAAGAACTTTAAATTAAAGTCCGTTCAAGATAGCAGTGTGGGAGCATGAACATGTAGCATGTGGAGCAAAGAGAGCTTCTCAAAAGCCGGGAACTAAAAAGCTTTACATTCCACAACAACTGTTAATTCTGTACAAAGATCAAATTCGACCAATGATGGAATACTGTTCCCATCTTTGGGGCTCTGCTCCAAAAGATACACTGCATTTGTTGGATTATATTTAGTTCGCCTCACCCAGTACTCACTAGAAACCTTAATTCTTTGGAACATCGAAAAACGGTTGACGACTTGAATCTATTTTACCAGAATTTTTATGAAAAGTATTCGATGGATGTAGCCCGCTCCCAGAGTGATGCGTGCTAGGAATACATGTCGCGCTAATGCTTCACATCCGTAAGAGGTTCAGCTTGTCACTTCCCGTACAATGGAATTTTCCATCCAGACATGCGTTTCCTATATATATATATATATATATATATATATATATATATATATATATATATATATATATATATATATGATTTTCTACAGCTGACGCTGTCTTCCTTCCTGTCCTCCATAGCCTCGTCCACATCGTCTCTCCACGATCGTCTGGGTCTTCCTCTTTTTTCTTCTTCCTATAGGGCTCCACTCCGTTATTTTCTTTATCCACCTATTATCTTCGCTTCGTCTTATGTGTCCATACCATTTTAATCGTTTTTCTTCAATATTATTTATTGCGTTCTCTTTGATGTTCATTCTGCTTCTTATTTCTTCATTGGTTATTCTCTCCATACATGTCACTCTACAACATCTTCTCCAATACTCCATCTCTACTGCGTTAATTTTAGATTTATTTCTTTTGTTGATCATTCATGTTTCTGACCCGTATGTCATTATGCTTTGTATTATTGATTTGTATATGCGTGTTTTGTTTCTCTTTGTAATGTGCTTGTCCCACAGGATCGAATTTAATTGTCTTATGCATGTTCGCGTTTGTCCTAATCTAGCTTTAATCTCTTCTTTTGATGTTGCGTTTTTTTGAAATGATGGTTCCTAGATATTTCAATCTATCGGTTCCTTTGATTATTGTTTCGTTATCTACTTCTAGATTCTCCACGTTTCCCTCCTTTGATGTTAGATATTCCGTTTTATCAAAGTTTATTGCTAATCCTGCTTTAGTGTATTCTTCTTTCAGTTTTCTTACCAACGGAGGTCTTCCTCATCTTGCGCTATGATTACTTGGTCGTCTGCGAAACTTAGAGTATATAAGTAATCTTCTCGTATTGGGACTCCCATTCCACTCATATTTTTGCTTCCATTTTTTTAATGTTTGTTCGAGGTATATTTTGAATAGTGTTGGGGATGTAGAGCATCCTTGTAATAGGCCTTTTGATGTTTAGAGTCTCTTCCCTATTTTATGTCCTATTTTTTATGTTCACTGTGTTTGTTTTCGTAGAGAAGCTTTTACTGCGTATATTAGTTCTTTGTCAATGCCTATTTATTTCATTGCGTTCCATAATCTTTGTCTTGGTACTGAGTCAAAGGCCTTTCTTATGTCTATGAAGGCTAGATGAACTTCTCTATTCTTTGCCAGTTTTTTTTTTTCCATTGTTTGTTTTATAGTGTATATGTTGTCTATACATGATTTTCCGGCCGTAAAGCCTGCTTGGTCTTCTCCAATTTTTCCTTTTATATTTTCCTACATGATATTTTTAATAATTTTTCCATACAAACGTTTCCTACTGAGTACAATTTAAAGCGATCCAAAACCAACGTGAATCGCTTTTTTTCGCACACTTGTCGCTCTTGCATCACTTTAGGGATTTTCCTGCAGCACGTGTGGTATGCCATATAAAAAATTGCAAAATATTTGTTGGCATTTATAAGGGACAAACGATACGCGCCATTAATTTCTGTTCTTAAATGCCGTCCGCTCAATATACCTCTCTCTTCCTCGAACTGATATCAAGTTGCCTGCTACTAAATTTAAGCTTAATCTTTGGTTAGAGGCCTAATCAGAAATACAAATTAACACGCCAAAAGCAAAATACATAGAGGCAGAATGAATAACCATACAACTAGAAACAGTAGAAATAACAACTCAAATTAATACCTTCTTAGGAGTAGACTTCGATAGAACAGGACCAGATGACAGATTAATAAAAGATTAAGATAAGCAATGAAATCAATTGCCAGTTTATCTGAAATTCTCTGGAGCCAGGAGATTGGAAACAAGCGAAAATATGATACCTATGGAGCTCTTAGTAAAAGTAGTAAAGATAGAGACAAGTAACCAATAGAAGACTAGATCGGCGGAAATGGATCTGTTTGATGATCACTGGAAACATCCATACAGAACATAGCTCGAATTGAAGATATAGACAACGAATGGGAGTGATTTCTGATTTTCTAATGACGGATATTAAAAGAAATGCCTGAACTAATCTGGACTATTGTAATCAGACAACATCAAAAGATGTTTTAAATTATATTACATTAGAATTAATAATAAAACGCAGCTATATTTAGGCGAGGTATAAAGGTTATAAATACATATATACATATATACATACATACATACATACATATATATATATATATATATATATATATATATATATATATATATATATATATATATATATATAAACTCCTGGACAAAATTAACGCAACAATCTGAAAATTAATTTTATCTTTTTCTTATGTCAGTTTTAAAGTTTATCGAGTATTTGAATAGTAGGCAATGCATATTTTGTTTCGTTGTTCATGACAGAAATCAAAACAATTCGTTTAGATTTACAGTTTTAAAAAATTTTTTTAGAAGATAAACAATTTTCTGTAATAATGCCATAGATTTTCTTTAAAAGTAAGCTTATAAATTGTTCCCTTTTTCAAAGTAATACTGTTTTATTTTTGACCCCGATGAATTTGATAAATGAATCGAACAAGGAATTTAACTGAACACGAGGTAGTGAGAACCTCAGTTTTATTGGACGAGGGATATTGTCAGAGTTATGTTGCCAGTTTGTTAGGCAAACATCGTTCCACAATAAGTCGTATGGTAAGACGCTTGAATGAAGTAGGAACTTATTCTAGAAGGCTAGGGCAAGGGCGAAAACGATGGACTAGCGACCTAGATGAACGTTTTATAAGACAATATGCTTTAAGAAACAGGACTGCCACTAGTTCTATTATAAGAAACGAACTCGAAGCTGTTCGCAATGTCACAATTTCTTCTAAAACAGTTAGAAGACGGTTAAATGAAGCTGGATTAAATAGTAGGAGACCAGCCACTGCGCCTTTGCTTACTAGAGAGAACAGAGTTGCCAGGTTACGTTTTGCTCGAAATCACGAAAACTGGGCTGTGGATGATTGGAAACAAGTTTTTCTTCACAGATGAAACTAGGGTTAGTCTAAAACATACAGATGGGCGAGTATGGCGAAGACCAGGAGAGAGGTTTGCTCCTTGCAATATCTCTGCAAGGATTCCATTCGGCGGTGGCTCTGTTATGTTCTGGGGTGGCATCTGCTTTGATGCTCGGACAGAGTTAGTTCCTGTCCGTACGAGATCCATGAATGCTGACTACTATCTTGAGGATATTGTAACAGAACATGTGATGTCTTTCGGTCATTTTGTGGGGCCCAATTTCCTGTTCATGCAAGACAACGCTCGACCTCACGTGGCTAGGGAGGTACTCGATTATCTTAATCAAGTTGATATACTGATTATGCAATGGCTACCAAAAAGCCCGGATCTGAATCCGATAGAACATATATGGGATCACCTTAAGAAAAATGTGAAACGTCATATACCTGCACCTAGAAAACCTGAGGGAACTTGAAAATGCAATTATCACAGAATGGGAGCAAATTCCTCAAGATTTTATCCAAAATTTAATTAGAAAGCATGCCTAGGCGCATAAACGCTGTCATCCGAAGTAGAGGAGGCAACACACGCTACTAGTGTCCCAGTTACACCATTAATTTTGCTACTAGTGTCCCAGTTTATTTTTTTCATTATTACATAATTTCAACGATTTTTGTTATTAGGTCTAAGAATAATTTTGATTCGAATCTTATAAAGAAAATTTGGTAGCTAATTCACTTTTAAAGTATCCGAATAAGTTTTTTTTCTAACTTTTAGTGTAACCAATGTCCATAAAAAATTATTAAAATTAATTCATTATAGAGATTTGTATGATTTAATATATTGTTGCGTTAATTTTGTCCAGGAGTGTATATATTATATATATATATATATATATATATATATATATATATATTATATATATATATATATATATATATAAATTTTATCAAAATATTAGTTGCGGCTTCGTCAAAACTGTTGGATTATTACGAAAATATACCATTTCTAAGGGAGATTTATTGACTCTATAGAGTATGGAGGATGTCCCGTTGGTATATATAGCGATCTCACTAGACCATTAAATTGTGTAAGGCACCGGCAGCTCCTGGACTAGACTGAAGCACATTGAGAAAGGGGTCTTCCGGTGAACTGGCCGGTTTTTGGTCAACAGCACAGCCAACCTGGGAATGGACAAAGATATTATTCATTAGGTCCCATGACTGTTAGTTTAAGAATTCGACAAAAGTCCGTACTACGTAGACTTTCTTTGTTCACCTACTATATTATTGTTCGCTGATGAGTAGTCATCTCAAAGGAAAGAATATTTGGAAAATATATATAACCACAGTATGAATGCGTTGCTGTAATGGTTTAATAAAAATTCTTAGTACCCAAATAATTCTAAAACAACATATATTAGATTTCGTACAATACAAAACAAGAGGACTTATGGTATGAGTTTAAAAATGAGCTTCACTTCTTTGAAATTTCTGGATCTTACAATAGAGCAGAGTCTCGAAGAAATCCTGTGGAATGCAGGATTCTTTTTTTAAATAAGCATTTTGTAGTAAGGAACCTTGGAATGGTATTTCCTACTGAAGACCTTACAATTTATAATGTCTTTGTGAGATCCAGAATTCACTACATGAGTTTTGGAGCGCTGCGTCTTCATCAAAGATGTTTTTATTACCCCAAGATGTAAATTTATGTACTTAAATAAACTCAATTTTTGCAATCCAGTAAGATTCAGAATCATTTTACTCGCCGCAGGAAGAACTTTTGTCTCAGGTCTCAGCTAAATCTGAGTGTATTTTCAGCCGAAAGTCTCAAAGTATTTTTGCTATTAAGAATAAAGGATGGCGTTTTCTCAAGAAATTGATAGGCAAAAGAGAAGCGAAGAATTCAGATAGGAAGTTGGGTCTTTCATGGGACGTGGCATTAATACGACGGTGGTATAATAGATTTATTAAAGTTTTAACCAAATGGATTAGCAACCGATCAAAATAATTCTACCATTAGAAATAGGTGAGAAATTGGTCATCAGTGATTTTTTAATGTAAAGGAAGCATGTACAGGGTTTTACGAGAACTACTTGATGCATACCTTCCCAAATCTATTATTCGTTGAAGAACGCATTTTGTAGCGTTTACAATCTAAAATAATGAAGCTCATCAAACGAAAGCATAGGAGTTTCAAAAAATTTAAAAAATTCAACTCACCAGTATTGGGACAGCAATACAAGGAACTTCGAGTAGATATAAAAAGGAAGATTGACAGTTATAAAAAGGAAGATTGAAATTGCTTGTCAAATTACACCACTTAAGGATGAAAATTTTATTTCAAGTGATCTAAAAACCTTTTTTTGGATTTTTATTCATCCTAAAAAAGCAAAAAATTCACTACCTATATACCCCTATATTTGTGAACGATAATTCTCAGTGCTTTGATCCTGAAAGTGTTGTAAATGCATTTCCAACTTTTTTTGGTACTGTGTACGTCTCTTCAAGGAATCTGACCTATCCGCGTCAATCAATACATATATATATATATATATATATATATATATATATATATATATATATATATATATATATATATATATACATATATATGATAGATAAGATATTTCCATACTTGTCGACTATGAGACCAGGTAAACTGGCGCACGTCGTTTCATTGACACCAGGCAGAAACGCTGATGTTGGTAAAAATCTGTATAACCGACTCTCATAATCTAGGCTCTTAGTCAACTCATATTTTATTGGAAAAACCCAGCAGATTAATAAATAAATAAGTTACAGTTCAGTTAAGTTAAAGTATTGTACTCTATCAGCTGGGTTTTTTTTTAATATTTGAAATATGTTGTACCTCAATAAAAACTAAGTAATAATAAATACGGTTTTTAAAAAGTGATTTTTGAAGGGAGAAAATTCTTGTTTAACTATTGTGTTCTACATATTGGGTAAATTTACTTAGATTATTTCATATTATAGTAATTTAGCTGCAATCTAGGTAAGGCACTGTGTAATATTTGCAAGTAAATATGCCGTCAAAATATCTGTAGAATGTCTTGTAATAAAAATCTTCGTATCTTGAGGACTTTGGAAAATATTTTCAATAATAAGTAATAAAACCTGAAATATTTATTTTTAACAATATATTACAATACTACAATAATCAACAATTAACCAATAACTTAGAAACTACTAAAAACAATATGATAACTTTTAACTTGTATTTACCAGTATAGGAACACATACAACCCTTGTTTTATGTTTAAAAATGCCTTATGTTTTAAACGATATTACATATATAGATAAGATTTTAACCTAAATCAATTAAAATTAAACTGTTAAAATACTTTCAACAAAAATAAACTTGAAAATAATGTGGCAACCAAAATAAAACTATAATAACTAATACTTAAAAGATAATTTAATTTTAAACAAATATCATTGATTCAAATATCTTAGCCTTTATAACTGGCATACATATTTTTTAAATCGTTATGAAATTGGTGTTGGAAAAATTGCTTGAAGCAGTAATCGCATTGTCAATTCAAGTAAAATTCGTTATTCAAATACACTACTTTGTAGTCATTTACTTAAGACTGAATAGCACCGAATTATATCAGTATATAAATCACAGGTGAATTCAGATTCAGGCTCTTTCCCGCTAAGAATGCTACGAAGCATCGCAAATCGTGCTGCTCAGAATCAATTCATCTTTATTTTACTTTCGTCGCTTTTCCTCGTGGGTATAGTAGACAATTGACGAACTGGATAAATTTTTCCGAGCGAAACCGATCTTTATACGGACTCGAAATATATTTAAAGCCATGCAGGTGATTATCTCGATGCTTATCATTGATTGCTTGTCAAAAATCGTGAGGTACTTGAGCAATCACAGTGAAAATTCACAATTTTTTTTGGAAACAATAATTAAAACAAACATCTACACGTCTTCTTGAATGATATAAGGGTAAGAATATTAGCTCTCTAATTTAGGTGTTGGGATATTTTAATTTTAAAATGGTATATTCAAAAAGTATACATGACAAGGTAGACAAGGTCAATTATTCAATAGTAACTGGTTGTTGTTGCAATTAATAATTAGTTCCGGTTAGTTCATGCTAGCTATAAACATTTTCATGACATTTGCTTTATTAGGTTAAAAGCGTGTTTCGAAAATGTGTGAATTTCTTTTTGGTTATTTTTAAAATGAATAAATGAATTGAGCAAAGAATTTACTTTAGATGTTGTCTTAAAAACGAAATTGATACCTGTGTGTTAAAAATAATAGAAAAGTATCACGTAACGGAAAATATCGCTGTAGTTACAGAAAGATAAACACGTGGAACAAAATATCACCGCAAAACAACGCCTGCTGAAAATCGCCTGCACATTAAAATATACCTCGTCGAATTTCTCAGAGATGTCGCGCAAATAACACACTTCACTTGCGCAACATCACTGAGAATCTCGACGGGGAACATTTAAGCACATCCAGAAGTAGCCAGCCGGCTTCGTTTTGAGGCATCGTGTTTGTCTTTCAGTCGCGATAACTTTATTTTCTGTCGTTATGGTGATAAATGTTAATTAGCTTAAAAATGGCAGAGAGGCAGTTGAAGATAAACCGAATTCTGAAAGAACATCCTCCGTAACCACAATAGAAAAACGTGGACAAAATTAAGGATCTAGTACTAAGATCGCTACTTAGATATCAAAGATATTGTACACCTTGACCATAATTACCAGAATGGTGGAATGAGGTTGTTTTTAATTCACTATATTTGGATGAACAAGGTAACGGTTTGTATCTTACTTAATTAGTCCTCTTAATTTTTGAACGTACCGTTGGTAAATTCATGACATTTGAATAAATGACATTTATAGTTGACTAGCTTATATCCCCATACTATATAGAAAAATTTAAATTAAATAATTTATTTTAACTGAAATTAACTAATTTACTAAATTTTCTAGAAATTGTGAAGATTTTGGCACACTGTAAGCAGTGAAAAATTATGCAATCTTTAATAAACATTTACTCAATTATATATATATATATATATATATATATATATATATATATATATATATATATATATATAGATTTGATGTCTTGAACCTTTATGTAAATAAATCTTTGAGTTCTTTTGAATTTTTTTTATTATTTTGACGTTTAATAAGGTAAAAAACAAGGAACGACATCTGTTTTTAAATTTTACATAACTTTGTATAATTATACGTGTTATGTTTGTAAACCAATGTTATTGTTAAAATTTAAAGCAAGACTGCGATGTATTTTTAATTTTAATTCCAGACATGGCAAAATAAAACTGTTTTTTGAAAATGCCCAAAACCAGGGGCGAAACGTCAAAACAATAAAAAAAAAATTCAAAAGAACTCAAAGATATTCATTTGATGAACCAAAACCCAAGATATATATATATATATATATATATATATATATATATATATATATATATATATATATGTATATATATATATATATAATATATATATATATATATATATATATATTATGTATATGTATATATCTTTGTACTGTAATATATAAAATGGTAATAAAAATAAATTATCCTCAAAAAATTTCCAGAACAAAACATCGTTTTTCGAAATTGTTACTTTTTTTTTCCAAGAACGATATATTGTGGGCACACTTAAATTATTCTAATTAAAATTGTAATTACGTAACCTAAATAATTAACAAATAAATATAATGCATCAAAAAGTTATATCTGCCGAGCAGACCATGATATTCTACATAACAACCTGTCTATAACATCATATTCTCAGTGTAGCTAGGCCTTTTATCAAATAACTCAACAAGTTTTCATTCTGTTGTGTGATTTGATCAACATGAACGCAAAGAAATTTATTATCGAGAGCAGAAAATATTTAAAAAAAAAACTATTCGGGAAACTAAAGCAAATCTTGGCAAAAACTATGGGAAATCTGCATCTTCGATTGAGATAGTTGACAAATGGTTTGGATACTTTTTGAAACGGCCATATGAGCAAAGAAGAGGGAAAACGTTCCGGAAGACCACCAGTAGGCCAAAAAACTTGATATGATGTTAAACGACAGAAGCTTGAAGATGCTTAAGTCGCTAAGGCCTTGGGCATCTCTAAAAATCGAGTTTATAATATATTGCATGAACACCTACATGTTAGAACGCTCGTAGAAAAGTGGATGCTGCGGTTGCTTTCCAACGACTAGAAACGTGAAAGTGCCAAGTTGTGCTTGGCCGATTTAAAACTGTATGAAAACGATTTAAACGATATAGATGACACTTGGATTTTTCATTACCAATGAAAAATCAAGGAAGAGTAAAAGCAGTGGTAACGTAAAAGCTGACATGTCCCCACAAACACTCATGTGTCTATTTCAGAAATGCATTTTTTTACAAATTACCATGAAAAAGGGAAAATAATCACCGGAACCTACTACACATCTCTGCTCGATCGATTCAGAAATAAAGAAAAAAGCTCCCATTTTACAAAGAAAAAAATGCTTGTCCATCATGACAATACGCCAGCAATCTGCAAAATGATTGGAATTGAGATGTAAATTTTTTCCCACCCCCATATTCACCAGACCTGGCACCTTCCGACTATCATCAGTGTGGCGGTTATTTTGCAGAGCTCAACAAAGAGTACTATCGGAGCAGTGTAAAGAAACTGGGAAAGCGATGGACTACGTGTATAGCCTGCGAAGGAGAGTATGTTGAAAAATAAATAAAAAGGTTATTAATGAATTTTGCTGTTCTTTAGTTGTATGCAGAGTTTTCAAACGGCAGTTAAGTACATTAGGCACAGTTGAACTCTAAAATTTTTGGAAACGTAACACTTTATAGTTTTACATAGGATGGATTCTTCGAAGGTTACTGCGTATACCCTAGACTGATCATCTCTCTAATGGCCGGGTACTACAAAGAGCCGGGACCGAAAGGGAATTGTTAAATCTTATTAAACGAAGAGAAGTCTCATATCGGGGACATATGTTCAGAGGCCCTCGCTATTACATCCCTAAATTAATCCTTCAGGGGAAAATGGAGGTCGACGCGAGCCTAGTAAAAAAGAGCACTCATGGCTCTGAAATATTAGTGACTGGTGTGGAGTACCGGATATAGCTACTATCTTCCGGCAAGCATGGGACGATGATTTCTTAATAATATAGAACGGAATAGGATAGACCCCGAAGTATTGCGTACACATGGGACCAGGAAAAGAAGAAAAAATCTGATAAGCCTCGCTCTTAAACATTTTTTGAAGTAATTAATTTTAAAATGTATAAACGCTGCGAAAATATGAATGGAAGGACTTAAATGACTCGGTACTGAGAAAAACTTTCTTTTTTCGACTTAGAGAGCGCTGATGATAACATTAAACCGAACCTGCGTTGAAAATACTTCAAGTAATCGCAGTTGTTGATAAAAACATCGCAATAAAGAGTCCGCATTAATAGAGAACGACCAACAGAGATCTTTAGTGTACTGAAAGTCATCCGTCGGTGGTATGTACTATCGCCCATTCTGTACGGTATCTAAATTGAGATGTTTCACCCAACGCCAGAGAATGAAAGGGGAATGGAGAATGAGATCTCAATAAATAATATTTGGTATTAGGATGAATTTGAAACAACCTTGAAAACCCTTGGAAACTTAACAAATATGGTGAACATAATGAACGGGTCGCAAAATTGAAACCGGTCTCCTCCTTTTAATGAAGTTGGGACTTTGAAAATAAAGTGAAGTGGGGATGGGCTATGCAAGTACATCGAACACTCAATTGCGAATAGTTTAATACTCTCAGGTCAAAAAGCATATTCGTGTCTCCGCGATATAAGGAACTGAACACATAGACAAAATTAAGACAAACTGAGAATGTAAATACTGGAATAACCGTCAATAGAGAATGCACAGATACCAGCAGGTATGCAGACAACACTGCTGTTTTCGCAAACTCATTGGAAAGTCTACAGCAACTCTTAAATAATGTGGCTTCCAGCAGTCAAAAATACGGACTTCGGCTGAAAGAAATGGAAACTAAATATATCGTAATTAGCAAGAACAATGTTAATCCTGACCAACTATCGTTAGGATTATCATCAGATTCCTTCGTTGTTATGTGTTTACAGTGTTGCTATTCAGGGTAAAAAGTTGGACAATAACTGAAGCAGCCAGGAAAAGAATTAATACTTTTGAGATGTGGACGTATAGATGAATATTACGAATAGATCATATCACAAATAACCAAGTATTACAGAGGATGAAAAAAGAAACCGAAATCGTGACGAACATCAAAATGCGTAAATTAGAATACTTCGAAATATATTATGCTTAACTAATAAAAAATATGGACTACTCCAGTTAGAATTACAAGGGAAAGTCATTGAAAAGAGAGGTGTGGGCAGAAAGAGAATTTCATGGCTTAAACATTGAAGAACTTGGTTTTCCACATTAACAACATAACAGGTCTGTTTCGAGTAGTAGTAGATAGAGTGAAGTCCGATACGAATAGGCACTCAAAAGGAAGAGGTGGATACCCTAGCTTTATTGTAATAATTAATGAAGCCTGAAATAACTGAATGATCGACGACCTGTGGCGTAGCACGTGGTATCCGAATAAAAAAAAAATAAGAAAACTTGGGCAGAGTGTGTTTTGACATTTATATGAACACATTAAGGCCTGATCTGCCAGACAGAGTGATTTTCGTTTTGAACTTGTATAATTAAATTTACTAAATAAACTAACTAAAATTGAATAGAATTATTCTCAACAACAACATTATGAAGCCTCACCAAATGAGCCCTTAAAGTGAATTGATAACGAGTCTTAAATGAACAGATATGGCAGGCGAACTTGGGCGGTTTTTGACATTCGTATTTCTTATGACGTGTCAATGATACAAAGTTCATGTATTTCTTTTTACAGTATGTACATTCAAATGTTCTTTGACCAGCTTGTTGTTGTTCCGGTTCATCACCTTGTTCCATTTTATATTCACGAGTTGCCTGTTCTGGCGGTTGAGGTCGATTTTGATCTGGAGATCTTTGCGCGAAAGGTCTATATACCGGAGGTACTTGATCAGGAGGTCTTTGTACCAAAGATACTTGCTCAGGAAGTTTTTGTACCAAAGATAATTGCTCTGGATTTCTTTGAACTAGAGCTACTTGCTCAGACGATCTTGGTACTAAAGATGCTTGATCATGAGGCCTTTGCGCCGTAGCTATTTGATGTTCAGGAGGCCTAGACATAATAGGCATTTGCGTAAAAGGCATTGATGTTCTTGGCATGGGATCCATATGCATTGGATGGATTGAAGACATTTGGTTTCCAAGTGGCATTTGTTTTCCAGGTGGAAATTGTTTTCCAGGTTGAAATTGTTTGCCAGGGGTCATCTGCTTCATAGCAGGCATTTGCTTCATAGGAGCCATTTGTGTTAGAACAGACATTTGCTTTAATGGTGCTATTTGTGATACAGCAGGCATTAGCTTTCTTGCTGCTCCTTGGTTTAAGTTTAAAGGAATGTGTTGGTGTATAGTGATGTTATGCTCTATTGGCACTTGTCTTATAGGTTCTTGTCTTATCGGTTCAATGGAAATTTGTTTCAAATCGATTTGTTTGGACGGTTCTATAGGCAATGGTTTTTCTACGAATGCTGGCGGGATTGAGTTGTTGTTTTTCTCTAAAATAGAACAAAAATAGTAGTTTTATTACAGATTTTCATTAGTAATAAAAAAATGTGTAAACATAGAGAAGCACATTGAAAAGCGGCTTTGTTTACCCAGATATTGTAGAAAACAAACACAAAAAAAAAAACAAATTATGTATTGTATTGTGTATTTTCAACTTAAAAAATTGTTTGACGGAAATGTGTGAACATGTGTATATGTAAAATGGAATGAATTGTGAGATAATGTTACAATTTAGTGAATCCCTTTTGGTTCCTAAAGAGCATATGTAATAGTCATTTGTGTATGTATGTAATACTTAATATACTACCTTGTTGGTAGAGAATATCATTCGAGAACACTACAAAAACTTCGTGCACGAGCTGCAAATAATATTTTCTCTACATTAGTTGTGTTTTAATATAAGGAACAGTTAATCAATTGCAAAACGGAACTAACCTGGCAATTTATAATCCTATCCAGGAAAACAATAAAGTTTAAAATAGTGTCAGATATCTTTGACTGTAAAATAATGCAAATTGTTACAGGTGACGATGAGTTGTTCAGCAATACACCACCAAATACAGCAGATAAACCAAATTCGGTCATTTTGAGTCTTCGACCGGACCAACTGACGCGGCAATATGAAAATACATATCGGCAATTTAAAGAATGACGTCATATAAAGCGAAGAAAGTGTCTGAGAATGTTCAATGGCACATTATGCGGAAGAGTTCAAGAAATTTAAAAAAAAAACGTTGGAATTAATTTAATTAGACAAATGTCTGGGCTAACTGCCTAGTCACAGTTCTTCGACTGTTGCTGAAGAATATGGATAGGATTCAATAAACAATAAAATGCAAATTTGAAGTAAAATTCAAGTTTAGATGTTGTCGTATATACTTCAAAAATAACGCACTGTTTAACGCCGATACTTGGAGCTGCCCTAATGTGTTCAGGAATAATATGAAGGATTTTAGTTCAAAACTTGACAAGAAATTAAAACACGAGTTTTAACTGCCATCTATTGGTATACAATAAGTACTAACCAGCAAACAATTCATTTCTGTTTAAAGCAAGAAAGGTCCCAGGATAGGGTTTCTAAAAGAAATGTTCGGATCAAAGCAAGATATGTCCAGAAAAAAAAACGTTCAAAAATGGGTATGTCCATGGTGACCTGATGTCCGTGGCTCCTAGTCCCTTCAAGGTTATTAATATCCAACAGCGGCTGATTAAAAGTTGGACAAACTTTTTTTAAGGACAAAAAATACAGAAGCAAAGGCCCCTTTCCAATACAAAAAACAAGAGAGCTCCAGGTCGTGTCAAACTGCAGCGGTGTTTTTCAAAGAAATAAGTATAATGGAGTCCGTTGTCAAAAGTCACTCAATCCAACCAAGCAGCCCAGATCCACAAAGATTAGGAAGTTTAAAAAGTCCAGAAGAGTAGCATATGCTAGGCCAGCCGAGTTTCAGCTGCCTTTGCAGTCTTATTTCAAGAAAATTCCCATCCCTGCAGAAAAATTCAAGAACATTATTCACTTATCTAAATTTTGCAACGAAAAAGCTAGGAAAAAGACAAAAATATGAATTTTTTTTTCAATATTTTTACAAAAACACAAATAATTTACAAGATTTTAGATAATAGTTTGCACGTATTAATTTAAATTTTTTAAATTATTTTTAAAATTAAATAATTTACAGAAAGTTAGTAATTGTCCTAAAAAATCTTGTTTTATAACAGACACAACTTGTTTTGAATAATTTAAGAATGGACAAATCCTGTTTTGAACAGAAAAATGTTGACATTTTTTTTATTTTAATAATTTAAACAACTTTACATTAAGTTTTGCACAAGAAAAAATACACATTTTTTAATTATATATATTTGTTGAAACAAACATTACTTTTTGGTTTTTTAATAATCGATTTTCCCTCAGTTTTGGAATTGCAAACTCTAAAAATTGTTTGTCTCAAAAAGTCCATTTCTGGACATGTCCAGTTTTGAACTAAAACCCTTCATATTGGTTCGTGTATTGGTTGTATAATTATTGGTAACATTGCAAATAATAATTATAAAAATTCTTCTTATTTCCTATGTATTCGTTGATTTTTTTTGTTCAAATATATATATACATATATATATATATTATATATATATATATATATATATATATATATATATATATATATATATATATATATATATATGGTATATATACATATATGTATGTATATATATATATATATATATATATATATATATATATATATATAATATATAAAATTAGTAATTTAAATATATAGGGGTCATTCCATGCTAAATCGACCACCTTTGACCTTGACCCCTTTCGATTTGGCTGAAAGTTTTTTATCTTTTTCTACCCTATGAAAAACGGTTCTCAGAATTTTTTCAAATTTTTTTACCCACCTCAAAAAAAGTTATGAATTTTTCGAAAAAATGGCTCTTTTTTTTTCAAATTATCATAACTTTGTCAAAAATTGGCCGATCGAGACGTTTTTTTTTTTTCTTTCAAAATTTTCGTAATTAAATGTACTTTTAAAAAAAAGATAGAAAAAAATTTTTAGATAATAAAATCTATGAAATTTTTGCCTTTTTGAGAAAAATTATTGAAACGCCAAAGAAAAATGAAATAAATTATTTGTTGAATTAGTATTAAAAACAGTGAATGTTAATAATATCAAACGTAGATTCCTAGTCATTAGGTGTAAGTTTAGTCTATAAATTAAGTATAATATACCGTGAAATCATTTACTTGCATTTATTTTATTATATAAACAAAGTTTCTAAAAAAACAAAAAAAAAAATCGGCCCACCCTGGGATTGGCGGGGATAACTGCAGAATTGATTGAAGTTTTAAAAAAAAAAAAAAAAAAATGGCGAACTTCAAAAAATTGGACGGTTTTTCTCAAAAAAGGCAAAAATTTCATAGATTTAATTGTCTAAAAATTTTTTTGTATTTTTTTTTTTAAAAGTACATTTAATTACAAAAATTTTGAAAAAAAACCTCTCGATCGGCCAATTTTTGACAAAGTTATAGCAATCTGAAAAAAAAGACCCCTGTTTTTGAAAAATTCATAACTTTTTTTTGAGGTGGGTAAAAAAATTTAAAAAAATTCTGAGAACCGTTTTTCATAGGGTGGAAAAAGATGAAAAACTTTCAGCCAAATCGAAAGGGGTCGGGGTCAAAAGTGGTCGATTTGGCATGGAATGACCCATAGATTCTATTAATTTTAGCAAAGTACGCAAAATAATAGAGCGCAAATATTTCGTGCAGGATGTTATGATGGCGGTTAGAAAATGCAGCCAATGGAAAAAAAGAGTCGCTTTTGACGCTGACATTAATGCGCAGAATTTCTTTTCGTCAATAATAATAAAAATAAAAGTTTTTACCATATGGCGTCGATTTTTTGGCGAGCACGTCATGGGCGTAAGATATACATATGTTACAAAAAACGAAAAAAGAAAACTCTTTTCGAAAAAATTTGCCATAAGCCCCTTCAAAACCAAATGAGACATAGGTCTTTGGTAAATTTGAAAGAATGATAGAATTACAAATACTTACCACAATGTTAGTTATGCTTGAGGATGATTTGCAATGAATGAGATTATATTTCACTACCTAAAATAGTATTAATAAAATGACGACGTAAAAAAAGTATTAATAAAATGACGATGAAACAATTGTAACTCTTTATTTAACAATATAGAAAAATATTTAAAAATCTTAAATTAAATCAACGACAATTTACCTAAAGTAAGAAAAAATTTAAACATGAAAATATAAACATCTTTTAAAGACGAGAAAATCACATTAATATACATGTTTTGCTATAAATTCTACCCCTCATTCAGACACAACAAATAAAATGAAATAATTAAGCAGCAGTTATAGTAACTACAAAGGATTATCCAAAAACTACTGAGCCTTTTAAGGTCAAAATTGAAAAAAAATCGTTTTTTCATATTTTGAAAAAAAATTATTAAACCGAATATATTCGAATATTTTGCTCTATGGCCCTCAGCCTTTTTTTCTGGCAACACCCTACTCCCATCCCTGTATTACTTGTGCGGTTTCTGAGCAAAATATTACAAGAGGTGATTTTCTCGAGCCTCTTTTCAAGCCAACTTAACACCATTCAGGGAGTCCTGGGGAGACCGCAACAAATTATATTCTGACGGTGTAAGGTCTCAGAAATATAGTGGATACATTAAAACTTCACAGCCAAGCTTTCTTAATTGTGGCCGAGTCATTAAAAATCTGTGTGATCTGCCTTTGTCATCTAAGTTGGGAATGTGGAATCTTTGGCACAATGATACTACTCAGTATATATCACCACTACACCAAACACTTTATTTTTTGCACTCGACGCGCGTTTCGCTAACCATGTTAGCTTCATCAGGAGCGATGATTGACTAGTCAATAAAGTGTTTGGTGTAGTGGTGATATATACTGAGTAGTGCCTTTGTCATGGTGCAAGACGACAACCTTTCTGTTGACTAGTTCCGGCCGATATTTTTCCAATCGCTTGCTTCAATCTTCTAAGCTAATATACTTAGCGAAACGCGTGTCGAGTGCAAAAATAAAGTGTTTGGTGTAGTAGTGATACATACTGAGTAGTATTAATGACAGTAAAGTACAGAATCAATTGCTTGACCAGGCTGCAGTAGCTCATGATGCACGAGTCCCTTCCAATCCCGCTAAACGTACAGTATCACCTTTTTTGGCATCAATACGGCTTTTGCCATGGTTTGTGGAGCTTCTTCTTTTTCGACCATGATCTTTTTCACACAGTATTATCTTACGTGACCCACTTTTCATCGCCCCTGATCAATCGTTTCAAATACGTCTCGATTTCGTTCCATTTCTATAGAGATTCGAGCATTAAAATACGAATGAGTAAATTTTTTTAGCGTCAAATCATGTGTCATTCAAACAACGAGCTTCTTTTTGTAACAAGCTTTCTCCAAATGGTTTAGAATTGTTTGGTGATGGTAGTAATGAGAAGTGGGACCCAAGGAAGAAAATATATTACCAAATTGAACAGGCTCGAGTAACATACATGAATATGAATAAATTTTTCCATCGCACAAGTCTCAATCTCGAGCTCCGAATGAAAATGGTGAGAATGTACGTATTTCTCCGTGTTATTGTATGAATATAAGTGCTTGATCCTTTATCCTGGTTCAGAGAAACGATTGGAATCTTTTAAAATGTACATTTATTGATACCTTCTTCGCATCTCCTGGGTACAGAAAATAAAAACACAGAAGTACTGGAAAGAATGAACAAAATGAAGGAATTACTAGCAACCATAAAAATAAGAAAAACTCAGTACTTCGGACATACAATAAGGGGCCCAAAGTACGAATTACTACGCGTAATTATTGAAGACAAAATGAAGGGCAAACGATCGATCAGAAGATACCAGAATTCTTGGCTGAAGGACATGAGAAAGTAGCTTGGATGTGCTTCGAGTGATATTTTTCGAACAGCGTCGTAACAAGAAGAAGGTGATGGATATTTATATACATTTGGAAGTTGCGACTATCACAAAATATTAATTACTTCAGCTACCTTATCTAATTGTAAGTTTTCATACGTGTTTGTTAAAATTTTAATTTTTTGTCTGCATATTTATTTATTTCCCTTTAACTTACGCGATTAAAAAAAAAGATTTTACTTAAAATGGATGAGTTTAATAAATACATTCACATGTAGTAAGATTGTGAGAAAAGTGGAATTTTATGAAATTAGTTGTAATGATTGTGACAAAAAATATGTTGAGCAAACTAAAAGGTCAATTAAAACGTGATTTAAAGAACATTTAGCACACTTAAAATACAGTAGAACAGAAAAGTGTAGCATTGCCGAACATGCCCTTGAATCTGATCATATTGTAACATTAGATAATCTAAGATTAATTAAAAATGTATCTGATGGAGATTGTTGAACGCATAAGAAAGTATGGAAATTATAAAATGTAAAAATATTTTGGATGGTTGTAGCTTCTACTTGATGGAAATTCATTATAAATATATAATGAAAGACTGTTTTTAGTCAATTTCCACTGGTTTATTTAAATTGCGATGACGCATTTCGCTGTCGATGCAGCTTCTACATTTTACACTGTCAAGTTAGGTTTAATGTTCACAATTTTAGATAATTTTTTAATTATAATGTTACACCTAATTTAAATTACATTGATAGTATTGGAATATAAGACGTCATCCTTTTTAATTGATTTAATCAAATATCATACCAAATTTGAACCTAAATATAGTATCAAAAACTCATACGAACTCGTGAATAAAGTTAAGAATATAATAATGCCAGATAATTCTAAATTAGTCTCTTTTGATGTCAAAAACTTATTTCCAAGTGTTCCCCCAGACGAAACAATAATTTTATTAGAGAACCTATTAACAAAAGACAAAGTAAATAAAGTTATAAAAATGGACATAATTAATTTATTAAGAACTTGCCTAAGACAAAATTATTTTTGATTTAACAATACATTCTACAATAGTAAGGAAGGGTTAATTATGGGGAGTCCATTAAGTCCATTACTTGCCAAAATTTTCATGGACAGTATTGAAACAATGATATTTAACAACCATAAAAACAATAATAATTGTCTATACTGGTATCGATACGTACACGATATAATTGTATGCTTTACAGGTACGGACAGACAATTAACGCACTTTTTACAGTACAGTAATACCCCGCTTTACGCGAGGGATACGTTCCGAAAAAAATCGCGTTAACTGAAATTCGCGTATATCGAAGTTTATGATTAAACATAGTCAAAATTTAATACAAAAAAATACAAATCATTTTAATCAATCACTTTAATTCTAAGAACACTTTATGCAATACATACTCTTATTTTTTACGGAAAAATACATCTATTGTCTTTTGGGTAAGGTTTGTTTACGTTCTTGTAAAATACGTTCATAACACCCAACACTGTTTTTTAATTGTTTGACACACGGTCAAGACACGGTCATCATTATTGTCTATACTCTGCAATATGTCCAAACCTGAATAAATTTTTGAAAGTGCATTTTGTATTTCCCCTGAAGATAAAACTTTCTCTTCTACTTGTTCTTCCTCATCGTAGATAGGATTATTCTGTAACTCGATCAGATCTTCATTGCTAATAGGATCGTCGTGCGTTGCTACAAGTTCTACGAGATCTTCTACCGTGACATCTTCAAGTTCAGACCCCTCAATCATTGCAGCAATGTCTTCAAGCACTTGTCTCTGCATCTGGACAATTCTTCTAGGTGCTTCCACTACATCTGGCCAAAGATTACGCCACACCCCATTCATACAACTCATTTTAACTTCCTTCCAAGCCTCTTCTATGTTGTGAATAGACTTCATAATGTTGTATGACTTCCACCACTCTCGCATAGACTGTCTTCCTTCCCCGTCAGTTTCATGAATTAGTTGGCTAAAAGTGCGGCGATGGTAATAAGCTTTGAAGTTTGCTATTGCTCCCTGGTCCATAGGTTGTAATATTGACGTAGTGTTTGGTGGAAGGAACTTTATGTACACTTTTAAGTCTCTGGGCGTATCAAGTGAGGTTGGATGTCCTGGGGCATTGTCTAAGAGTAATATAACTTTAGGTTCAAGCCCATTTCTGTCACAGTATGATTTGACTGATGGGCAAAAACTATTAGAATACCATTCTTGAAAAATTTCCCGTGTAACCCACGCCTTTCTGTTTGATCGCCACACAACTGGTAGACTTGTCTTGTCTGTGCCTCGCATTGCACGGGGTGTTTCTGAATGGTACACTAGTAAAGGTTTCAGTTTGAAATCACCAGTGGCATTACCACCCAGCAGAAGTGTTAGTCGATCTTTCGCAGCTTTGAAACCACTGGGCTTGACGTTCTTCCTTAGAAATGAATGTTCGAGATGGCATTTTTTTCCAGTAAAGTGCGGTCTCATCAACATTGAAGATGAGACAAGCAGGAATTTTCTCTCGTCTAACGAAGTCTTGAAACTTGTCTGGAAACTCAGCTGCAGCTTGAATGTCCGCGCTGGCCGCCTCGCCTGTTATGTGGATATTGTGAAGATTAGAACGCTGCTTGAACCGATGGAACCAGCCTCTGCTGGCAGCAAAAGTCGGAATGGCACTCCCTTCTCCTTCTTTTGTTTTCAGCATCTCATACAAAGATTTTGCTTTTGTGCATATGAGATCTTGACTTAGTGGTGTGTTCTTCTTATTCAAATCTTCGATCCAGACTGACAGTAATTTCTCCATTCTTTCTAAGATAGATGATCTCGAACGAGAAAGTTTTGTTGCACTTATAGGTGTTGAACCTTCGCTGGAGATTTTAATTTTTTTCCCGATTTTTATAAATCGTTCTCACAGTTCTGAGAGTCCAAAATCTCTCCCAACAATTGTTGCTTTGCCTCCATTTTCCATTCTTCTTAACACTTTCATCTTCAATTCCAAAGTGACGCTTTTACGCTCTTTTTTCTTTACAGGCGGCATTTTTAACGTAGGGTTAAATTATGTATGTATGTATCTCCAATAAATATTAAAACAAAACTGCCAGCCGACCGAACTAACATTACGGAACAAATGAACACACGAAACGAACGAGGAAATCCCCATAGAACAAAGTCGAAGGACAGGGAATTCCCAATTCTTCAAAGAGAATATTCAGAGAAAGCGGGGATCCCCCCGCGACCATAGAGAAGTTAATGACTACATGAGCGCGAAATTTGAAATTCGCGTTATAGTGAAACCGCGCGTAACGGGGTCGCGCTAAGCGGGGTATTACTGTATATTAATTATTTACATAGAAATATCAGTTTTTACAATGGAAGAAGAAGTCGAAGGGAAAATCAACTTCCTAGAACTTAACAATCAGTAAAACCATGAAAAAACATGAATTTGCAATATATCACAAACCTTGTCATACAGATACCACAATTCACAATAGTTTCTCACCACCTTAACCATCATAAACTAGCAGCTTATCATAGTTTTATATACAGACTAACTAATATCCCCTTATCAGAGGAAAATTTTACTAAAGAATTAAACTACATAAAACAAGTAGCCGTTAACAACGGTTATTCGGTTACTTTAATCAATAATATCGTTAGGAAAAAACTTAGAAACAAGGCAATCTCAGAAATATACCCACGTTTTAAGGACAGAAATACCACATTTAAATGCTTAACCTATTTCGGCAAACCAACGGAAAAACTGGGGAAATTTTTTAAATCAAAAAAATATCAACATAGCTTACAAGACTAACAATGCTGTAGGGAAATATCGTAAAAACTACAAACCACAAATCAATAAAGACAATAAATCAGGGGTTTATCAATTAACATGTGGGTCATGTTCTAAAACATACATAGGACAAACTACAAGAATTACAGAACATCAAAAAAAGTTTCATCCATAGAAATTCTAATTCAACATATGCTAATCATCTTTTAACAGAAAATCACACATTTAACAAGAATTTCAAAATTTTAAACACCCAACAAAAAAGGTTTAAAACTAAACCTTTTAAAGACAACGCAAATAAATCGATTAAGGACTACAGGTACTTTACTCAATGACCAGGTAGATTTAAGCAATTCACCATTATTGAATTTATTCTCCTAACTCCAAATCTGTGTGGGTTTTCCAATACTATCAATGTAATTTAACTTAGGTGTAATATTATAATTAAGAAATTATATAAAATTGTGAACATTAAACGTAACTTGACAGTGTAAAATGTAGATCTGAAGAAGCTGCATCGACTGCGAAACGCGTCATCGCGCAATTTAAATAAACCAGTGGAAATTGACTAAAAACAGTATTTTATTATATAAATGTAAAATAGTTTAAATAAAGACAGAGGGCCTATTCCTTATAGTCCCCTCTACTGATTACTCGACCGGAACTGATGGCCTAGCCTATGCCATTAGTTCCGCTTGAGTAATTCAAGGGTTAGGTGATATATACTAAGTAGTGTCATTGAGCCAAAGATACCACATTCCCAACTTAGTTATGTAGTAAGATATTGAGAAGTTGTACTTAAGCATACAAGGTGAAAGTTGCGATTTATGAATTTGTTGTGGTTTAAAGTGTTCGTGCGGTTGTTTAGTACGAAACTTCGTCTTCAAATGTCGTCAAGGAAAAAACTTAGTGTCGAACAGCGAAGTGGTATCTGTACTCTACATGAGGAAAGCGCTAAATCGCGAAAAAAAAACTCGGTAAAGGAGTACACTTCACCTTTCACAGAAAACAATTAACAGGTCAGCCTAAAGCAACGACAGGACATAAACATCATCTTTACAGTAATTTCTAATGAAATCGACTACCATTGTTAAGAGGCAATCACTGTCTGCAAATCTAAGATAAGGTGTAGCTGCCAGGAAACCAAAACTAATAATTAGGAACCATTACGGGTGTACAAGTATGAAATGCGGATTTTTTCTAAAAAAAACATGTTTAATTCGGAAGAATGATAAAAAGTGCTTTATTCAAAGCATGCACCATCGCTTGTTATACATTTTCCCCATCTTTCGGGCAATTTGTGAATACCACGCCAGTAAAAATCTTCCCCCTTTGCTGCGAACCATTCATCGAGCCATTTTTTTCACATCTTCGTACAAACCAAAGCGCTGCTCAGCAAGTGAGTGACCCATCGATGCAAACAAGTGGTAATCGGAAGGAGCCAAGTCTGGTGAATAAGCCGCATGGGGTAGAACTTTCCAGCTTAGTGCTTCCAACGTGTCGCGAACTGGTTTTGCCGTAAGTGATAGAGCATTGTCATGAAGAAAAATGACTTTGTGTTTGCCTCTTTCGGTATTCTGGCCTTTTTTCAAGCAGCGAACGGTTCAAATCGGTCAATTGTTGTTGGTAATGTTTGGTATTAACAGTTTCCCCAGGTTTTAACAGCTCATAATAGACCACGCCCCTCTGGTCCCACCAAACACAGAGCATCGTCTTTCTGCCAAAGCGATTCGGTCTTGCGGTCGATGTGAATGGTGCGCCTGGGTCTACCCAGGATTTTCTGCGCTTGGGATTCCAAAAATAAATCCACTTTTCATCCCCTGTAACTATAAGATGCAAAAAAGACTTCCTTTTGTACCGAGCGAGCAAAATGTCACACGTGTTTTTGCGCTTTTCGAGTTGCCTGTCGTTCAACTCATGTGGTACCTATCTACCGGTCTTCTGAATCTTTCCATCTCTCGTAGCCGATTGGAAACAGCTTGTTGACTAAGGCCCAATTGCTCGGCGAGTTGTTTTTGTGTTTGCGAATCATCTTCGTCCAACAATGCTTGCAATTCCACATCTTCGTATTTTTTTGGCGGTTTTTCCACATTCCTTGTCTGCAACATCGAAGTCACCACTTTTGAAACGCCGAAACCATCGTTCACAACGTATCATGCGATGGAGCATGTTCACCATAAGCTTCTCGAAGTAATCGATATGATTCAATAGCAGTTTTCTTCAAATGAAAACAAAAAAATACTGCTGTCCGCGAATGCTCTTTGTTCGGTATAAATTTCGACATATTGAACACAACAACACAACACTATGTACACACTTTTCCAATTTATCACTCATGCGCGTCTGACACTTGATGATGACACAACAAAATGGCGCGTCAAATCTTTATAGCAAAAACTGCATTGGTGCACCATCTGTTTTCTGAAATCCGCATTTCATACTTGTACACCTGGTAGAACAGATTACAATGGACTAAAATACACGTATAACTGGAGCATAGACCAACAGAATAAAGTTCTTTGGACGGATGAATCACAATTTCAATATAACAGAAGAAGATTTGTGAGCCGCTTAAATAACAAAAAGGGCTTCAGAAGTTTGCCCTGTACTAACTATTACCATAAACACCAAGATGACCGCGTTATGATTTGGAGATGTTTGGGTGGCAACAAGCCAAGGAGTTTGGTGAAAATAAACGGGAAAATAAATGCTATCTGAGCCGCAATTTTTTCAATCTTTCAACACGATAATTAATAAATAGGGTACGGAGTATTTATGAATACTTCTTAATGTAGGCAACATCTTAAAAAGAAATTTATTTTACGGTAATGAAAAAATCTTTTTAATATTGCCTTCAACCTTTAGGACGGTAGCTGTGTCGACGCGGAATTTTGTTGGAGTTAAAATGTCTTCACGATCTTGTCTTGCTGGTTGTAGTTGATTGACACCGTTATAAGGCACTTCCCACCAAACCATTGTTAAAGATGGATGATAGCACAGACCGAAAAAATTGGACGAAACTCGAGGCCTTGAGACCAGAGCATAGTTTTCCAAAAGTTTTTGGTGCGCTCAATCCTAATTCCACCTCAGAATTGCTCCATCACATCAGATTTTCGAGGTATCCTATCCTAAAAATGCAAAAAATATAGCTTTTCGTTATATTCGCTATTATATTACACTGCGAATTAATTTTTCTCGACAAAATTCGTTCGTACATTACACTCTAAATCCCCAAACAAACATAAAGGCAAATGAATCTAACATAACGTCAGGCGTCGAGTGAAAATTGATAAAAGAT
>CM032451.1:71073697-71238697 GCA_019049505.1 Pachyrhynchus sulphureomaculatus
ATAAGCTTCCTTTTCATTTTTGTCAATTTCCGATTACACAAGTATTTTATTACCTTTGCACTACCCTGTCTAAAAAGGTTGCTTCCTTACAATTCATAATCTATCTCTAATCTAAAAAATTCATAAGTTTAGTAAATAATAGATTTACTAAGGTCTTGACAATTGTACTCGAGTAACCAAAGTCACAATGTTCCCAAAGCTGTTCACGTTGTCTCTAGAAGATATATTCAAATCATTAAAGTGAAAAAGAAGAATTATAAGAAATGCTGATGGAATTACATAACAAGTGGCATTGGTATAACAACTAAAGACGAATCGAAAGATTCGCATTTTTACAAGTCTTTCGATTCGTCTTTAGTTATTATACCAATGCCATCTATGCCTTCGAGCGGTAAGCTCGATAATTTGCGTTTCTGCAATAAGTGCCAGCCGTGCTGTGCCGCTCTGCCTGAAAAGACTTTGTAAGCCACCGACAGAGTGCAGTATGAGCATCTATTTGCCATAGTTTTTAGATAACAAGTCTCAAAAAATAGGTCTAAAAATAAACTTTACCAAAACCAAATATTTGAACAAATAAAGTGAAGATAACAGCCAGGAATTATCAATAGAAGGTGAAAGAACAGGAAAGGTACAAACGTTCATATATTTAGGACAAAAAATCGAAATATCAAAAAATAGTTTAACGGCTAACTTGGAGAGAAGAGTCGCGTTGGCTTGGTCTGCATTCCGAAGGTTACAATCTACATTTAAATTGGACATTCCAAATATAATGAAAGCCAGAATGTTCGATCAATATGTACTGCCGGTATTAACATATTGCACTGAAACGTGGAATTTAAATAAAAGTGTAATAAATAAACTCCGAGTAACACAAAGAGCAATGGAGAGGGGAATGCTAAATATTAGACTCCAAGATCGTATTCCTAACATCGAGATACGAAGAAGATCAAAAGTGACAGATGTAACATAACAAATATGTATATTAAGGTGGAATTGGGCGGGGCATATCGCAAGGATGAATGACAACAGATGGACAGGCCGTATGGTTGAATAGAGGCCTAGCGAACATAAAAGATGCAGAGATAGACCACAGACAAGTTGGACGGATGACATAAAAAATTAGCGGGACACGATTGGATGCAAAATGCAAACAATAGAGCTCACTGGAAACAACTTGAGAAGGCTTATATCCAACTATGGATGAAATAAGCTAATGATGATTATGATGATGAATCAAAGTCGAGGCATGCGATTTCTAAATTTATTGTGCTTTAAAGTGTTCCTGCATTTGTTGCAGTTGATGCAGAGGTAGACCACAGACAAGATGGACAGAAGACATAAAAAGATTAGCGGAACACGATTGAATGCAACAAGTAAACAACAGAGCTCATGGAGACAACTTGGGGAGGCTTACATCAGGCTACGGATGGAATAAGCTAATGATGATGATGATGATCATGAAACAAAGTCGGGGCATGCGATATCTAAATTTATGGTGCTTTAAAATGTTCGTGCATTTATTTAGTTCAAAAACTGTGTTTATAAAATAGCACTAAGAAAGCAGCTAAGTGTAAAAGAAAGAAGTATTATCTGTACTCCACATGAGGAAGGCTATAGCGACTGATAAATCGCAAAAAATTTCCCAATGCACAACTAATTAGAACAAATAAAAGCAGAAAAAGATCTGGCCGGCAGACCGACAATTACTCCCACTGGAGTATGCAGCAGCATAAGATGAGTTAGATCGGAGTGTTAAAATCGTTGTTGGTAAAATTTTGTGCACCTTTGAGAATACCTAAAAAATTTATGTGAAAAGTTTGGGTGCTGAATACTATTAAACAAATTAATAAATATAATATTGAACATCGCATCGGTGAGAAAAAAATCACAAATAAAGTTGACTGATATGACAAAAGTAAGATTTCATCTAGAAACTTTATTATGGATATAATCATAACTGACTTTTTAGACATTTATTTTATGATAAGAATAACCTTCTTTTAATTTATAATTTAGTTTTAGATAAAAGCTGTCTAGTGTTTCCAAACTTTTGGACGGTGAGGTATGTAAAAAGAACAGTATAAAGATGACACAACACTCTTATACCAAAGCTGCCATAGAAGTATATTTAAAATATTTCTCTCTCTCTCTCTCTCTATATATATATATATATATATATATATATAATATATATAATATATAGTCAGTACAAAAAGTCTCCATACACCACCTGCTCTCTATACTATTTTTCTGTTATGTACTAATTAATTGGAACTATGAAGAAACATGTTTAAATTAATATTTGAAACTTAACCAAGGAGGATTAGTATTAAAAACAACTACGGAACATTTTATTAAAAGTTACATCATTGTTAAAAAAATATAAACAAAATGAAAGTCAAAAAAATCTCCATACACTTAATAATTACCGATAATAGTTTGACGGAGTTTAACGAAAATAACAACTTCGTTTAAACTAATATTTAGTCGGACCGCCGTTGACCTTGATAATTTCCTGTAATATTTTTGTCATGCTTGCAACCAGCTTTCTAGTAACTTCTGCTGGCATGTTCTCCCATTCGTTTAATATTCTGTTTTTTAATTATTTTCTGTTTGAAACATTATATTTGCGAACGCGCCGTTTAAATTTCCTCCCATAAATGCTCGATGCGGAGGTATATGAAGCTGTTGTCGCGTATTATGTATCATCCATTCTCGCACCAAGTTTGCAGTATGTTTCGCATCATTGTCCTATTGGAAAATATATCTTTTTTCGAGAGCTAATTTTTGACACTTTCTCTTAAATTGTCTCTCAAAATGTTCAGATAAACATGGTACCATTAATAAAATGTAAATTTCCAACCTCTCCAGCGGACATACATCCCCAAAGCAGAACACTGCCACTCCCTTCTCTCACCGTGGAACAAATGTTTCTAATATCGAATGCGATATTCTTCCTTCTCCAAACTTTAGTTCTGCTATCAGACCCAAAAAGTTTAATTTTAGTTTCATTAGTAAAGATTACGGATTCCCAAAATTCAGGAGGTTTAGTAACTTATTCGCTAGCAAAAGATAACCGCTTTTTGCGATTAGCTTCCGAAATTAACGGCTTCTTTCTGGCTGCACATCCCTTATAGCCTGCCCTGTGTAAACAATTTCTCACTGTTTCATTGTATTTATAGTTCCTGTACTTCTTCTTTTAATTTTGGTGCACTTTTCTTGAGATTTATAATTATTTGTCTAACAACACTGGCCTCTTCACGTGGAGTCAGTTTCTTGGAACGACCGGAGCGTAGTCGAATTTTATAGGAAACCCGTTGATTTATAATAGTTTACAATGTACTGAACAGTAGCATGCGACTTTTTAACAATTTTTCCTACATTTTTGTACGATTTTCCATCTTTCCACAAATTAATTCTGATCTTTCAAACTTGAAAGGGAATTCACAATTTTCTCTCGCTCATTTTTAATACTACTTTGAAAATCCACTGGAAAATTACTGGCAACAAGTGACAGATTATAAAGTATGGCCGAAAATTATTCATTTGGTTTCAGTTTAGTGAGCAACAGATAGCGTGATAAAATGCGGCAGATTATAAAATGTTCGTCGATGCAGTTCTTGAATGTATCGAGACTTTCTTGACATTAATTTTGTTTACATTTTTATAACAGTGATGTAACTTCTAAATAAAATGTTCCGTAGTTGTTTTTAATACTAATCCTCGCTTGTTAAGTTTCAAACATTAATTTAAACATGTTTTCTCATAGTTCCAATTAATTAGTTAAACATAACAACAGAAAAATACGAGTAGTATAGGAAACAGATGGTTTATATATATATATATATATATATATATATATATATATATATATATATATATATATATATATATGAGTGCAAGTACAAGATATGGTAATGGAAGATAGTCGATTAACCGTGGATGATTTAGCTGAGGCTATAGGCATCTCACATGGATCAGTACATGAAATCTTAACTAATGTTTTGGGTATAAGAAAGCTATTCAGTCGATTTGTAACTATGAATGAGAGATAGGTTTACTAGTATGATCCTTAACGCGACAACAAACCGCACAATGAATTGAGCCCAGTTGTTTCAGCTCCAAAGCAGACAAGGTGGTCAAAATCGTCCAAAAAAATTATGGCACCAATTTTTTGGGATGCAAAAGGAATTATGTTAATTGATTACCTTCAAGCCGATCAAACAATCACAGGAGAGAATTATTGCAATCTGCTAATAGAGGTGCTTTGGAAACGGCAAAACTTGTCGGACTGAAATACGAATTGTTTGAACATCCACCCTATTCGCTAGATCTGGCTCCGTCTGACTTCCATCTGTGCCCAAACCTCAAAATACCTTTACGTGGGAAGCTCTGAACAAATGATAAGGTGATAGCATCCGTAGATGGCTATTTTAAAGGTCTTCAGAGGTGGAGTAAATGAATTGGAAAATTGCTGGAAAAAATATATTGAGCTTAAAGGAGATGTTGCTGAAGAATAAATGTATTGCGACTTATTAATTCATCTTGTTTCTTTTTTTTTATGGATCTAGCACACGTGCTACAGGGAAGTCCCTAAAGCGCTACAGGAGCGACACGTGTGCGGAGAAAGCGATTCACGTTGTTCTTAAATCGCTGTAAATTGTCTCGGTGGGAAACACAGTCCTGGGCAAACTATTCTAAAGGGATGATGTTCTCCATATAAAAGACTGCTTGAAAAGCGTTGTACGAGGAGTAATAAGTTGAACCTCATACGGATGTCAAGTATTAGCACGACGTGTACTTCTAACAAGCACCGCTCTGCGAGGAAATAAGCGGGCCACATCCTTCGAACACTTTCCATGAAAATACTTGTAGAATAGGCTCAAGTCGCCAACCGTTCTTCAATGTTCCAGCGAATCAAGGCCGCCGGTCAGTTCCGGTTCTCCAATCAGACGAACAGCTTTTCTCTGAATAGAATCCAACAAATGCAGTGTATGTTTGGGAGCGGACTTCCAAACATGGGAGCAGTATTCCATAGTTGGTCGAATTTGAGCTTTGTAAAAAATTAACAGTTGTTGTGGAGTGTTTCATTCCGCTTTCAAAACTTTTTGATGATGATTTAGCTTTAAATTATTTGCAACGTAGGAACTATCGCGCAAAAACAACTGTCTAGAGGTGCGAGTGTGCGAATTACAAGAAGTAAGGCATGTAAAAACTACGCAATCTGAACAGTCATTTATATTGCAGTAACAATAAATTATGGTATAAACCGTTCTAACACGGCGCGTCGTCGTTAATGAAACTATAATAAAAATTAAACAATGATTTTAAACGGAAAGTTAAGTGATTATGAGAGGGTATAAATAGACAATTTGTGATATATATTATAATAGTTAGTAGGTCCTCTTAAAATAGTGAAGTTCTGATGTAATTTCTTTTTTAAACAACAGTTGCCTGTTTTCAACTCAAAAAGACAACATTTTTTGAATTTTTTACAAAATGAAATTAGATAAATAAGAATTTTGATATTTTCTTTGAAATGTCATTTAGGTGTCGTCTGTATCTTATCAGATCCAATAGCCCATTGCTATATACAGGTCTAACAGGGGATGGCTTAAGTATTTATAAAATGCGCGTTATTAGTTATGTGACTTTGCCATAAATAACCTAAATCTTTGGATTTTGTAAGACTATTTTATTAACAGGATATGCAATAAAGATTATACAAAAAATTTTCATTAACAAGTATAATTTACAACAGTGTTATATTTTACTGTATTATGAATATAGCCTGGTCAAGTAAAAATTAAAATAACCGGACAAGTGCAAGTCGGATTTGTGTAATTAGTGTTCCATACGTTGATTGTTTTTAGAATAAAAAAAAATGGTTACGGAGGTATAAAATGATTAGTAACCTCACAAAACACACCTCGAATAAGTTTTCAATAAAGTTTTTTTTTTCCGATCTTTGTTGATAACCGATGCCCTTCACATTTTTGTTTTTTTATATAACTGCTACATTATTAAAGAAAGACGAAACTTAAAATCAATCATAGACTAGATTATAATTAAAAACGATACCACTATCAAAATTGAAGATGTAAGAGTAAAGAGAGGGGCAGAATGTGGAACAAACCATAGACTATTAATAGCAAATATAAAAGTCCGGTAGTATAAGACAATAAAACAAACAGGAACAATAGATAAAGAAACCAGAAATATTAATGAGATAACAGAAAAAGCAAAGAAATAAAATACAAAATACACTTACTGCAAGACGAAACGATAAGAGATCTATATAGATGACGATTAGATCAAAAACTAAATGAATTTGACTACGACAACCTCCAACAGATGTACGACCACATAAAAGAATGCATCAAACAGGCGGCCCTGGAAGCACTAGGTAAAGAAGACAACGAGAATAAGAAACATAAAATTAGAATCTGTGAAAAAACCAAAGAATGTATAAAGGAGAAAAAAAGACTATACGAAAAATGGCTGAATACAAAATCAAAAGAAGATCTACAGAAATATAAAAAAAATGCAGAAAGGAGAAGGATGATAAACAAAGAAAAGAACGAGAGATGGGAAAAAGCGTGCGAACATGTAGAACAGTATATAGGAGCAACTAGAAGCACAGGGTCATGGAGAATAATTAAGGCATTAAAGACCAACAATAGAGAGAAGACGTATGGTATATAGAGTATATCCCAGAAAGCGAGTGGGAAGAATATTATAAAAAAACTGCTAACAGAAGACAGACAAGAATTCCAAGAAGAGAACACTGAAAAGGGACAGAATAAGGAAAAAAAGAGATAGAAGTAAGCTATGAGAAAGTAAAGAAGACAACAAAAATACTCGAAAATAATAAATCTGCAGGGCCTGGAGATGTAAACGAAATGATTAAGTACGGGTCTAATAAATTACATCGAATGCTGAGAAATATGTTCCACAGAGCGATAAATGGAGAAAAAATACCAGAAGAATGGTCAAAAGCCTATATAGTATCTATATTTAAAAAGGGAGACCGCAGAAGATGCACAAACTATAGAGGCCTAAGCATAATATCGAGTATGGGGCGTTTGTATGGAAAACTTATTAAAAATATTATAGAGGAAAATATAAAAGGTAAAACTGGAGAAGACCAAGCAGGCTTTACGGCCGGAAAATCATGTATAGACCACATATGCACTCTAAAACAAACAACAGAAAAAAAACTCGCAAAAAATAGAGAAGTTCATCTAGGCTTCATGGACATAAGAAAAGCCTATGACTCAATACCAAGACAAAGAATATGGAGCGCAATGAAAGAAATAGGCTTGACAAAGAACTAATATACGCAGTAAAAACTCTCTACGAAAACAACACAGTGAACATAAAAATACGACATAAAATAGAGAACAGACTCCAAATGTCAAAAGGCTTACTACAAGGATGCTCTACATCCCCAACACTATTCAAAATATACCTCGAACTAACGTTAAAAAAATGGAAGCAGAGATGTAGTGGAATGGGAGTCCCAATACGAGAAGATTACTTATATACTTTAAGTTTCGCAGACGACCAAGTAATCATAGCGCAAGATGAGGAAGACCTCAGTTATATGGTAAGAAAACTGAAAAAAGAATACACTAAAGCAGGATTAGCAATAAACTTTGATAAAACGGAATATCTAACAACAAAGGAGGGAACTGTGGAAAATCTAGAAGTCAATAATGAAACAACAATCAAAGGAACCGATAGATTTAAATATTTAGGAAATATTTCAAAAAACGCAACATCAGAAGAAGAGATCGAAGCTAGATTAGGACAAACGCGGACATGCATAAGACAATTAAATTCGATCCTGTGGGACAAACACATTACAAAGAAAAACAAAACACGCATTTACAAATCAATAATACAAAGTATAATGACATACGGGTCAGAAACATGGACGATCAACAAAAGAAATAAATCTAAAATTAACACGGTAGAGATGGAGTATTGGAGAACATGCTGTAGAGTGACACGTATGGAGAGAATACCAAATGAAGAAATAAGAAGCAGAATGAACATCAAAAAGAACGCAATAAATACCATTGAAGAAAAACGATTAAAATGGTATGGACACATAAGACGGAGCAAGGATAATAGGTGGTTAAAGAAAATAACGGAGTGGAGCCTTATAGGGAGAAGAAAAAGAGGAAGACCCAGACGATCGTGGAGAGACGATGTGGCCGAGGCTATGGGGGACAGGGGTCTAACAGATGGAGACTGGGAAGATAGAAACGGATGGAATCAAAGGCTGAGAGAAGGAAGACAGCGTTAGCTGTAGAATAATTTTTCTACACCAGAATTCTTTCAAAATTTTTTGATCAGGACTTTTCGAGATAGGCAAGGAGACAGTGATTTTTCACAAATTTTAAAAATAATACAAAGGAAAGTGTGGGCAAGTATTATATTATATACACTTTTGAATTCGTGTTTTTACAAACTTTTATTTGCCACCCCATTCAATGGCCTTGTAAAAAAAAATTTTTCACTTCGGATTTCAGCCCCCAAAACTAACTCCTCGGGTCAACATTTAACTTTCAAAACTACAGGGCTCTGATGAGGCCATCAATTCCTATGTTAGTGTTAAATTTCAACTTTCCCTGTCAAATAAATAGTTTCGGAGAACATCAGGTGTGACAAGCGGACAGACAGAAGGGCAGACATACAGACACCGAAATGATCTTATAAGTGTTTAGCACGGAACACTAAAAACATGAATCACAATATAAATTCACAGTGTCACTAGTACATTATTTCTTATACATATAGTTACGAGTATAATTATATCTTAGTCATATAGTTATGAGTATAATTATTTCTTAATCGTATAGTTATGAGTGTAACTAAGATGGTCTCTCAGGTAATCTTTGCGTTTAAAAAATTTATGACATATTTCACACTCGTACTGAATCCCCCTTATACAGTTCCGTGCATGTCTGGATAAAGAAGTTAATGCCATGTACTTTTTGTTACACTTTTTACATGAAAACTCTTGCGGTACATAAACATTTTGTTCTCCTTGATGCCCTAAAAATAAAACTTTTCAAATTCGAATCCGAATCGAGCGCTGAGGGTTTCGTACCTACCAATTACTTGAGTAATAGGTAGCACAAAATCCTAGCTGCAGGAAGTCTTGCTATAGAGTTTTGCTATGACATTTATGTGGCATTATAGTACAACAACAGAGGAAAAGAGTAGAAAAGAAGTGGGAAAAAATACAAAATCTACAAGTACCACTTTATTCTCAAAAACGTTAACTTTCGCTTTCTCTATTGAGAATACGATTTTTCCTACGCAGATTAAAATCTTCCTCTTCCGTTTAAAAAGAAAGGCTATATTTTCATTTCTTAAAAACTCTAAATATGTTTTTTCTAAAAACCCTGTCTTTTTAAATTTTTTAGTCTCTAAAAAACCAAACTGGTTCGACTTTGGGCTTCATATTCATAAAACGCATAAATTTGACAGGTATTAAAGAATTCACCACGCTTTTTCTTAATGTTCATTTTGACAGCGGAAGGAGCAACGTGACTATTGGGTAGACAACTTTTTTTTCTCTCCATTAAAGTTGAATTTCACCTGAAACATGTAATAAAATATTTTATGTGTTTTTTTTTTTATTAATGTTAAGCCGGGAACACGTTCGTTCAATAATTACGTTCCGGTTGGAATTTTGCACACGTCTCGCCAACTAAGTAAGCTACTTACTTCCGACGAATGTGCCCTTTCCTCCGACTAGTCAGCATTTGAAACGCCAAGTGAAACATTCGCGAAAGGTCTCTTAAATTTCTACCAATATATAACAAATGAACAGATGTATTCCCGGATTAAACACATATACGCTTTTCTCTCTCTCTGGATCACTACGACTCTCTGTCTCTTATACAGGTTTTAATGAAAATCGTTTAATATACTAAAATTGGCACTTGAAGGAAAATATTAATAATTTAAAAAGCGTTCCTTGATATTAACCCGTTAAGCTAATTAAATGGGATCTAAATTTTTAATCCAAAAATATGTCCGCCCCTATCTGTGTGATGGTAAATTCAAAATTACGTACCGATACCTATGTATTTTTTCTACTGCAACCAGTTAACTATCTTATTACTACAAATTTTATAGTAGAAAATGCATTAAAAATATCAGATATAGGTTAGAAATTAGATATGATAAACATAGAATAAAAGTATCAGCGTTTTTGTTCAATTAAGCAAACTGTAACAAAAACTACGTATCACTAGTTTTCGGTAACACTTAGGGCACTCTTAACATTACCAATTCGTAATATTTCATGAAAACACAATTATTTTTGCAGCGCGAGTTTCAACACGTAAATAAATGGTTTTGACTTTAACATTTCATCAATTGGTATATCGTCTCACTTCACCTCGCTTTTTAAACTCCATCTTTCTCTTTTATTTAGATATATATATATATATATATATATATATATATATATATATATATATATATATATATATATATATACTGTCTCTAAAAGGTGCACAAAAAATGCTACCACAAATTCCTGAAGTCAAAATATGACGATCTAACCCAACTTACCTCACTCTAAAAGTGGATAATTTCGGAGATACAGAGTGTCAAAAGTTCAATTTGGTTTTAGTTTTTCACAAATATATTTTTTAATAATTTGTGTATTGTCACAATTTTCAGCTAAAGGGGATTTTTTGAGGTGAAAAATTTAAATCTGCGTTCATTTTCATTGTAAAATTTAGAGGGCGCCACCTGCGATACTTTGCTCACATTTGAAACGAAATAACTTTTTTGAGCCACACTGTATTTTACTTTTACATAAAATTTCTTATTCTCCAACATCTTTTACCAAAAAAAGGTATACCTGGTAAGAGTTGATTTGAGCAGCCGTTTTTGAGATATCTGGATTAAAACAATTCATTTCGTTTATGGCTAGGTCTAAATTACTATGACAAATGAACATAATTTGAAGCGAAAATTAACTGTCTAATTTTGAATAAAAATTTTTCTTTTCCAGCTTTTAAAGGTATACCTGGTATAAGCTGAGTTTTTGGAATATTTAGATGTAAATTTTTGATTTCTTGTTTTTTTTTGTGTTCATTTATCACAGTAATTTAGACCTAGCCATAAATGAAATGAATTGTTTTTAATCCAGATATCTCAAAAACGGCTGCTCAAATCAACTCTTACCAGGTATACCTTTTTTAGGTAAAAGATGTTGGAGAATAAGACATTTTATGTAAAAGTAAAATACAGTGTGGCTCAAAAAAGTTATTTCGTTTCAAATGTGAGCAAAGTACCGCAGGTGGCGCCCTCTAAATTTTACAATGAAAATGAATGCAGATTTCAATTTTTTTTCACCCCAAAATATCTCCTTTAGCTGAAAATTGTGACAATACACCAATTATTAAAAAAATTATTTATGAAGAACTAAAACCAAATTGAACTTTTGACACTCTGTATCTCTGAAATCATCCACTTTTGGACTGAGGTAAGTTGAGTTAGATCGTCATATTTTGACCTCAGGAATTTGTGGTAGCATTTTTTCCGCACCTTTTAGAGAGACCCTATATATATGTATATATATATATATATATATATATATATATATATATATATATATATATATATATATATATATATATATATATATATATATATATACATATATATATATATATATATATATATATATATATATATATATATATATATATATATATATGTATATATATATATATATATATATATATATATATATATATATGTATATATATATATATATATATATATATATATATATATATATATATATATATATATATATAGATGTATATGGGACATGTCGCGTCAACGGGGCCACCCCTATACCCAAAAATATAATTACCGAAAAAATAATTCAAGCTTTCAAAAGCAACGTAGCCTTTTTGAAAAAACAAGGTGGCGGCTCAATATGGCGGCTAGAACCACAAAAATCAAGATAAAATACAAATGATGATTTCTAAGCGGAATTAAGTTAACTGAACTTCAAAACTGAGACAAAATATAATATTGATGTAATAATTAGAGTAACCAACATAATTTCATGTAATACCAACATGGTGGATCCAATATGGCGCAAAAAAACGAAAATTACACGAAAAATGAACAATTATGAAGATTTCACAACGAGATAGCACTTTTCCTTACCATAGGACTATCGCTGGCTCGTATAAAATAGATTAACAACCTATCGTAACCTAAACAAGCCTAACCTACTCCAAAAAACGGCAACTTAACCTAACAAAACTTAATGTAACATACCTTACACAACAGAAAGGAAAATTAACCTAATAAAACTAACCTAACTTAAGGCAGTTCAACCTAAATTAACCTAAGTCAGCTTAACCTAACGTAACCTTAAGCTTTTCTTAGGTTAAGATAATTTGCCCTTCTGATGTGTAAGGTAGCCTTAGGATATGTTAGCTTAACTTGTCTTCCCAACGTCTACGCTATGAAGCTTTATGTTTTTTTCGATTAACATGCCTTAACCTAAATTGGGTTAAGTTGACTTAGGTCGATTTAGGGTAAGCTGCTTTAAGTTAGGTTAGAACCTGCTGCATTAGGTTAAGTTCTCTTTCGGCTGCTTTGTACGTTATGGCGCCTAAAGTTTTATTACCTTAATTTTCCTTTCTATTGTGTAAGGTATGATGCATTAAGTTTTGTTAGGTTAAGTTGCCTTTCTCTGGAGTAGGTTAGGCTTGTTTATGTTACGATAGGTTGTTAATTTCTATTATATAATGAGCCAGCGATCGTGCTCCGGTACGAAAAATGCTAACTCACTGCGAAATCTCCATAATTGCTAATTTTTCGTGTAATTTTCGATTTTAGGTGCCATGTTGGATCCGCCATGTTGATATTACATACAATTATGTTGGTTACTATAAGTATTACATCAATATTACCTTTTGTCTCAGTTCTGAAAATCAATGTATATATATATATATATATATATATATATATATATATATATATATATATATATATATATATATATATATATAGAAATTATCAAACTTTATTGGGGATGCGGTCTAAATGGAGGCCTAGAAGGTAGAAATTAAACTCTTGGTGTTCAATGTCAAGCTTTCGATAATGTTTATTATCTTCTTCAAAGACACGTTTCTGGAAGCAATGGTGTGTGTTAGAAAACTCATTTTCAGTATATGCATTTTGTACTGAAAATGAGTTTTCTAACACACACCATTGCTTCCAGAAACGTGTCTTTGAAGAAGATAATAAACATTATCGAAAGCTTGACATTGAACACCAAGAGTTTAATTTCTACCTCCTAGGCCTCCATTTAGACCGCATCCCCAATAAAGTTTGATAATTTCTATTCCACAAATCGGTCAAGATTAATCTCCTGTTATATATATATATATATATATATATATATATATATATATATATATATATATATATATATATATATATATATATATATATACAGGGTTACAGGGAAAGTCGTCCTAGATAAATAAGGACGTTATAGTTTAGGTCGTTTCTGACCGATTTGACTCTAATGACATGATGTCCTAAACTTAACCGTTTTCGAGATATTGAAGTTCAATGATTTTCTAAAAAAAAAACATGTTTTTTTTTTTTGCTTTTAAATCGATTTTTTTTTATTAGAGGTTCTCGAGAGCGATTTTTTGGTTATTTTTAGTTAGTCTGTATGTCAAGTATCAAAAATCATCAAAAAAATTTAAACTAGTTACTAACAGTTTCAAATGGCGGCTTGTTAATGTTTTTAAATTACGAATTTTTACCAAGTGTTTCCTACTTTAAATCAATAAAGAGAAAAAAAAATGTATGGAAGTTATTCTGCAAATTATTTTAAAAACTTTTACGTCTTTTTAGCTATCTAAAACGGTATAATATCTACTGGATCTATTGAAAATTCTAAGAAAATGAGATTTCAATAGGCCCAAATGTAGAGTAACATAATAATAGAATTTAGATACTACCAATTACCGGTTTACTACCTGCACCTTCAAACAATAAAAAGGGTTGGGTAAGCATTTTTTCCGGTCGGGGTACTCTCTGTGCGAGTGACATTTTCTGTTCACTAAACATTATTGAATGATTTTTAGTCTGCTCATGCGATTCGTCCGTGGTAGATGTGCTATACCGTGCTTTTCAAAAATATCTGTGTTTCATCTTCTGACTGTGTGATTTTGATCTCTGCTTGTGAATATGGCAACGTATACCAACGAGGAATATGCTGACATCCTAATGTGTTACGGATTTTGCGAAGGAGTGTCGTCGCGTGCACGTGATGAATACATACTGCGATATCCTACTCGTCGTGTACCTGATGTTAGCGTATTTGATGGAACTTATCGAAGACTACGAGAAACTGGTTCCGTACAAAGACGGCGGACTGACATGGGACGACCACGTATCTTTGACGAAGACGAAGAAAACGAAATACCACATCTACCACATCTACAAATGTTGTCGCACAACAGCTTGGTATTTCGCAGTGGGCAACACCCTTACCACTATACGCCCGTGCAAGTCATTGAAGAAGGGGATCCGTTGCGACGATTAGAATTCTGCAGATTTATGCTCAATACCGATGTCGAAGATGCATCTTTTTTTAAGAAAATACTATGGACTGACGAGTCGAAATTCGACAAAGACGGTCTTACAAACTACCACAATGCCCACTATTGGGCTTCTAAAGAGGAAGGCAACTCAAACAAAAAAAGAACGAAAGGATCACAAACAAGATTCAGCTTAAATGTGTGGATGGGTATATTTTCAAATTATTTGGTTGGGCCATTCTTCCTGCCAGATAATTTGAATGGCGAGGAATACGACAATTTTTTTGCGGAACGATTTACCTAATTTGATGGAAGACGTACCTATTGGTTTGAGACAAAACATGTACTTTCAACACGATGGCTGCCCAGCTTACTACAGAGGAAGTATTCGTGCATGGCTCAATGACAATTATCCCAACAAATGGATTGGAGGAGGCGGACCCATACCTTGGCCGGCGAGAAGCCCAGACCTAACACCGATGGATTTTTATGTGTGGGGTCACATGAAAAGTCTCGTATACGACCAGATGACTCCTATCGAAAACGTGGATGTCCTAAGACAAAAAATAATTGATGCGGCTGACGAAATGAGGCGGCACCTCACAACCAGCGTTGTGAAAAGTAATTTGAGAAAAAGAATGAGAATTTGTGTTAGAAATAGGGGCGACCATATAGAACATGAATTATAATTAATAAAAAATATTAAATTGCAAGGTTTTTTGTTTTATTTGTGTATTTTTCGTATTTTCACCTAGAACTAAAAATTTACCTTTTGCTACCCGAGCCCGCTTTAGGTGTCATTCTGTGTACAGTTTTCTTATTAAACTCCTAGTATTATACCTTTTTTGATAGCTAAAAAGACGTAAAAGTTTTTAAAATAATTTGCAGAATAACTTCCATACTTTTTTTTTCTCTTTATTGATTTAAAGTAGGAAACACTTGGTAAAAATTCGTAATTTAGAAACATTAACAAGCCGCCATTTGAAACTGTTAGTAACTAGTTCAAATTTTTTTGATGATTTTTGATACTTGACATACAGACTAACTAAAAATAAACAAAAAATCGCACTCGAGAACCTCTAATAAAAAAAAATCGATATAAAAGCAAAAAAACATGTTTTTTTTTAGAAAATCTTTAAACTTCAATATCTCGAAAACGGTTAAGTTTAGGACATCATATCATAGAATCAAATCGGTCAGAAACGACCTAAACGTCCTTAATTGTCTAGGACGACTTTCCCTGTACCCCTGTATGTATATATATATATATATATATATATATATATATATATATATATATATATATATATATATATATATATATATATATATATATATATATATATACATATATATATATATATATATATATATATATATATATATATTTATATATATATATATATATATATATATATATATATATATATATATATATATATATATATATATATATATACATATATATATACGTATGTATATATATATATATATTATATATATATATATATATATATATATATATATATATATATATATATATATATATATATATATATATAATTCCGCTTAGAAATCATCATTTGTTTGTATTTGATACTGATTGTTTTGTTTCTTGCAGCAATATTGGGCCGTCATCTTGTTTTTTTCAAAAGGGTTTACGTTTCAACGAAGAAATTGACACCCTTGAATTTTTTTTCGTTAATTCTGTTTTTGGGTATGGAGGTGGCCGCGTTGACGCGGAACGTACCATATATATATATATTATATATATATATATATATAATATATATATATATATATATCGTGAAAAGAGTCTTACAAATCTGATATATTAGCGCTACGTCTATTCCTAGCATGCACAGCTCTGGGAGGAATAAAGCGGACTTCATCAATCGGACACTTGCTAAAAAAGTCATTATTTATTAATGAATTCATAGTACGCTACAGAGCACAGTTTCAAATTGTACACTTATAGACTCAAGTCACCGACCGTTTTTTCCATGTTCTAAGGAATCAACGTTATTTTAAGTGACTACAAACTGTTAAGACCAATAAGCATGACAATTTATTTACTGGAAAATAATAAATATTCACAATAAGAGAAATGTGTTTTTTTCATCCGTCAATATATCGATCAATAAATTCCATAATTTTATGCATTAAAACAACATGCTTTTTTACATTTTCCTTTCTGGTTGATTTGTAATCACATCCATCAGCCAAACAAGAATATATTCTTGCATTAACACAGTCGACTCTTATATGCTTGTACCAAGAATTTCGCTTGCTGTATCTTTTAGGGCAATTTGGACATTTCAGAGAACCTAAAATATTATAGAAATATGTCGGAATTCAAGATCTGTAATTGGTCGAATTGAAAGAAAAAAGAAGTACAGAAAAATTCATAGCGCTCTATTTTTAATTTTGACCAATTACAGTGCATGAATTTTGACATATTTTCTTTCTATGTTATAGTATTTTGAAGTGCAACAACAATAAAATCTTAATATCTATCAGATATGTCATATTTGGTTCATCAATACACCGAATATTGACAGGTGTCATTTACTCCGATAAAGTTTTGTTTACAATTATTTTTCAACTAAAATTTTTGATCTTAACAGTTATCATGGCTCCTAGTTGTTCAGGACAAAATATTTGTTTCTAGAAAACTCATACTTTTTCCTTTCACATAGCCGAGGTACCTCGGAGATATTTGTATCATATACTAATACGAGATGCTGTTATAAGGTCTGTCTTCTTTTAAATGTCGTTTCACAACCTTCTTAAGGACAACTCAGTTGAGATGCTTGTCGAAGTAAAAGGAACGATTTTTCTTGTATCTCTTACCACAATTACAGACGTAACTATACTCTGGAAATAGGCCATTAGTAATAAATTCCTAAAATTTATATTAACTCGTAAGAAACACACACGTAAATAGGCAGAAGTAATTAGGAAAATCTTCAATTAAGAACTCTGAAAACTGAAAAAAAGTTCACATTTTAAATTTTAGTTATTATTCTTCTATCTGTCTATCTGAGGGCGAATTTTTCATGGTATTAAGACTGGTCAGCCGAGCTAAGATCGATAGAGGAGAGAGCACAAACCAGGCCATCATTCCCTTATGAGCGCAACATAGTAATAGAAACTAGTTGTATTTCTGCCCGATTTTAACCTAATCACACAATATTACAAGCGTTCCCGCTTTTAAATCGAAGATCCTACAAGTACAAGTACATTAAAAGAGAAATTTGACTGACACCATGATATCTAGTTTCAAAGCCAGAGGTGCAATGCGGCGCGGTGCGGCTCGGTGCGACACGGTCCCGCCTAATAATGCTCAGTTTTGTCCTTCATATCCCTTTTATGAACTAAAAGTTTCATTATTTATCTTGAGTTGGCAATCTTGCGTATTTTCAATTAAAAATTAATATTCAAATGTTTCTTAAACTCATGTTTCCTTTTTGTCGACCATAGCGCAGGAGCAATTTTTGCTTCCGCAATCAAACGTCAAGTGCTGCATTTGTCTCTGGTAGAAATTTTGGTTAAAACACAGAAAAAATAATTGACGGTTATTTACCCAATACCACCACCACAAAGTGATCTTCCTAGTACTGCCCTCACAAAGACTGTATGATCAGTTAATATGTTTTGAACCGGTTTCCCTATAATTAACTAAATTTTTTTGAATTATAAAGTGTATCTTCAGGTTGGATCTTACCTCTTTTGCGTTCTTCGAACATGGTAATGAAATACTCTTTCACGGACGTAATGCTTGGTTTTTGGGAAGTACCCATAAAAGAACGATTTGCATCCGTTATAATTCTCAACGCAAAACCCGGATTGATTTTTTGACTCTTCTTTCACGACAAAATAATATTGGTCTTCAAGCCCATCCAAAAACGTTAATGCCATGCACAAACCACAAATGTTGCCATTTTGAATATTTCTGAGGAAATTGTGCAAAATTCGGGGTGACCTTAAGTCCATATTGTAATTTTAACACAATGAATTTTTTGACTGTCAAATAATGTATCAATATTATGCGCCAAAATTTACAAGTGAAAAAGGATACATCTTCAAAATTACATATCAAATATGCAGATCACCCCAAACACGCAGATAATCCGAACAATTAACGATATACAAGTATAAAAAAAAATTTCTGGACATAATCTTCATTGAACTCAATACATTTGGTCCAGCGAGGTTTCAATTTTTGTATTCCCTTAGAAAAGATGTCTCGCACTGTGCATAATACTAGTGTACAACACAGATCAGCTCTTCATTTAACGAAAATGACTTCCCTCTAAGCCAATTTTTGAGGTCAAAAAAAAGTCATTGGGGCAAGTCTGAAAAATAGGGTGGGTCAAGAATTATTTCAAAGCCTTTTGACATTGCAACAATCGATGTGTGAGCAGGCGCATTATCGGTGTGAAGCAGCACTTTTTTTGTGCGGGAATCTTAGTGGCTTCTGCTTCAATTCACCATGCAAACGGACCAATAATGTTGGATAAAAAGAGTCAGTCATTGTTTTACCCTTTTCCAAATAGTCAATCATAATGATACCCTGTCAGTCCCAAAAAAGAGTTACCATCACTTTTCCCGCCGATTAAACTGTTTTCGCTTTCTTCGGTGTACTTTCACCTTCGCCAGTCCACTGTTTTAACTGCTGTTTTGTCTGTGGTATGTAATGGTGGATCCACGTTTTGTTTTTAGTCACAAGACGACACACTATGGCGTAATTTTTACCCAAATTGATTTTCTAGCCTTAATATTCAAGGAATCTCAGTAACTTTTTTTTTGATATCTTCGTCCTTGATTTCTCTATCGATCTGTCTGAGCAGATTTTTGATTATTTACCATGATTTTTTACTGATTTAATAATTTATATTGCTTTGTGGCCCAAAAAACACCTTTTTAGACAATAAAATGAAGCTCAGTCACACAATTTTCAAGGAATCTCGACAATTTATTTTTCATAATCTTCGTTTTTGATTTCTCTATCGATCTGTATAGGCGGAAATTTAATTATTGACCATAATTGGAACTCATTTTCCAAAAGTTATATCGTATGATAACCCTATGCAAAGAAGATAAATGATCAGATGGGCCTCTCCTAAACTTAAGGCTTTTAAACCAGGAACTTGAAACCTAATATAACCTAATTCAAAAAGAAAAGTAATCTTTTGAAGTTTTTCTAAGACATTAACATCACGAACTCTAAACATAATATAACGTATTGTACAAATATATATTTGTAATTGTTTCCTAAACCTATTACATTATAACATAACGAATTTTAAACCATACCAACGCCTGTACTTACTTACGTACTATACTTAGGGCTTAGAAAATAAAATTGAAAATTAGTCAAGACTTGAATCTTTTACGAGGTTTTAAGGCTACAAAGTACCACGTTCGCCTGAAATTTGCAGACTTTTTGCATTACCCACCCAGGATACATCACGTGGAGGTAGAGTCGCAAAGTATCCCGTGTGTGAGTGACGCTTAACACGAAGAAGGCATTGGGTACCACGAGTACTTCTCTATACATTCCTTTGCTGTTTCAGTGTAAAAGTTTTTGAATTTATTGACGTCAATACCATTTTTCGATGCTATTAGCTGCAGAATAATGTAAAGCGTCTTAATAAAATCTTCATCAACAACTGTGATTTTATCAATAACGTTATAATTTGGGAGAATTTCCTTGCTGTTTCCTCTTTTCATAGTACCTGCCCCTTGCTTAACACACTCAACCAGTATACCCAATTCTTTCTGAATGTTATTTTGAATCTCACGAATTGGCTTTTCCAACAAAGTATTTTCATTCCACTTTCCTAAATGTATTTTATATGCTATATCTAGAACCCACTCCATATTCCTTATTCATGTATGGAGAGTTGAAAGACCATACTTGTACGTTTCTACATTCACCTCCATCTCCTCAATAATTTCTAATTCGTTCATTACTTTCGGAAAAGCATTGTATATAGAACACCTTTGGGAAGAATTTGTGCCTGTAAGAGCTTGACAGACCTTACCAGCAATCATTCCTTGAAAATTGCGTTACTGAGACTCATTTTACTGCTTAAAAAGGTGTTTTTTGGAAAAAAACTATATTAATAAATTAATAGAAATCATGGTAAATAATCAAAAATCCGCCCAGACAGATCGATAGAGAAATCAAAAACGAAGATGATAAAAAAAAAAATATTGAGATTCCTTGAAAACTATGTGACTGAGGCTCATTTTATTTTGTGCGTTGTGTTTTTTTTTTGGACAACAAAGCAATATGTATTGATAAATTAGTAAAAATAATGATGAATAATCAAGAATCCGCTCAGACAGATTGATAGAGAAATCAAGAACGAAGATTTAAAAAAAAAATACTGAGATCCCTTGAAAACTGCGGTCAGAAAATTAATTTGGGTAAAAATTGCGTATAGTGCGACGCCAGAAGTCCTTTGGATTACACTAAAACTTTTCCAAACACGATTTTGAAATGTCCTTCCTCGTCCGTTTTTGGTTTGGAGTCAGCAAACGAAGCACCCATCGCGCACTCAGTGTTTTTATTTTTAGAACTTCATGTAGGATATTATGTACCCGTTCATATAAGATGCCTACCATCTCAGCGATCTTACGACGATTAATGTGATGATCTCCATTATGGCACTATAAATTTTGTTGACCATTCCTTCAGAATAAAGATCAATCGGGTGTCCTGAACATGCCGCATCTGTAGTACTCATTCGGCCACGTTTAAATTGATTTATCCAGTAATAAATGGTCTTGAGTGCTGCTGTAAAATCCACATGAACTTCATTCGGTTTAATTTCTATCTGGGCCGCAGTCCACTCTTGTAAAAAAAATGTTTTATTAGTGCACGACGGAAATTACAGTTTCGTCCGTTGGCGAAGAGTACATGATACCAAAGTGTAACCTAGCACACTGTCATGCCGAATTAAGTGCATCTGACTTACAACAACAGTTCGTTGCGCTTTCGGCAAAACGCAAAGCGTCAGAAGATATTGGACTTCAACCGAAAAGAACTGTTCTGTCTGTTTTGAAAGACAATCCGGTCAACTGTTTAACAGTGAAAGATTTACGTTCTGTGAAAAGAAGTATTTATGATGTGAGAAAAAAAGTTTCCTACACTGCCCAAGTCTTGTGCTGATTTATATCATGCTTTGGATAATTCTGTGTCGAATATAGTAATATTTTCATGCGAAACCAATTTGAAACATTTGTGCGTGTGTACTCGTACCAGATATACAAGTATGAAATGTGGATTTTTTTCTAAAAAAACATGTTAAATTCGGAAGAATGATAAAAAGTACTTTATTCAAAGTATGCTCCATCGCTTGTTACATTTTTCCCATCTTTCGGGCAATTTGTGAACACCACGCCAGTAAAAGTCTTCCTCTTTTGCTGCGAACCATTCATCGAGCCATTTTTTCATTCATCTTCGTACGAACCAAAGCGCTGCTCAGCAAGTGCGTGACCCATCGATGAAAACAAGTGGTTATCGGAAGGAGCCAAGTCTGGTGAGTAAGTCGCATGGAGTAGAACTTCCCAGCTGAGTGCTTCCACCATGTCGCGAACTGATTTTGCCGTATGTGATGGAGCATTGTCATGAAGAAACATTACTTTGTGTTGCCTCTTTCGGTATTCTGGCCTTTTTTCAAGCAGCGAACGGTTCAAATCGGTCAATTGTTGTTGGTAACGTTTAATATTAACCGTTTCCCCTGGTTTTAACAGCTCATAATAGACCACGCCCCTCTGGTCCCACCAAACACAGAGTGTCCTCCTTCTGCCAAAGCGATTCGGTCGATGTGGATGGTGCGCCCGGGTCTACCCATGATTTTTTGCGCTTGAGATTCTAAAAATAAATCCACTTTTCATCCTCTGTAACTATACGATGCAAAACCGACTTCCTTTTGTACCCAGCGAGCAAAATGTCACACGTGTTTTTGCACTTTTCCATTTGCCTGTCGTTCAACTCATATGGTACTCATCTACCGGTCTTGTGAATCTTTCCCAGCTCTCGTAGCCGATTGGAAACAGCTTGTTGACTAACGCTCAATTGCTCGGCGAGTTGTTTTCGTGTTTGTGAATCATCTTCGTCCAACAATGCTTGCAATTCCACATCTTCGTATTTTTTTTGGCGGTTTTCCACGTTCCTTGTCTGCAACATCGAAGTCACCACTTTTGAAACGCCGAAACCATAGTTCACACGTATCTTGCGATGGAGCATGTTCACCATAAGATTCTCGAAGTAATCGGCATGATTCAACAGCAGTTTTCTTCAAATGAAAACAAAAAAATTAATGCTGTCCGCGATTGCTCTTTGTTCGGTATAAATTTCGACATATTGAACACAACAACACAACACTATGCACACAATTATCCAATTTATCACTCGTGCGCGTCTGACACTTGTTGATGACACAATAAAATGGCGCAGTGTCGAATCTGTTTAGCACAAACTGCATTGGTGCACCATCTGTTGTCTGAAATCCGCATTTCATACTTCTACACCTGGTATATTCATGAACGGAACATTCAAATATGCCCCTAAGCATTTTCTACAACTGTTTACAATTCACGGTTGCTGCAATGGAAATTATATTCCGCTTCTATTTTGTCTATTAAAGGACAAATCGACAAACTCATATGCAAATTGTTTAACCTATATTTTAAATAAATGTAGAGCGTTAACTTGCTGTTTCAACCGGCAGTGTAGTCGTGATATATTTTGAAACATCAATCCACAAGGCCGTTGAAGAGGTTTGGAATAATGTGCAAATTATAGGCTGTCGTTTTCATCTCAGTCGAGCTTGGTGGAGAAAAATTCAAGCGCTAGGATTAGCCAGAGACTATAAGGAGAGAACAGAACTAGGGAAATGGATTTTTTTTTTTTATGTGTCACACGTGCTGCAGGGAAGTCCCTAAAGCGCTCCAGGAGCGGCATGTGTGCGGCAAAAGCGATTCACGTTGTTCTTGAATCGCTGTAAGTTGTACTCGGTGGGAAACACAGCGCTGGGCAAATTATTCCAAAGGGATGATGTTCTCCATATAAAAGACTGCTTGAAAAGCGTTGTACGCGGAGTAACAAGCTGAACCTCATATGGATGTGAAGCACCAGCGCGACGTGTATTTCTAACATGCACCGCTTTGGGAGGAATTAAGCGGGCCACATCCTTCGAGCACTTTCCATGAAAATACTTGTAGAACAGACTCAAGTCGCCAACCGTTCTTCGATGTTCCAGCGAATCAAGGCCGCCAGTCAATTCCGGGTCTCCAATCAGATGAACAGCTCCTCTACGAACAGAATCCAACAAATGCAGTGTATGTTTGGGAGCGGAGCCCCAAACATGGGAGCAGTATTCCATAGTTGGTCGAATTTGAGCTTTGTAAAGAAGTAACAGTTGTTGTGGAGAGCAAAGCTTTCTGGTTCGAAATAATATTCCCAACTTTTGAGAAGCTCTCCTTGCTATGCCTGCAACATGTTCATGCCAGGACAATATTTGCTCCCAAACTAACGCCCAACAAACTGAGCGACGATGCTAGGGAAATGGATTGCCCCGACATAACTATGTCGAGTTCAGCAACGTTAACTTTTTTAGAAAAAAACTGCCGCCTGGGTTTTTGTAGCGTTAAATTCCACTTAGTTACTGTCACCCAAGATAGAATTTCTTCCGGGTCTTTGTTAAGCTGAACGACCTCCAGCTGTCTGCGGATATTCGCCTGAGCAGCCGATGTCCGAGCATTCAAACTGAATGAAGAGACAAGCGTACTGTCATCTGCAAAGCTGTAGATTGGATTCCCGGTCTTTTCCAGCAGATCGTTAATGTAAATGAGAAAGAGAGTAGGAGATAGTATGGAGCCTTGGGGCACACCGGCGTTGATAGTGAAGGTGTTAGAAAGAAATCCGTCGACTGCCACTCGTAAAGAACGCTCTCTGAGGAAACATGAGAGCCACAAACAGAAATTGGGTATTATTTTGGCCTTCTTTTCCTAGGTAACTATTATTTTAGTATTATCTCAAAATACAAAGATTAGGTTATTATAGTATATCGTTATACTTTATCTAATTAATATTTCTTTATAATATAGATCCAGAAACTGTAGGTGAATGCTTCGCTTGGAGCTAAATGAAATGAGACCTAGCAACCAAGAGTTAGACAAATTTGCAGACTACCTCATAAAAAATTATATAGAAGACGAAGCGCTATTTCCACCTAATATATGGGCCGCGAAATCACCTTCCAACCAAAGAACAACAAATGCATGTGAGTCGTGTCACTCACATTTAAATAAATGTTTTAATTCTAGTCTTCCTAATTGTATTTTCGGAAACAATTAAATGGTTTCAAACGTTTAAACAGTAAGATACAGAAAGGAGAAAATTTTATACAAGAAAATATTCTGAAACTTAATAATAATCAAATTTCTATGCTGCAATACGTAATATTAAATTCACATTATTATAGTTTTTAAGAATATTAATTATATGCAATTATATTTGTTCTAATAAAGTTTTCGTACGTATTCGTATTTTGTTATTTAGGTATATTTTAAACCAGGTAAATCGGAGGAAAATGTATAATCCCAAAAATTAGCAGCGGACGAAACTGTATATATTCAGGTAAACAGTTCCTTCACATTTGACCATTAATTAATGCAGGCGGACGAACCTGTATGTGCTCCTGCACTATATCTATTTCTAAGAAAAGTGCAACACCGATCACTTACAATAGCTGCCAACAAACTGCACATTGCATCTGGTTGAAACTTTAAGTAAAACTGTTATAAGAATCACGCTTACCAACAATCATGCCAAAATTTCCCGCCATTCCGTCGGAATGTACAAAACTTATAAATCCACCCTCGTATAGCACCAGGCCTAGCACTGAGTATACATTTTAAAATTAAACTTTTTAAGAGACACTATACTTACAGTTTACTTTTCCTTTACTTCACTATTTCAATCCAAAATTAAGTATAAACAACGGTTAATTATGATAAATACTTAAAAACTATAACATAAAACATATCACTTTGCTTTTTAATAACTTTTTTGCCATTTTAACCAAAATTATACTGAGATATCAAACATGTCTGATAAAATTATTCATAGTTTTATCGCTGTAAACAAAATTTAATTCATTGAAAAAGATCGAATGTTTATTTGTAGACGTAATCCATTCTACAAACATTGCGTAGTTAATGATTAAATTACAGAAATCTTCTAAATGGATCTTTTTATTGTACGAAAACTATGTAAAGAAAATTAGTAACATTGATAAAACAAGGTACAAGTCTAATAAAGCATGTTTTAATTATGTTCGAAAGCAAAATAAGCCATAATACTCACTAAAACAAATCAGTTGAACAAACATCTTCCATATAAATGTTATATACGAGGGTTGTATGATAAGTATCGCGCCTCGGTCAGAGATGGCGCTACTACTATTTAAAAAATTATATTTTTCATAAACATAAACTTTTATAAGAATCTTGTCAAATTTTCAAGTCGCTGCGTGATTTAGTTTATGAGTAGCAGCAATTTAAATAGAACACTTTTGTAATTTTACAACAATGGAAAAAAACTGAAAAACGAGCAGTGGTAAAATATGTGTTTCTGAAAAAGAAAACGAATGATGAGATAAAAGCGAAACTCAGCAAAGTTTATGGGGACTCCGCACCATAAAATACTGGACAGCTGAATTCAAACGCAGACATACAAGCATTTTTGATAAAGGACGTCCAGATTGTCCGAATAAGGCCACCACATCAGAAATGATTGAAAAAATGCACGATATAGTGATAAACGATCGGAGAGTGAAAATGTTTGAGATTGCTGAGACTATGGGCCTCTCAATTGAACGGGTGCAGAACATTTTTAACAACTTATTTGGATGTGAGAAAGCTTTTCGCAAGATGGGTGCCGCGATTGCTCACAACTGACAATAAACACGTATGTGTGTCAACTTTAAAAAAATGTAACACGTAAGCTTAAAAATTTTTGGCCTGACACATAGATGTCACCCATTTCAAAAAATCCATATGATTTTTAGGAAGTACCAACCTTCAAACGATACGTGTCAAAATTTCATGATATTTCGACAATTAGTTTACAAGTTGCAGTGGTTTTAGCGACGCTACTTTTGATATTTTCAAAAAATGGAAAAAATCGAATTTCGTGTGTCGATTAAACATTGTTTTTTGATGGGAAAAAATCCCGTTCAAGCGAAGCAATGGCTTGATAAATGTTACGGGGACTCTGCCCCTGGAAAATCACTCATCATTTACTGGTTTGCTGAATTTAAACGCGGTCGTACAAACACGTTCTGGGCACCCAAATGAGGTAGTTACACCGGAAACCATAAAAAAATTCACAAAATTCTTTTGGATGATCGTAAAGTGAAATTGCGGGAGATAGCTGACCCCTAAAGATATCAAAAGAACGTGTTGGTTACATTTTTCATGAACATTTGGGCATGAGAAAGCTCTGTTCGAAATGGGTACCGCGTTTGCTAATAGTGGACCAAAAACAACAATGTGTTGATGATTCTGAACGTTGTTTGGACCTGTTTACGCGCAATAAAAAGGATTTTTTCATGCGATATGTGACAATGGATGAAACATGGATCCACAACTACACACCGGAATCAAATCGGCAGTTAGCTGAGTGGACAGCAGCTGGTGAAAGCCGGCCGAAGCGACCAAACACACAACAGTCGACTGTGAAGGTTTTGGCCTCTCTATTTTGGGATGCGCATGGAATAATTTTCTTCGACTATGCTAAGAAGGGAAAAATCATCAATAGTGAATATTATATAAATTTACCGGTGCGTCTGAAGGTAGAAATCGCAAAGAAACTGCCCCAAATGAACAAAAAAAGTGCTTTCTCGTCAAAACAATGCACCGTGTCACAAGTCAATGGTTACGATGGCAAAATTGCATGAATTGAAGTTCGCATTGCTTCCTCATCCACCGTATTCTCCAGATTTTGCTCCTCGCGACTATTATCTATTCGCAGACCTCAAAAAAATGCTCCCGGGGAAAGAAATTTGGCTGAAATGAAGAAGTTATCGCATAAACTGAGGTATATTTTGAAGGCAAAGACAAATTCTTCTAGAAGAAAGGTATAGAAATGTTAGAAAGACTGTATCGCTCTTGAAGGAGACTATGTTGATGCATAAAGTCGAATTTTGCAAAAAAATGTAATTTAAGTAGTTAGACCAGCCTACGTGTTAATCGAAATGATTTTGGCGTCGATTCATAACTGTTGACGAAACATGAATTCATCACAGCACACCAGAGATCAAGAAACAGCCCAAACAGTGGGTTTTCCATGGCGAACCGGTGCCAAAGAAGGCCAAGGCGACTTTATCGGCCAACAAAGTCATGGCCACAGTGTTTTGGGTTGCACGCGGCATAATCCACGTCGATTACCTTGAAAAGGGCGAAATGATTAATGGAGATCAACTTATTGGATCGTTTTAACTATGCTGTGAAAGAAATACGTCTGCATTTGGCGAACTCTTTCAAGACAATGCACGCGTGCACACTTGTGTCATCGCCATGAAAATATTTCATGAGTTAGGATACGAACTGCTTCCGCGTCTACCATATTCGCCAGATTTAGCCCCTAGCGATTATTTTCTATTTCCGAACATGAAAAAAATGGCTTAAACGATGAGGTGATTGCTGCAACAAACGCCTATTTTGAAGGGTTGGAAAAATCGTATTTTTTAGATGAGATACAAAAGATAAAAAAAACGTTGGACTAAGTATATCGAGCTAAGAGGAGACCATGTAAAAAAATAAAATAAATCTTACACATAAAAACGTTATACTTATCATATAACCCTCGTATTATATATTATAACTGGTGAGAAATAGAAATCTACGAGGCTATTTTCCAATACCCTTTGGCTTTCTATGTTGGCATACCTTCCTTACTTAAATATTTTTAATCGTAGTTTGTACGGTCATGATGTTAATGTAATAACATCTACAGTTAAAATGAATAAATCTATACAAAAAATTGTGATTTCAGTTAAAAAAACTAGTAGAATGATGACAACAATAGCTCGTGATGTTTTTTCGAAAGAAATTTAAAACATTTATGACAATTACAGATGGAAACCGAAGACGAATCCTGTCAACATGTGAAGATTGGGTTTGATACATAGCTGGCCTACAATAATTGTTGCCTTTTGACTCTCTAAACATATCTATTGCAAAAACGTTTGCCTAAAATACTGCATTAACTTTCCCAATGGGAAGTTTTTACACCCAACTAGGGCCAATCGCAACCCGTCAGTGAAGTGCACCACCAGATCCTCTGGAGGGAGGTTATTTCCTGCTTTTTTGATATTCAATATAGAATTGTGAGGGTGAATGACCTACTAAGCTTTAGTTGATCTACAGCTGTCATCGTCTCCCTCTCTCTCCCTCTGAAAATTAACAGAGAAAACACCTCCTCTGCCCTGAGTGCGATTTTGGTAGTTCCTAAGTCGCTGAACCCTTTCTAGCAATTTGCCGGCATTTGCTAGAATAACGCTCAAACCGAAAATCTATAAAACTTAACCAGACTAGGGGGTACAGTAACCTTCCATTCTAGGCAACTAGACTACCGATCCTTGAACGACTTTTGCCCTAATGGGACTTAGCTGTCTGAAAAGTTCTCGTCCTAACAATGAAAGACATTTTTTTTTGACGTGAAATATGTTTTATTGTTGAATATAATCTCCCGAAACTTTTATTCGAACGTTTTTGCAATAATTCAACACCATCAATAAAGTGTAATGCCGGAAGGTCTGCAAAATATCCATCCACGACTGCAATAGCTTTGTTATTTGATGTAAAACGCTTTCCAGCCAAGAACATTTTTCAGGTTTAGAAACAAATAATAGTCAGATGGAGCCAAATCTGGTGAATACGCTGGATGTTCAAACAATGCGTACTTTAATTCGTTGATTTTGCCGACGCCAAAACACTTGTGTGAACACGTGCATTGTCTTGATGAGAAATGATCCTTTTCTTCTATAATGAAGGTCTTTTCTCATGAATTTTTGCATCCAATTGATCCAAAAGGTTACAATAATATTCAGAGTTAATTGTTTTACCTTTCTAAAGATAATCGATCAACAAAACACCCTTATAATCCAAAAAAACTCTTGCCATAAACTTCCCTGCTGATGGAACCGTCTTTGCCTTCTTTGGTGCACTTCCACTGGCTTCAATCTATTGTTTCGACTGTTCTCGCTCTGGTGTATAGTGGTGGCTCCAAGTTTCATCAACAGTAATGAAACGAAGCTTGAAATCCATTTTATTTTGCTTAAAATGATCCAAACACGCTTTAAAAATACGCATTCAAATGCGTTTTTGGTAAATTGTCAATAAATGCGACACCCATCTTGTACAAAGCTTTTTCATATGTAATTCTTCATGCAAAATATTTCCAATTCATTCTTTTGACATGCCTGTGGCCTTAGCTGTTTCACGCGCTTTCATTCGTCGATCATGTAACACCATATCATAGACTTGTTGAATGATTTGTGGTGTTGTAGCAGTTTTTGGACGACCTTCGCGTGGATCATCTTCGAGGCTTGTAAAGTCCGTCCATACATATAGTGAAGTGACTAAACTTAATCCTTAAAAGACGGGAAACCATTAACCATAAATAGACAATGAAATAAAGTTTTATAGTTTTCTTTGGGCACTTCAGAAGCAGGTAAATCACGGACCGTACTTATAAACATGATATCTGTTCGTTTTACCTCCTTGTAAACAACAAAGGTGGATCTTAAATAATTATTAATGAAATTTTAATATGATTTTAATGGTGGTTATAAAACGTGGCATTTACCCGAAAATAACTTGCATAATCCATATTGCCACTTACAGCCGCCACTTAGTTTAAGCTTTGTAATTATTGTTACTGCGTGTGCGATAGAGCAGCTTAGTCATGGAAAATATTTGCGAGTCAAGTGTATCTCAACAGGTTACCCCGTGCAAAAGTAGAAAACACTTATCTACTGATGCCAAGGAAATTGTAAAGAATGTTTATTCAACCCCAATGGAACGTGGTAAAGTTAGCAAGCAAGCAGCACTAGAAGAAACGGCCACATTACCGAACATTCCAACATCAACAGTACGGAAAATTGTAAACAACCCTATTCTAGTGAGGAAGAAAATAATTGATGCTGGCATTTTCTCAAGGATAGATGGAACTGATTAAGATATAATACGGCGTAAAATTTACAAGATATACGAGTAACAAAGTGTGCCCACATTGGATAATTTAATGCAAAGGCTTGAAAGAGATAAAATCGTGATTAAATGCAGTAGGACACCATTATGGAAGTGTATTCAACACATGGGTTTCCAATTTTTAAAAACATAATAAAAGACAAGTTTTAATGGAGTCCAAGAGAATTCAGGAATGGCGACTGGAATATTGAGAAAAAATAAGGTTTTACAGAGACAAGCAAAGGCCAATTGCTTGGCCTTGGTAATTTGGATGTAGCATAGTTCGACACATATGATACTCCGGAAAAAGGTTGGGTTGACTCAAGTGATAACTGTAAAACAAATGCACCATCAAACAGGTAAAAAAATTACGATTTTGCATGCTGGATCTAAAGACGGATGGATTCCGAATGCACTCTCCCTGTTTGCAAAGAACATAAAAGACTCTTCTCTCGATTACCATGCCACTGCCGAATTATTTGAAATTTGGTTCAAAAACAAGCTAATTCCAAACATACCTCCCTGCTCAAACGATACAAAAGCAACAATTCAAAACTACATGTACGATAATTACATTTACTTCCACGAAGATTATACCAAACAGCAATTGATAGCAGTTTTGAAAAGTTTATACATAAAAAAGGAATATGTCTGTGACAATTATGCAAAGGATATGGAGAATACAGTTTTAAGGATTCCACCATACCATTGTATATTTAATCCTATAGAGCAGGGGTGCTCAAACTTGAACTGCTGGTGATCTACCTCAATATTGTTAGACTACGAAGTAAGTGTGATGCAGGATTGTCGTCTAGGTAGGGTGTATCGTGGCAAAGATATTAGTTTTCCGCACAATATGCATTTTTTTAGTCAAGGTAAGTGTAGGTCTGCTCTAAAATGTCAATGAAAAAAACTCATAATTATTCAAAATTGCGAGTTTATTGGTTCTTACAAAACAAACGAGTTCTAGTGTCTAAAAACTAAAGAGTGACTTTGGATGTTGAAGCATGGCACTGCATGTCCTCAGCATACTTTTCATAAGATGGTACGTAATTACCGAGTGCTAATCGCAAGCATGATGACATATGTTCGTCAGTTAGTCGATTACGATATTTTGACTTAATTATCTTCATTTCAGCAAATGCAGACTCGCACAAGTAAGTTGACCCAAACATTTCCGTCAGTTGAAGGGCGATTTGCCTTAGATTCGGATATTTATCTTCAGATATAAAACACCAGAATTTTGTATCAGATGCTGTGGCTTTGAAATGTATATCTGATATAATCTGCACTAACTCATTTTCAACAGAACATGAGTCCATGTTAAACTGACTTGCTATTTCAGTAGCTAATTCCTCAATGTTTTTACACGAAAAAGGATAATTCATAAATGATGCGATATTTGCCAATTTACTGAAATCATAAAAACGTATTTCGAATTGGCCCAAAACATTTGATAATTCTGCCTCATAAATATCATAATTCAACCGAGGAATCCTTGCTTTCAAAGACGGAAAATTTTTCAGATCCTTTCTTTTCAGTTGATCTATCATAAGTTGCAATTTACTTTTGAATGCGTTTATTGCGCTAATCATCTCAATAATAGTTTTCCTTTACCTTGAAGCTCCAAATTAATGGTGTTTCAATGCATTGTGATGTCTGTCAAAAATGCCAAATCAGTCAGCCATTTTCCGTTTTTTAGCATCTGAGTGGCATCACCTCTTTCGTCCAGAAAAGCTGTTATTTCGGGCAATAATTCTTGAAGCCTTTCTAGGAATTTTCCGCGACTCAACCACCTGACGTCCGTGTGAAGAACTAAATCAGTGTGTTCAGCTGACTCACTATCTTCCAACTGCAATTTAAAGAGCCGTCGTTGCAAGCTACGTGCACGGATAGAATTCACAATTTTTATTGCAATGCCCATAATCTCCTCCATGTTTAGAATTTTTGAACACAAAACTTGTTAATGTATAATGCAATGGAAGGAGAAAAATGAAGGGAAATCAACATTAGCTTGACACAATGCCACAAAACCGTTTTTGTTTCCAGTCATTGCTGGTGCACACTAGTTTATATATTAGTAGCTTGTAGTTTGTTACAAAATTGAAGAAAACGTCATATATATCTTCGCCACGGGTCTTTCCTTTCAGAGGAATCATTGTCAAAAACTCTTCCTTAGCCGACATGTTATTGAATACCATTCGAATAAAAATACACAGCTGAGCAGTGTCTGTCATGTCGGTGGATTCGTCGAACTGTAAAGAAAAGTATGTACATTCCATGATATCATGTTTTAGTTTATCTGCCATGTCCTGACTCATGACTTCAACACGTCTTGTGACAGTCGGACGAGATAACTGAAGTTCTCTAATAGCAAACATAATCTCTGTTTTATTTTTAAAATCTCCAAATAAAGTCTCACCCGCTTCAATAAATGCTTCCTTCACAACCAATCCATCATCAAATGGTTTCTTGTGTTTCGCCAATATATGAGATATTTTAAATGACGCGATCGTTGCAGCTTTTGATTGTTTGGCTGGTCTTATGAACATGGTTTGTTCTTTTTTCAAACAAGTTATCAAATCACGTACTTTTCGTTTTCTTAATTCACTCTGTGACGGAAAATCCTTTTCATAGTTTTTATGAACCGTTTTATGATGCCTCTCTAAGTTCCCACGCTTAGGTATTGCAACTGACGCACGGCGAATGAGACAAATGCACTTATCCTTTATCATACAAAAGAAAAATTCTTCCTCCCAATCGTTTTGGACTATTTATTACGAGGCATGTTTTTTAAGTAAGTACCGTTTTGTGATTCCGCCGCCGCAGCGATACGGTCGGCGTTCCGCGCATGCGCGCTGGTAACCTACATCTCATGTCTACGCACTGACGCCATTACAGTCTGATTCTTCATTGTATACGTTGTTTACTGAGTGTTTAAGATGCCTCCGACAATCGTGAGTCCCGCCGATTGTGAAGTACGGGCTGTTTATACGATTTCTTAGTGCTAAAGGCGTAAAACCGATCGATATTCATCGTGAGATCTGTGAAGTTTACGGACAAAACATTATGAGTGATGGAATGGTAAGGAAATGGGTGAGAGCATTTAAAGATTGCCGCACAAATGTGCATGATGAAGAACGGAGTGGGCGTCCTTCGGTCGTTATTGAAGATTTGGTGCAGAAAGGTGAGAGAAAACAGACGCTTTACAATTTCATGATTGTGCGACTGCTTTCCTCAATATTCAAAACATTTGTGATACAGTGGTTAACAAGTCAGGCGGCAGAATTTTATGAGGAGGGTATTCAAAAACTGGTGCCACGTTATGACAAGTGCCTCAATATTCACGGAAATTATGTAGAAAAGTAGATTAAGGTACAGGCTTTCATGTAAAAATAAAATTATAGCGATATCTTTGCACGTCTTTTTTTAATTCCAAAACGGTACTTACTTAAAAAACATGCCTCGTAATAAACTTTCTATCGATGTATCGCCTTCAAGTTACAACTCAGACTGACTCATATTCCTGCAGGCGCAACATTTATATCGGCGCGAACGAAGTCTCGAATGTTCCCGTCAAACACGCCGCCCGAAGTTTCTAGAAAAATCGGCGGGAATCAAAAACGCGGCTTTTCTTTGACAAGAACCGCGCGTTCCTTTGATAAAGCCGCCTTTTGCCGCTAGCAGGGGATTATTACAATAAAATAAAGTGATGAGGGGGTTATTCTGGCCTAATTGTGGATCGAATAAATTTTAGTAGTTTATTCATTACATTTTGTTTTAGTTACCTAAAACAAAATCTGTGAATAGTTCTATATCGGAATTTTTTTCTCCAGATCGACTCAAAAAGCACTCGCGATCGACTTGTCGATCGCGATCGACCGTTTGAGCACCCCTGCTATAGAGCATATTTGGCATCAATTGAAATCTGCCATTCGTCGTAATAATATTTGTCCCACTGTTAATTCCACTGTACTGAAACTTATGGAAACCGAAGTTTTTAATATACCTCTACAGAGTTCGACGAACTCTGTCATACATGTTGAAAAAGTTAAAAAATCATATTTCCATATTGCAAATAATATAGGAAAACTAATAATTAAACCAAGGATAATGATAGCGATAGTGATTTTATTTTAAGTGGATAATGTAATTAATTTTAATGAGTAAAGTAATAATTTATATTTGTAATAAAAATAATTGGTAATAGTAAGATGATTTGTAATAAACATAAATAAAACATAGCTTCTTCGTTGTTATGGTATGTCGGAAAAGTTCTGTTTGTGGCTCTCATGTTTCCTCAGAGAGCGTTCTTTACGAGTGGCAGTCGACGGATTTCTTTCTAACACCTTCACTATACACGCCGGTGTACCCCAAGGCTCCATACTGTCTCCTACTCTCTTTCTCATTTACATCAACGATCTGCTGGAAAAGACCGAGAATCCAATCTACAGCTTTGCAGATGACAGTACACTTATCTCTTCATTCACTTTGAACGCTCGGACATCGGCTACTCAGACGAATATCCGCAGACAGCAGGAAGTCATTCAACTTAACAAAGATCTAGAAGAAATTCTATCTTGGGGTGACAGTAACCAAGTGGAATTTAACGCTACAAAAACCCAGGCGGCAGTTTTTTTCTAAAAAAGTTAACGTTGCTGAACCCGACATAGTTATATCGGGGCACTCCATTCCTCTAACATCGTCACTAAATTCCGCTCCCAAACATACAATGCATTTGTTGGATTCTATTCAGAAAAGAGCTGTTCGTCCGATTGGAGACCCGAAACTGACCTTCGGCCTTGATTCGCTGGAACATCGAAAAACGGTTGGCGACTTGAGCCTATTCTATAAGTACTTTCATGGAAAGTCTTCGAAGGATGTGGCCCGCTTAATTCCTCCCAGAGTGGTGCATGTTAGAAGTACACGTCGCGCTAATTCTTCACATCCGTATGAGGTTCAGCTTGTTACTCCTCGTACAACGCTTTTCAAGCAGTCTTTTATATGGAGAACATCATCCCTTTGGAACAATTTGCCCAGGACTGTGTTTCCCACCGAGTACAATCTACAGCGATTCAAGAACAACGTGAATCGCTTTCTCCGCACACGTGTCGCTCCTGTAGCGCTTTAGGGACTTCCATGTAGCACGTGTGCTAGACCCATAAAAAAAAAACATAGTATAAAAATTGTTTTATGTCTTTCCAAAAACCAAAGTAATTAAATTCTAAACAAAGTACGGACCTGTTCAATCATATTTGAATTTTACAGCTTGCACTAATAGGAATCAGTTAGTCACTTCACTATATGTATAGACGAACTTTACGACCAAATTTAAAAACTGCTCTTTTTCACACACAAAGTGAAGTTGATGCATCCTTATATACTTTTAACAATTTTGGATGAATTTCTGTTGGTGCTAAACCATCTAAAACAAAAGAATTAAACCACCGCATAATATTCAATTTTTACCATTTTAAAAACATCAATGACACGTCAGTATTAAACAGCTGCTGCTACTCGAATGAACTGACAGATCGAAATAAAATTTTACATGTGTTTAATGTGTTTATATAAAGGATGGAACTTTCCAATACAATTATGGTTTCACAGATTCTAACGCCATCTATGTGTCAGACCGAGAACTTTTCAGATAGCCTAGGTAACTAATCCAATGATGGCACATTTAATCATTGTCTCTGCTGCCGATTTAGGTCCAATTTTGTGGTGTTTTTTTTACAACAATTTTTAAACACTTTTACATAGACTATATTTGATTAACACAGAAAACTCAAACATTATACAAACTGTATATTTTTTTTAAATTAAATTAAGTACTACTAATTCTGGCAAACCAAATTCACAATTTTTCTATATAATGATAAGTTATATAAGGTAAAAAGGATTTTTGATGTAAATATGTTAATATACATCAGTGAGTACATTCAGAGGATGACGGCTCCTACCTGAGCACCTGCGTCAGCTAAAGATAGTAATTATTTTCGTCCATATTGTCACGAAATGATACGTAACGTTCTTCTTTTACAATGTTGATCATTGAATCATCGGGATTATCAATACAGTGGCATCGTATCAAATGCCTTTTTAATCCATTTTTTCTATTTGAAGCAAAAGAACAGCTGTCTATGGCACATCTAAATTTTTTTATGCCGCAGTCGTAGATTTGGTGGCACTTAAAGGATACCTTTTTTTCGTAGATTTTGCCGCATTTGTTGCACGTATATGGTGGACCTAAAACATACTTCATTACTGTTGGGGAAATGAAAGTTATAGGAATCAAAATTACAATAAAGTGCTGTACAAAATTAAGAGCTATTCAAAATATTATGTGCAATTTCAAATGGGTTATAACATAAAAAATAAATATAACCTTTCATAAATTTTGATTTATGAAGAGGACTATTTTGAACATAACAAATTAATTTTGAAAAAGTCCTGTTTACTTTGAAATACACTGTATATTTTTATATATATGTATATATATATATATATATATATATATATATATATATATATATATATATATATATATATATATATATATATACATGTGTATTTGATTATCGGAAATCGGTCTGGACTGAAATAAAACTGTTTTCTTGTTTAATGTTCAAAATATTTCGTTATCATTTGATAACTTCTTCAGGAGTAACATGGTTGTACTGCCGTTTGTAAACAACATACTTTCAAAGTGCTTTCTGTCATTTTTAAGATGTGTAGGGATAATTTCCTAAGCATGGCAACGTAATACATATATTCTTCGGTTCATACGGCTTGGTACTTTCAGATGTGTCTTGACGTACTGTTTCACCAGTCTTGTAGCTTGTAGTACAACCCTCTCGAAGAAGTTATCAAGCGATACCAAAATATTATATGTATAAATATATATATATATATATATATATATATATATATATATATATATATATATATATATATATATATAAGGAGAACGACAGTAACGGAGCACTAGTAACACTAAGTGATAGTTTTAATAATGAATTTTATAGACAAAAGGTCGGTGTCCCCATGAGGGGTTCAGTTTCTCTTATCTTGGCCGAAGTGGTTATGAATAAATTGCTTTATTATATTACGGAAAGAGTTGATTTTCAATTTCCTTTCCTTTATCAATATGTTGATGACCTATTGGTGTCTTTTCCTCAAGACTCGGTTCATAATACACTCACTATCTTTAATTCTTTTGACAATTTGTTACAATTTACAGTTGAAGAAGAGGTAGAAAACTCTGTCCCCTTTTTGGATACTAAAGTAATTAGATCAGAAAACAATGTGATTAAGTTGGATTGGTATAGAAAAAAATCCAGCTCCGGGAGATATGTACCCTATCATTCGTATCACCCACTTAAACAAAAGATAAATACAGTTATTGCTTGTTACAACAGATTTTGTCAATTGTTCATAAGGTACTCAATGCAAATACACCACCAACAAACCATCCTAATAATAATAATGACATCAACCCTGAACTTCATTTTGCAAAACTCCAATATATAAAAGGTCTCTCACAATCTATTGCAACACTCTTCAAAGACACGAATATAAGATTAGAAAATTATAACATTAAAAAGCTTGGCAGCTTTTATTCTAACCTTAAAGATAAAACCAAAACTTTACAGAGATCTCATGTTGTGTACGGGATTAAGTGGGAATGCAACTCTATTTATATAGGACAGACTGCACAGAAATTATCAAAAAGACTTGCGTTACATAAAAGTGACTGTAAACATAAACCAAATGCCACCAGCCTTAGTTTACATGTTAACACTAAAGACCATAAAGTCCGGTATAATGACTGTTTTGTCCTAGATACCGAAAACAATTGGTTTAAACGCAATTTCTTAGAGATGTGTTGTATAAAAAACTGTAAGAACTGTCTTAACCATAAAAAAGATCTGGAAGGACTGAGTTCCATTTACACTTACTTACTTTCCCAAAGTTACACAAAAAAAAAAACCATAAATGTAGCAACGCAGGGGGAAAATAGGGAATAGGTATTTTTAACAAATATTTTTGAACAAACAACTAAAATTCTAGACCATCTAATAGCTCAACTATTACCAAGATATCAATTGGCAACAATGTCTTCTAATAACTAATTTTATAAAAATCCCCAGAAATATCACTAAACAAATGTCAACCTTTTGATAATTAGTGGCGAGAAATAAAAATGATCTTCCTGTACCACGTTTTTCTGGCGTTCTTTGTGGTGTCTTTCCAGTTCAATTATAGTGTATTATATTAATTTTATAATGTTAACTTTTAATTATTTTAATGTGTAACACCTCAAATTGAGGCTTAATAAGTTTTGTAAGAGTTTTTCACTTTTTTAACCTGTTTTGTGGTCATGTCTTGCTTCTCGTCTTGGAAACGAGAAATGTACAATAAACTTTCTCCGGGAAGAGCAATGCTGTAAATATTCTGTAAGTACGTTTAATTTCCTAAATTACATCTCTCTACTCCAGAATGTTTGCACATTTCAGATTTCCTGAAGAAGTCCACATACATGGACGATAGCTAAAAAGTTCGAATAAAAATACAGTTCCTTAGAGCTACTTAGATCTTTCATTGCTCTCTCTTCAATTATACTAGGAGCTATCCCAGCCTTTAAACTATCACTTAGTATATATATATATATATATATATATATATATATATATATATATATATATATATATATATATATATATATATATATATATATATATGTTACCGGCAAAGTGTATAATTCAGGCATTATATAGAATGCAGGGCTCGTATGTATGAAATATTTTATTTTTCTTTAACCATTATATACGTTGCCTAGGTAATTTATAGAGTGCCGATAAGGCATTAGATAAAGCATAAAATGAGAGAGATTACCGTAATACCAAACTACCATAATACCAACCTTACAGCCGGCCATGTGGATAACATATATTGAAAACAACAAGCATTAGCTGTTATTCGTGTTGCGGATGGCGGGGAAGCGCGATGGAGATGGAGTCAATACGTTATAACATGAACTAACGTGCCCTAACCTGAACTAGCAGGAGCTTATGTCTTAAGAAGAAGGTTCTATATACTTCCAAGAGTCACAACAGCGCATTATGCAATAAATAAATATAAAATGAAACACCAATTACCAAAATCATATCTTTTGTTTATTCAAAATTAACAATATTAGGATTATCAACTTTCTATAAAAAGAATCCGTAGGGAAATGAAATTAAACATTCCAGCAATCTTTAAAAAATCAAACGTTGGTTTTATTTGTAAAAGAAATACCTATTTTTGCTTTAACTGTAAAAAAGATTAGTTCAGGTTAGTTCAAGTTAGCTCAGAGTAGTTCAGGTTAGTCCCCCGCCAGCCGCAACACGAGTACCAGGTAATGCTTACTGTGTTTAATATATATTATAAAATTGCCGGCTACACGATAGGTATTCCAGAGAATGCCTAGGCAAATTATAAAAAGCAGGATATTTTATGGTATACTCCGCCTGAACGTTTTAGGAATTCTATAGAGTGCCGGATTATATAAATATGTATAATATGACTAAATTTAAACAAAGAATCTTTTAGAATAAAATCAAATTTGAATTTTTTTTTCCCATAATAATAAAAAAGTAGGATAAAAGAGTGCATCAATTTTTTTTTTAATTCTAGAAGATTCTTTGCTTAAATTTAAGCATATTTTCCTTTTTGCATTTTTTCTTAAAAGTTGATGGTTTTTGTGTTAAAACTTTTTGAAATTTAGAAACTGTCGTACTATAAAAAATTGATATTTTCAAAAAAAGTGTTTCCAACAAAAATTTCTTATTTTTTCATGTAGAATACGAATCTATAAAAATATATTGGTTTCTATTCAAAAAAATTTAGTTGACCATGATTTCACCTTGAAAATGCCACTCAAGGTCAAATTTCTTACTAATATTGTCACCCTTTGAACCCTGCAATTTTTATTTGAAACATTTCAATTTAAATGGGACACCCGGCATCTATATATATATATTATATATATATATATGTATATATATATATATATATATATATATATATATATATATATATATATATACATATTCATATACATATACATATTCAAATACATATATATATATATATATATATATATATATATATATATATATATATATATATATATATATATATATATAGTGGAAAAAAAAGGAGATTTTTATATAAGTTGACTGGTTGGTAACAGAAATATAGAGTTTTCTTTACCCCTGCCGGTCATGTATCACAAACAGTACATCCATGTTATTAAGTGGAAATTATCTCACTTCAAGACACAAAAATTATTCGCTTCAATCTAGATCACTCCTAACATAGTCTTGATATTTTTCAAATATATTCCGCAGGTATATCATGATGCTTATTTCTTACATGCCTTCGGAGGTTGCTTTTCCTTGTGGATGCGAAGTGACAACTTTTTACTACACAGTTCAGTTTCTCTTTATTACAATCGTACTGCACGTGACTAAAGAATGATTGGTATTTTTCATACAGCTTTCCACAAGTGGGACATCTATATTTAGGATGATTCAAATCTAAAATATTATAAACATTAAGTAATTACAAGGTCGCAGGCATCGTACTTTGCAAATCTCAACTAAGTATCTCATCATTAGGCGTGTAACGAATCCTACAAGGCAAGACTGCGAGCGACAAATTATACCAACTTATCGAAATTAACGGTAAGATATACTGATAATAGAACAGGTTAGCTTCCAAGAAGATGATAATAGGTTAAACCAAACCCCAAGATTAACAGTTCAGATATAATAACTTGTTTATTGTATATTTTGTTACATATTACCCTATTAATAGGTGTGGACACTTTTCCGCTTACTGTGATTGTGTAAAATTTTGTAGCAGAGGTGTGCTGGCCCACTGGGACACCGGGACTTTTCCCGGGGCGCCAAGCCTTAGGGGCACCATGCTCAAACTTACAAAGTGAATGCAAAATTTATGTTCGCTAGAACCACGAAAACTTTTCATATGTATGTCCGGATAGTATCCGAATTTAGACGTTTATAATCCTTCCTAAATCTAGAATTATTCGTATATAAATATAATTTATTATATGTGGGCACGAGAGACTGGAAGAGGACAGCGCCCTAGAAATGCCCCTCACCCTTACCACACCATGCTTGCGACTTGCGTCCATAGCTCACACGGGCACGAGTCGCAAGCATAACTTTGGGCACCAGCCGAGCTCGTAGAACTCGTTCATTCCACCAGACTTTGACAATAAACTGTAAAGGAACGGTACATTATAGAAAAATTTCGTTTACACAGAACGAAAGGTGAGCTCAAAATCTACAGGAAACGCCAACAAACAGAAAATTTTTGCCATGACGGGTACCTTCTCTCATGCCAGCTCACATATACTTCATTGAGGGAAAATAAACTCATACTTTTATGAAATCGAATAAAATATGTTCAGAAAAACGTTCCAAAAAACTCTTTTTCGAAAGTTGGCAGTTTCATATGAAATGTGCTCATTATTAGTGTGTGGAAATTGGCGCTCTTTCTAGCCTTAATGGGCAAACGAGATGGTCTTCCAAACATGATTCTTTGTCAAAAGTATTTGGACATTTTCAAACATGAAAAAATGCAGTTGAATATTCCAGTATTGACATCCAGTCTAAAGCTCTTTTAGATAATATGGTCGTTAGTCTGAATATCATTTCAAAAGAGTAAACTTTTAATGCGAAAATCAGGAACCATGCAATCAGCTTAAAAAATAAGCTTTTGAAATTTGAAATTATTTTGACAGCAATGCTTTTTGGATCAATTTTTGGGGTGTCACATCCAGTTTCAAAGAATTTACAAAGAGTGAATTTAGATTACGTTCAGGCTTCGCGTCAAGTAAATGGATTGCTAGAACAATTTAAAATTTTTCGAAATAACCCTGCAAGTTTCCAAATTTTATTCATAAGTGCTGACGAATTCGTCAAAACGCAAAGCTTATAATGTCGAGATAGAAACAAAGATTCTGAATAGCGGAAATCTGTTGTGCGAATGATGCAATCCAAATTTTGAAATAAAAAGATACAACATTATACTTGACATAGTCATAATGGCGATTTAAAATCGATTTGAAAAATATACAGCGTTCTATGGCGATGTAGTGTTTCGATTCGAAAAAATTCAAAGATATTGTGAAAAAGGCTTACCGAAGCACGCGCTCGACAAAATTTGTGAACCCACCAAAACCGTTTTGTTTTTCCCGAAGCTTTCATCACAGACGTTGGAAAATGTTTATGATGAAGAAAAGTTGAAGAACAAGATGATGGGTCATCTTCTTGTGATGATGAATCATCTCTGGAAATGAAAAGCGAAAATTCATCGAGTGTATATCAAAGTTCACGCGTCGACAACGAAAATTAAGAAAAATGTAATCGTTGTCTCAGTTGGGTCTATACCTTATTAGTTGAGTACAGAATATATATGTCTGAATACAAAAACCTGCACGTAGTTTATAAATTTTTTCTGTCGTTGCCTATGACGCAAATGAGTTTCCAGAGAGTTTTTCCCAAATTAAAAATTATCAAAAATAAATTAATGGCAACCATGAACGACGAAAACTTAGAAGTATGCATGTTTATAGCGTGCGAAAACGATTCTGGAAGCTATTGATGAAAAAATTGTTACTGAAAAGCTGAAAAAATTGTTACAGAATAGTTCCGTGTTTGCGAGGTCTTTACTTTTGTGATTCATAAATTTTTCCATGTAGGAGCCAACGTGAGCTCTGTACTTTTTTGTGTTGCAAAATATATTGAATATTCTACGTTAGTAAAATATGAATTTTCTTCACTTGTTCAATCATATATCCTCAACGTTTTTGCTATATATAATAAATAAAAAATGTAATATAATATAATAAATATATAATAATAATAAGCCTTCAGAGGCTAGGGGAAACCCAGGATTCTCCTAGTACGGGCATTGACGATCCCGAGGTACCTGCGTCATGTTGTGCTGTATCTGTTAATATCTTCTCAAAACAAGGAAGAACAATAATAACTTTTTAAGACAGACCAACAATAATACGCACAAAAAAACACACCAACTATTTGTCGGGATACTTTGAGCTTCTGACACCATAGAACACTGAAAACACCCCAAATAACAGTAAACCAATAAAAGAAGTATCGAGCGAGCGAGGTAACGGTGGAGGACGTCGCAGGAAATGGCAGCTCGACCAGAACTATGAAGACCGGGCAAAAGAAACTGGACCTGCCAAAAGTGTCGTACCGGCGAGTAAGCCGACACCCACCAAGGCGGGAAAATCAAAGCAACGCATGAGTTTCACCACACAAATCAACGAACACGTCATGCGTTGCTATAACAAATTCACGCGCCTGCACCCACCGAAATCAATCCCAAACACAACCGACACAGATGCGGGGCAAACACAACCACCAGAGCCAAACCAACCAACAAGAAAAAGTCATCATTGTCCCCCTCGTCATATCAGCGACAGACCTTACACCAAACAACATTCACACCATACTTAGTACAATTAGGACTCAACACAGACATATACAAAAACATTCAGAAGTCAGTGAATGATTGAAAACATGTAACATTGTCAGGTCATTCCTTAATACACGATGGTAATAGCGCTTGTGCTGACTTAGCTTAGGCCCGTCAGTCAAACATGGAATCACAATGATCAAACGTGAGAAAGAAGAACAAAAGTACCAAATATAATAATAATAAATTTATAATAATAAATACCTATAGTGTGTATCACAGTGAAAAAAATTATGGGGGGGGGGGGGGGCAGCACGCTCCTGATAGCAAGTAACCTTCTTAATGTTTTGACATATTTTTAATTCATAAAGTCGTTAAGAATTTATTGATTCTGATTTATATATAAATTGTTTTTTGTTCAATGTAAACTCTTGAAAACCAGAGATTGTTGGTCTTAAAATCTGGTACTGGTCGGTTACATCTGCTTCTCAGAATGCCTTTACTTTTAAACAAATAAAATTATTAGTTACATTATAAAAACTTAGACCACTAGTAGCCATTTTTTTAAAAAAATTTAGAACGAAGAGGATTATGTCAAATTATAGAAAGTTTTTTTTTTATTTTGCCAAATTGAATAATTTTTTTGAGTCTATTAATGCATTCTGTCCTGATGTTGTTTCAGATTATTTTTTCTTCTAGTTGCGTAATCGCAATTGTTAAAGCCACAAGTGAACTTTTTGGCACCACAATCATAATAGGTGTGAGAGTCAAACGAACCCTTTTTTTCGTAACTCTTTCCACAGATTGAGCAGTTATATTTTTTGCGTCTAGCTAAAAATAAAGTAACATAAAACATATGAAACTATACACATACTTTAAAATATATGGAAATTACTTATTCGCTTTTTAACAGTTCTTCGAGCATAATGAAATATAATAAATATTTTGTACACGAAAGTTGACAAATACAAAAGATGAAGACGTCCAAAAATTATTTAAAATTTTAGCTTCGGTCCCGAACAACATCATTCATCATCATACCCGTGTCGATTTTACCTTCAAACACCCAATATTGCTAGTATTACTATTATATAGTTGAAAAAATATATATATTTTATCTTGTATTTTAGAATTTTATTTCTAGATTTTATGCCGACAAAGAACGAATGAATTTTCAATTAATAACAATGGAGGTGGTCTTCTTTATGCGGCATGCTAGACTCTTTTTTCACCTGTAATTTGAGAGCAATATGTACACCACTACTGACAGTTTTACTTGCCTCTGTGAAAGTAAAATTCCTAAAATAGTGCGATAGAAAATAGGAGATTTTGTTAAAAGCTTTTACAGTAAAATAATATGGATACACTCGCAATTCGAGGTTATTAGCGACTTGATATTAGATACCGTGAACGAGGCTTGCTATATAACAAAATCGTAGCAAATCTTAACATTTACTCTAGGATCGAAGTGAGTAAATTTTAAGATATGTTTTTAAAATAGTTTTTTTAATCCTTTATATACGCTATATAAATACATTTCCAGAAATATGTAACCATATCTTAACAGAATTAGTTTTAAACTGAAAAAACCGATGTGCTTAGCCTCCCATAAGCCGGCACTGAAAGCTGAGTGCTAGTTTACTTTTTGTCGGTCTAACTCCAAAATTAAGTCTGTCTTGCAATTTTGGATGGAAGGCTTATTTCATTATGTAAGTACTAGTTTTTGATTTGTTTCGGAATTCCGGAACAAAAGAAACCGTTCTTGTTTCTTGATAAAATGCAAGATGATGCAGTATTCACGTTTTATTCTTGAGATCACCTTGGAATTACATTGTCAAGTCGATAAGGTAAACACTCAAAGGATATAATGCTTTTCTCTTTTTTCCAGGTTTAGGAGTCCAGTTTAAAATATTTGTTTTGCCGTTCCGGTTTTAAGATACCAATTTTACCAAATTCCAAACAGCAATTTTTTCTATCAGTTTTTCTCTCCAAATTATTTCTTCAGTTTTTGTTCACGCTCCAACTACCACATTTTTTGTTTTTTTGTCTCTTTATTGCATACATTGGAAGAACTACATATTTAAATAAAATCAGAAAAATGCAAGATGTTCTGTTTCTTGCCATTTTTTCTACTCCAGTCATCAATTCAATTTTTACTGTTAATGTTTTAATTGTGACGAGTTACGTAACTTACCAGAATAAACATAAGGTTTTCGTAATGAAAATAATCTGTTTCTCTAGAAAGTTTTAGAACATTCGATCAGAAAGTACCTTTTAAAACTAAATTATAATCGATTTAACATTAAGATATTTGCCAACGTAAGAGCTTTTTCTTCTCAATTTTCAATGTTTTGAAGAATTTTAAAGATTCGAATAAAGTTGTGACGTATCAGCACGATCACCGTGCCAGCGAGTTAGCTGTCAACACTTACTGTATGAAAAAAAAACTCCGTTAATGGCCTGGTTGAAAAGAATTTTGGAATTTGCAAGATGACCGAACAATGTAACATAAGAACTAGGATATAAACTATTATAATTGCTTTCAGGCAGAGTGGCCTTTTTACATTACATAAATTAAATTGTACCTGAATCACTTTTTATATTGTATCAAATGTCGGAACTATTGAGTTTATTTTATGTGACATTTACGGTTATATATATTACTAAAATATGTTTATGTAACATATATATATATACATAATTTGGTAGGAACATTATTGTTTCAAGACTAGAAGAAGTCGGCTAGCTTGGTCTTATTGCAAATATTAATAAAAGTGATTGTTTCTGAAATTTCAAAAATCGTTTAATTTTAAAATATAAGCTAACAAATTATTGTTTTTTTTTAGCTATAATTGTTTTATTTCATTGTCTCGTTGATAATATTTGAGAACTAGCTTTTCTATTTTTACATAAGGTAGGATGAGTTGTTAGACATAAAATAGATGGTGTCAAAATAAAAAAAAAATACTTACTCAGCAGTATTTTATTTAGCTGGAACTGCCAAAATGCAATATTTAATGCAAATACCTACAATCTGTCAAGTAAGAACGTGTTCGTGATAATTCATTTTTGTAAATGCGATTCTAGCGATTCGACAAAAAATCGGCAGAGGGAACCTTTGTCAACGACGCATTTTAGTAAAAGTATCAGTCGATTCCGAACTCTTGTCGAAATCACGTGAAATCCAAAATGAGTCACTTGTTTGCCCGTAGGTTCTAGGCAGTCTTTCTTTGTTCAAAATGACACATTCCACGACTGCAAAATATACTAAAAAATCGGTATCGTTTATAAGAAGTGAGTAAATCGTTTTAACGAGACGAAAAAATGTCGACGACTTGTCAAAACGGGGTCGGTAGGCAAAGTCACTCCGAAAGTCGAAAAAAGAATCGTGTCTTTGTTTTGACGGGACTCGAAATTAACGCTGCGCCTAGGAGCGGCAAAATTAAGAAAACTGACAAATAACGCCCTTCTAGTTTCATTCGATGTAACAAATATGTTTTCCAATATCCCAAGTAAAGATTGTTTAGAAATTATAAAAACTATGTTGCAAAAAAACATCAATATAACAATACAACAAGATATACTGAAACTGTTCGAATTTTGTATAACCGGAAGCTATTTTCAGTTCAATAATCAATTTTTCAAACAAAAAGATAATCTTGCCATAGGGTCTCCAATTAGTCCTTTGCTAGCCGAAATTTTTGTGTCAGAATTATAGAATAGTTTTCCAAAAACTCAACACGCGAAAAATATTCTCTTTTGGTTTAGATATGTGGACGACATCTTAGTATGTTTCCTTGGAAATGATATTGAACTAAATTCCACTTTAAATCACCTAAATAATTTACACCCCAACATAAAATTCACACTGGAAAAGGAAACAGATAATAAAATAAATTTCTTAGATGTTACAATTTTGAAGAAAGGAAATAGACTAGAATTCTATATCTTCCGCAAACCAACCTTTTCAGATGTCACCATCCCAGCTGACTCAATACACCCTAACTCCCATAAACTGGCAGCCTATAGATCTATGATCCATAGAGCCTTCAATATCCCTCTTAGTAAAAATAATTTAAAAAAAGAACTGGACACAATCAAAAATATAGCACTCAATAACGGCTTCTAACCTAAAATAATTATTACCTTAATAAGCCGTAAATGAAAACAAATCACTTTCAGCTTAATCGACCCCGTAAAAGAATACCGAGAAAAGAAAACATTCATACCTCTGACATATTTTGTTCCCATCTCGGATAAAATATCCCAAGTTCTCAAGACCGAAAAAACAAGAATAGCTTTAAAACCCGCTCAAAAATTATCCAATATATTTTTCAATGCCAAAGATAAAACTAATAAATACAATAAATCAGGAGTTTATAAACGTAATTGTCAGGAGTGCAATAGCTGTTACGTAGGCCAAACGGGAGGGAATTTCAAAGCAAGATTTGCAGAACACAATGCCTCTTAAAGACTAAAAAATTAAAAATCACACTTTGCTAAACATTTCTTAGAAACAGGCTATACTTTTCCAAATATCAATTGTTTACAAATACTCCATATGGAACCTAAAGGGTCAAAACTGAATTTCTTAGAATCCATATGAATTTACAGACATTCAAAGGACCATAATATAAATTTACTGAATAGTCAATTAGACGTAGCAAATTCTGTTCTGTTCCAACTGTTTTAACATATAATAGACCCACATCTGTTCATCATATAAACATAAAAATACCAAAAATTTGTTTTAGTCTTAGTTAAGCGTTTGACAATGTAGTTGTACTACGAAATCGCGATAACGCATTTGTAAAATCTTTACAAATATATTTATGGACAGTTAACAAAGTAATTAAGTAGTTTTATTAAGAAAACTGAGTTTAAATGTGTTCCATGAGACCATTCGACGATATCTTCATGCGCATGATGTCAAATTCCGAAGTACGATAAAGAAACCTTTGCAGGGCGAAAATTACGTTACGAAGATACCCACGATAAGATACTAAAGTGGCCCTCACAATCGCCGGACGCCAACTCTATTGAAAACGTTTGATCCCTTGTAAAGAAAAAAAACTCAGAGGAAAGAATCTGAGAATTTTGACTTGTCTCGCGAGATTCGAAAAATTTGGAGATCATTGCCGCGCGAGTATGCAGAAAATTTCATCGACAGCATGCTTCGAAGATGCCAGGTGATTCTTGATGCAGGAGGCGATTGAACAACTTACTAAGGTAATTGCGCCATTGTTAGCACACCAAAGAATATATATTGATGGCAAAAAACGTTCTCGAAACACATTTTTTTAAAGAATATGAGCGGTCACGTTCTTACTTGACTGACTGTATATGTTATGGTGAAAAACCAAGAGGTTAGTTTCTATTAGTAGTATTAACCCGGTAGAAATAGTGCCCCAACTTAAAAATACACTTTGCGTAATAAAACATACCTGTACTTTTACGACTTTATTTTCTCATTATTGTTAATTGTACACTAAATCCCTTATATACAATATACAAATAAATACTAAAAAATAAATACTAGTCCAAAATGAAGGTACACTATAAATGCGTTTATTACTTTTTTAGGTGTCATGTTTGTAAAGTGGTTATGTTGCAGGACGAGTAAACACGTGTGAAGGCGACGTTGAGAACAGAGTTTTGAAGACTTGGGAGCTATAAGAGTTCTACTTTCCAGGCAAGAATAAAGAAATTTAGAAGAATGCACAGTGCAAATTGTATAAATTAATACAAAAAATAATTCATTATTAACTTATCAAAATTAAAGAAACACACATTTCATTACTTACAGCCGTTTGCTAAAAACGTCCGGAGAATTATTTTATGAATAAGATAGTAACGCAAAAAAGAATAGCGATTTAAATTTCACGATAGAATAAAGAAATGTACAAATATTCATACAGCTTTTGTCCAAAAGGAAACCGAACTCGTGTAGGCACTAATCGAGTTGAAAAAGCCAACTTGTTAGCTGAACTCCTTGCGTCACATTCTACTGTCGATTTTCCAGGAGAAACACCACCAACTATGCCCACAGTACAGTCATGTCAATGTCATGTCCAATATTATCTTCAGACAACGTATCATACAACGTATTTTAATGAAACTAGTCACCAAAACAGCTTCCGGCGCTGATAAAATACCTGCCGTAGTACTCAAAAAATACACGAGCAAACTAACACCAATCTTCTGTAGACTTTTTAATCTATCCTACAGAAAGGGAATATTTCCCTCTTGCTGGAAATGCGTTACAGCGCAGCCGATACCCAAAATAGGCCCGAAGACCTTGCCAAACAACTACCGATCAGTAATATTGAAAGTAATGAAAAAGGCTATCAATAATAATCTTTTAAAGTATCTAGAAGGATTCAATATTATTAGCAACCATCAATAGGGCTTTTATAAGCAATGGTCAACAAAAGATCGTTTAACTGATGTAACACATGTTTAGAACAAAACCAATTGAACTCGAGCAGTTGCACTTGACATCTCCAAGGCCTTTGACAGTGTTTGGTACGACGGGTTGTTGGCTAAACCACACTCTTATGGTATGTCTGAAAAGTTTTATTTATTGCTCTCGTATGTCCTTAGAAAGCATTCTTTACGAGTGGATGTCCACAGATTTCTTTCTAATACCTTCACTATCAACGCCGGTGTGCCCCAGGGCTTTATACTGTCTCCTACTCTCTTTCTCATTTACATTAACGATCTGCTAAAAAAGAACAGGAATACAATCTATAGCTTTGCAGATGACAGTAGACTTATTTCTTTATTCGGTTCTAATGTTCGAACTTCGGCTACCCATGCAAATATCCACAGACAGCAGGAAGTCGTTCAACTTAACAAAGATCTGGAAGAAATTCTATCTTGGGGTGGCAGTACCTAAGTAGAATTTAACCCTACAAAAATCCAGGCACTTTTTTCAAGAAAAATTAACACTGCGGAATCCGACCTAGTTATGTCGGGACACTTCCGTCCTCGTGACTCAATTTGCTGGGCACAGCAAGGAGAGCTTTTAAAAAGTTGAAACTTTTATGGCGAACTAGAAAGCTTTCCACTCCACAACTGTTAATTCTGTACAGGGTGAGTCAACGATAGAGTAAAGTTCATTATCTCATTTGTTTCGGGAATGACGAAAAAATGTTAAATACAATAGTTTTAAGGAATGTTAAAGTGCACAGTTTAAAATTATTTTTGAGTATACAGGGTACTTCAAAAAAATGTGGCCGATATAACATATGTTTTTTTAAATAGAACATCCTATTTTCTAATTTATTTTTAAATTCTACGTAAAATTTTATAACTTTTAATAATGTTATATACCTAAACCTAGTACTTTTTCTAATATTTCAATTTTTTTTAGAAAAATACTAGTTTTCAGTTTTGTAAAAAATTGCCAGTAGCGCCATTGTTTCTGAAGGCGGAATACTCATAATTGGTACGAGCGTTTTATACAGATGAAAAAAAAAGACGTATGTTAAAAAATTTGTGTTAGATTCTACAGGGTGTTCAAAATAAATTTATACATTTCGACTATTTTAAATTGAAAAATCTCAAATTTTTTAAAACGGTTCACCCTGTATATTATTATTTTTTCTGGTAGATTTTACGAAACCCTCCAACATTTATTAAGTATGTCATATACGTATTTCTAATAGTTTACAATTTATTTTGAAATTTTCAGTTTTTTAACTTTGCTTTTAATACACTTACGCTATTGTGAAAACACAAACAAATACTACTCAGTATAAATCACCACTACACCAAACACTTTATTTTTGCACTCGACGCGCGTTTCGCTAACCATGTTAGCTTCATCAGGAGCGATGATTGACAATCATCGCTCCTGATGAAGCTAACATGGTTAGCGAAACGCGCGTCGAGTGCAAAAATAAAGTGTTTGGTGTAGTGGTGATATATACTGAGTAGTATCATTGTGCCAAAGATTCCACATTCCCAACTTAGTAACAAACAAATAGTTAATAATAATTTTAATATAGTTTAACTTATCTAATGATTAACTATTATGACGTAACAAATGTTCAAAAATATGCTCGTCTACTTCAATACACATGTTTAGTCGTTTTACTATACACGTATTTTCCTTCACTTTCCTTAACATAAAGAGCGTTATTATCCTGCGCGCATCCCGTATACTATTTTCCATATCTATTGTTGTTGTAGGGGGATTCACATAAACATGATCTTTAATGTAGCCCCACAAAAAAAGTCTAAAGGTGTTAAATCACATGATCGAGTGGGCCACTGAATGAATCCATCCCTACCGATCCATTTTTGTGGATAACGATCGTTTAAAAATTCTCGAAATTCTCGATGGTAATGAGGAGGAGCTCCGTCTTGTTGAATCCCCATTTGTTCCCTTTCAAAGTCATCAACTTCTTTAAGAAGTTGGGGTAATTCGTTTTGGAAAAAAATTTAGATATCTAGACTCGTTAAGTGGTTCGCGGAAAAAATATGGACCAATAATTCGAAAATTTAATATTCCACACTATATATTAAGGTTGGTTTTGGTTTGGAACTTCCCGGACCCAAAATGGATTAACTGTCGAATAATAATGCATGTTATGGCTGTTAACTGCTCCATTACTGCGAAAAGTAGTTTCATCAGAAAACATTATTTTGGAAAAAAATTTAGCCTCGGCCCCTATTGCTCAATTCATGGTGGTACAAAAGTTTACTCGTCGTTCAAAATCACGGTCTTGCAGTTCTTGGTATAGTTCCATATGAAAGGGATGATACTTGCATTTTCTCGTGGTGCGATTAGCCGTAGATTGGGATGTGTCAGATGAGTTAACTAGTTGACTGCTGCTGACCTGGGGACTATCTTCAACATGAAATAAAATCTCCATTTCTTTTTCCCCATTGGTAGCATTTTGGTTTATTACTTTCGTATACTCAACGCAACCATTACCATCAAACCGTTCCATTAAGCACTGAAAAGATTTTCTCGATGGTATACGTCTATTAGGGTATTTCGCTCCGTAAAGCCTTACTGTCCTAAGACAATTTTTTCCCGCCTCACCCAGTATATAAATCATATCGATTAATTCATTTTTAGGAAAATCCGTAACTATTACCTTTATACATCACTTACTACAACAAATTAAACTATTTTGACTTGCTTAATAGACATGTCAAAATTTGACAATGCCTACATTTTTGTTTTGTCTTGGCAACTATGATGTTATAGCGTAAATGTATTAAAAACAAGGGTAACAATTGAAAAATTCAAAATAAATCGACAACTATTAGAAATAGGTATATGACGTACTTAATAACAGTTGGAGGGTTTTGCAAAATCTATCCGAAAAAATAATAATATACAGGGGGTGCCATTTAAAAAAATTGAAATTTTTCAATTTAAAATAGTCGAAATGTATAAATTTATTTTGAACACCCTGTAGCATCTAACTCAAATTTCTTTTTATATATATTTTTTTTTTTCATCTCTATAGAACGCTGGTACCAATTATGAGTATTGCACCTTCAGAAACAATGGCGCTACTGGCAATTTTTAAAAAATTGAAAACTAATATTTAAAAAAAAAAATTGAAATATTAGAGAAACTACTAGTTTAGGTATATAACATTATTAATAAAAAAGTTATAAAATTTTACGCAGAATTTAAAAATAAATTAGAAAATAGGATGTTCCATTTAAAAAAAAAAACATGTTATATCGGCCATACTTTTTTGAAGTACCCTGTATACTCAAAAATAACTTTAAACTGTTCATCTTAACGTTCCCTAAAACTATTGTATTTAATATTTTTTCGTCATTCCCGAAACAAATGAAATAATGAACTTTATCGTTGACTCACCCTGTACAAGGCTGAAATTCGACCTACAATCGAATATTGCTCCCATGTATGGGGCTCTCCTCCAAGACATACACTGCATTTGTTGGATTCTATTCACATGAGAGCTGTTCGCATGATTGGAGACCCAGAACTCAGCAGTAACTTTCATTCCTTGAATCATCGATGAACCGTTGACGACCTGGAAGTGTTCGATGTAACCCGCTTAACTCCTATCACAGCATTGCATGCGAGGAATACACGTCGCGCTAATACTTCACATCCGTGCAGCAATTCAAGACTCACGTGAATTGCTTTTTCTGCACACGCGTCTCCCGGTAACGCTTTAGGGATTTCTGTGCTGCACAAGTGCTACATCCATAAAAAAAAATGGCAGCGCCGGCTGTTGTATGTTTTATTTCTGTCAAAAATAACTTGAAATAATTCGGGCCTAACAACTGACCGAGGGCACTTGTAAAATAAATTCGCAATTTGTTTTCACACTAGAGTCCCGGAAAATTCCTTTGATTATGAAAAATATTTCCCAGTTGCTTAAGTTCTAACCATATGAGGAGGAAACGGTAACAGTGTACCTGACAAACTCCCTCAACATAGGGTAGATTGAAATTGAAAATAAAAAAATACCAGGGGTCTCCACCGGCTATGTCTTATCGCCAAAGAATAACCAGATGTCATTCGAATTTACTGAGTTTTCTGGACACCAAAGTCACCAAACTTGGCAAGAACTGTTGCCCCAAAAAAAAACTACCAAGTTTGATTGGAGACTTCTATAGACAATTAAAAAAAATAATTGAAATATATAATAAATGACTAGGGGTGATATATCGATCCTTTACGAAAAATGGTACGTTTTGGAAGGCCTGCATCTTGTTAGTTGCAGGGGTGTAACGGTCCAAAAATAATAATAGCAAGAAGGGTAGGGATTTTTTATCGAGGCCGTTTATCTACACACTAAACAGAGGCGTTTATGGTCCTTAAACTCCGACATCTACAATTCAGTGTGAGTCTCAAAGCGAAAATTTAATTACTTGTCCAAATTTTACTCTTGTTACTATTCGCATTAGCTACACCATGCACGAGTGCCATATGTCTTTTGGTATTTTCTTTTCTGTTACTCTTATAAGTACAATATTCGAAGAGACACGAAAACCTCTTCGATTTTCCACAGTCCACTTTTATGTGCTTTTGTAAGGATGGAAATTTCACATAGGGCTTGAAACAGTTCGGACAAAAAAAGTTGCCTAAAAATAAAATTTATTAGTACTTAAGTCAGGTTCTAAACCATTTAATAATAGAAAATAAAAAATACATACTAAACTGACAGACTCTTAGGGTTTCAGGACGATGTAGTAGGCGGAGTTACGATTTCTATAGACAAACAGGATCATTATTGTGAACTAACTTGTTAGGCAAAAATATTAAATACAAGAAATTAGAACGAGCAGGAACACATTTATGACACAAACTTTATGTTTTTTAAATGTGCACTACGAGAATATACACGAATTTATGGACGGTAAAGAAGAATCCCTAGCTTAATTACATTTCTAACATTATATAACCACATCTTAGAATATCGTTTAACTGCATAGGGAACGTGTTGAGCCCTTAACATAGTTAATTTTAGTTTATTAGTCTTCTTCTTCCGACTTACAGTTAGGTACTATTGCCTGTTTTCTTTATTCCCTGATCTATATATCGTCGCTCCATCTCTTTCTTGGACGTCCCATTGATCTCTATTCGGCGACTTTTTTTTTGCCATCAATATTATTCTGTTGTTTACCATTATTCCTATGTATTGATCCGATTCCACTTTTCTTCCTCTTATCCACTGGTTGATACTTTCTGTATTACATATGCGTCGTATGTCTTCACTTCTTTCTCTATCCCTCAGTGTCTTGTTTGTACATCCCCTAAGTATTCTCATTTCTGCTGTTAGAAGTAGTTTAGTTATTAGTGGTCTTATTACGCTCTTGTATATTCTTCTTTTGGTCTCAACGGAGAGGAATTTATTTCTAAATATCATTGAGGTATCCCGCTATTCTATTAACTTTGTTGACTTGATGTTTTACTTCTTTTTCGATTTTTCCGATAGTAGATATTTTGATGCCCAGGTAATCGATCTCCATTACCTGTTCTTTTGGTTTATCTTCCACCACTAACTTGCACATGATGCTGTTTTGCTATTAATATTGTCTTGGTTTTTGCAGTTGAGATTGACGTATTATTTTGTTACTGCTACATCAAATTCGTATAGCCTTTACAATCGTTCTCGGTCTCAGCCATTATTATCGCGTCATCTGCATAAAATACAATTTTAAGTTCTCTGTTACCCATTCTATATCCCTTCTTTCTTTTGACATTCTTTATAATTTCATCCATAATATTAAAAAGAAGAGGACTTAAAAAGTCTCCCTGCCTGATTTCAGCTTCATAGTTGATTGGTTCTGTCATTTCTTCTACTAATTTTGCGACTACTTTATTGTCATTATATATTTTGTCAATAATTTTGATTAGGTTTAATGGGATGTTCCTGTTATATAATAGATGAATAACGTCTTCTATTGGTCCATTGTCGAAAGCTATTTTTAAGTCTATCGGGCACAGTTTATTAGTAAAAATAATAACACCACATACAGGATGAAATAAACAATCTTCTCTTGTATATTTTTTGTTCTATTTCGAGTGGTTTTCACCTCTCTGTATTGTTATTTTCTTTCATTTCAATGTTGTTTTAGTTAAAATATGTTGCCCATTTTTAGAAATGTATTTAAACCAGGGATATTTTTTCTAAAAAAAATTTGCATACTTCCATTGTGCTACTATCACAATTCTAAATATAAATAAATTTCTCTTGTCAAGTTGAGTCATTATCAAACGTTAAAGTTGGAAACGCGATTATTTTTCTTACTTTGCACAATAACCCCACAAAAATACATATTAGCGTTTCTAGAATTAAAAGCTCTAATAAACTGAAAAACATAACACAGGGTGTTCAATTTAACAAATACAAAGTTTGTGTCAAAACGTGAAGAGTGATTGATTCTGTTTAAACACGGTAAACCCAGTTACAACCTCTGTATTAAAACTTTTTGCCTAGTACTTCAAATAAACAATTAAGCGACTTGGAGAGAAGATCTACTTATAATCAGTAACCCTGTATAATGATTAAAAGAAATGATATGAATATTTTTTATTTTATATGATTTCCTTTTGGACAGAGGGTCTACATAATAACCAATGAATTATTAGGTGATAAGCAAATGAGCGAAAGAAGGCAACCACTTTCTTTCTCAATACCACAAAACGAAACCTGTCTACTACAGCAGGTGATGATGTTAATCTATACTTAATGAACATACCCAAAAAGGGCAGTTTTAATAACATCTGTAGCTAGAATTCGACAGGTAAACTAACTGTTTAAGATTTGACAGTCTTCAAACTACATTTACAAAACATCTCATCGCATAGCTATTAAAAACAGAAATTATAGAGCAAAAATCAATAAATATTGGGTAAATTTATACTATTTATTGGCTGGGAAACTTCTAAGTAAACAACAATACCGTTTTTCTTTAACATTTACTTCAGGTACATTAACAAGCTAACATTTAATATGAGAGTCGCCATAGACCATCAAACTTTTGCTGCAACTTGCCTGCTCGATCAATGCTGAAGTTTGAGCTGACATTTACACCATCAATAGGTTATAGCTTTTAGAACCAAGTATACCATGGATCCAACGTGAGACTTTCAGAGGGTCTAAATGTGGTGAATAATTAAGGTTTACTGCTGTTGAAACCCTTAGACCTACGGTTTGCAATCTGAACTTGTTTAGTGAATCTGACTGCAAGTGTTTAGAACAAATGATGTTTTTATTGAATTACTTGTTTAATTTTTGAAATCAGAAGATGAGACATGCACTCCCATTTTGTGTCTCTTCACATTTTGTTTTTGGGTAAATTTGGCATCGCACAAATCACAGAAAAAGTACTTTTTCTCTGAACATTCGTTTTCCATGTGCCTTTTTAACGTATTTCTGTATTTATAGGATCTTCCACAGTGACAAGAATACGTAGTTGGTACTAAAAGTAAATAGGCAACTAAATAAAATGTTAAAATTTAGAAAACTGATGAATTTTGAAAGGGAGGTTCAAGTTTTCGTAATATCTCGAATTAACAATAAGAAAGTCAAAAACTATCAAGTTTTATTTCACATACAGCAAACATTAATTACATTCTCAATAGGCTAAACATCAAAAAAAACAACAATTTGTTTCAACTCTGGGATAAATATTTTTTACGAAAGGTAAGCACCTCAACACCAGAATTACGGGTAGTGGGGACTAATTCTTTAGAAAATACAGGCGCTGTGGGCATTGGCAGTTTTAAAAAACTATTTTAAAGGAAGTCACCATAAAAATATACTTAGTCCGACTGGAAGCGTGTGTGTTTATAAATATCACTTATTATTGAACACTACGATGTTATGGATTTTTTTTTTTTTTGGTCTAACTACTTAAAACACTTTTTTTTGCAAAATTCGTCTTTATTCATCAATATAGTCTCCTTCAAGAGCGATACAATCAGTCCAATACTTTTCTAACATTTCTATACCTTTCTTCTAGAAGGATTTGTCTTTGCCTTCAAAATAGGCCTCAGTTTCCGCGACAACTTCTTCCAATCTCTTTCCCGCGAGCATTTTTTTGATGGCTGCAAATAGATAATAGTCGCTGGGGGCCACATCTGGAGAATACGGTGGATAAGGAAGCAATTCGAACTTAAATTCATGCAATTTTGCCATCGTAACTATTAATTTGTAACACGGTGCATTGTCTTGACGAAAGAGCACTTTTTTCTTGTTCATTTGGGGTCGTTTCTTTGCGATTTCTACCGTCAAACGCACCAATAACTTTATATAATATTCGCTATTGATGGTTTTTTTTCCCTTTTCAGCATGGTCAATGAAAATTATTCCAAAAATATAGAGACCAAAACCTTCCCAGCCGACTCCTGTGTCTTTGGTCGCTTCAGGCGGCTTTCACCAATTGTTGTCCACTCAGCTGACTGCCGATTTGATTCCGGGATGTAATGGTAGATCCATGTTTCATCCATTGTCTCATGTCGCATGGAAAAATCCTGTTTATTGCTCTTAAACAGGTCCAAACAGCACTCAGAATCATCAGTACGTTGTTGTTTTTGGTCCACTATGAGAAAACGCGGTACCCATTTCGAACGGAGCTTTCTCATGCCCAAATGTTCATGCAAAATGACCAACACGTTCTTTTGATACTTTTAGGGTGTCAGCTATCTCACGCAATTTAACTTTACGGTCATCCAAAAGAATTTTGTAGATTTTTTTTTATGTTTTCCGGTGTAACCACCTCATTTAGGAGTCGAGAGTGTTCAGTATCATTTCTATCTGTACGACCGCGTTTAAATTTAGCATATCAGTAAATGCTGAGTGATTTTCCAGAGGCAGACTCACCGTAACACCTATTAAGCCATTACTTTGGTTGAACGTTATTTTTTCCCATAAAAAAGTGTTTAATCAACACACGAAATTCGATTTTTCCATTGTTTTGAAAATATCAAAAGTAACCTCACTTAAACCACTGTAACTTGTAAACTCGTCGAAATGTCGCGAAATTTTGACACGTAGCGTTTGAAGGTTGGTACTTCTTAAAAATCATATGCATTTTTGAGAAGGGCGACATCTATGTGTCAGACCAAAAACTTTTCAGCCTACGTGTTATTTAGTTGCTAAATTGGTTCGATCCAAATCACTTTACGACTTTTTTTAAGGCATGGCACACACACCGCAGGAAAATCGCTAGATTACTGCATTACGTGCGCGGAAGAAATGATTCTCGTTAGTCTTGATCGTTACAGGAAGAGTTGCAGTAATGCATGCGAGTATATAAAATATTTTGTCTCCCTCTGCTCTTTTGACACAGCTGTTGCTGCAAATAACCCTGTAAAATTTCTTCAGGACGGTACCCCCTCTGGTGAAGCAGCCATCGTAAAAAACAGTTAATCCAAGGTTTTACAAATAAATAATTCCACAATAATTACAATCGAAGAAATCGATATTAATAAAAACTTTTAATTATCAGTAGATTTCAATTTCTTCGTTATTTTTCGTTGACAGCACTAGAAATTACTAAGAACTGCACAGGAAAAATCTGAAGGGTTAAGTAAATTCAACAATGACAACGAAATCTTTGGCAATTAATTTTAAATTCCCAAAATTAATTATTTTAGGGGGATAGTCTGGTAACTCGCACTCTTTTTATAAGATTTTTTTTCATAGAAAAATTTATTGGTGAATTTTAATATATTTATACATAATACTAGAGGTCTTAAACTAATAGATTTTTTTTTGTTTTTTCTTGATTCATTTCCTTGGTAGAGCCGCCTTAACAGGGCCCTCTTTAAATCTGGTTGACACGATATTTGGATTTTGAAGCATTTGAAAGCAAATATTCGAGTTACTTCTTATAATATAGAGTTGCAGCAGCGCTGGTACTAAATTGTTTTTTGCAACTTCAGTTGTTTAAAAAATATGGTTAAATATTAATGAGTACCGGCGATAGTCATTCATCTGTAGAATAAACCATAAAAATTTGTGCCCGATCTATGCAATAGTTTTTTTCTATAACATGTCAAATAGGTCAAAAAAGGTTGTTTCGAGAAAAAACGAAAGGTAATAACGAATAACCGTTTACGTAGCATTATACCAAACAATATACAGACGCTCGACTGCTCCTTTCTTGACGAGAACCAACACTTAACTGCTCGAAATCTGAAATGCCTATAGACCGAGGATTTACGAAAACTGTGCGGAGACAGTAAGTATATGGCAGCTGCACGTTCGCGCGCCAGGTATACACTGACTGCGTCGAGACGCTTCTATTTTGTCGCATTTTTCAGCCTGTTCTCGACCTTTCCAGAGCAAACAGTGGTTTTTACTGTATTTCTACATATATTTACTATAAAAAAACCGGTCAAGTGCAAGTTAAACTTGCGCAATTAGTGTTCCGTACGTTTATTGCTTTTAAAATAAAAAAAAATTGTTACAGAGGTATAAAATGATCAGTGACTTCACAAAATACACCCCAAATGAGTTTTCAACAAAGTTTGTTTCCAATCTTTACTGAAATCTGATGACCTTGAAATTTTTGTTTTTTTTTTTTTTTATATACCATATAAATTATTAAAGGTAATGCACTCGTGATAATTTTCGTTCAATCTACACCCCGTGGAGAATATTCCAGAATTTTTTCGAAATTTTTTGATAAGTACTTTTCGAGATAAGGCCCAGGACAGCGATTTTTTCGCGAATTTTTAAAAATAATACAAAGAAAAGTGCGCGCAAGTATAATATTATATATATATATATATATATATATATATATATATATATATATATATATATATATTTTACTCGTGTTTTTCACAAACTTTCATTTGACACCACACTCGATGACCTAGTAAAAATTTTTTTTTTTCACTTCCGACTTCACCCCCCAAAACTAACCCCTTAAGTCAAAATTTAATTCTCAAAACTAGATGGCTCTGATGAGGCCATCAATTTCTATATTATTACCAAATTTCACCTTTCTATGTCAAACAGTTTAGGAGAAAATCGGGTGTGACAGACAGACAGACAGACAGACAGACACCGAAGTAATCTTATAAGTGTTCCGTACGGAACACTAAAAAAGATGTTTTTTAAAATGGATTTTTTGAAAAACAAGTTACCAGATTACCCCCTTAATAGAACAAATTTCAATAACTGTAATAAAAGGGATTTAGTTATTTTGTAAATTGCATTAATGTATATAAATATCGTGGTAAGGCTTAATACTTACAAAACACTACCATCAACCGCACGAATTTCGGAAAACAGAGATTAAATGAGCAAGAATATTGTCTGGCGTAAAAATTTTAACTTCATAAGTTGAAACAGCTATATTCAAGTAAAAAATAAATGAAAACAAATAATGTACGAAATCAAAAATCAGAGAAAGAAAAATAAATTTCTTGCCTGCATTTTTGGTTCGACCTCATAGTCGATATATTAACTCTAACTCACTAATTCTAAGAAGATTTAGTTTCCATTAACCAATGGATTTCTACTAAATAACTAGACTTTTCTCTTCACACTCTTTATTAATTTTCGCACATTTTCAGAATCCACTCTTCTGCTAACCGCTATCCACTTTGGGGAAAATTCTTCAAGAAATTTAGTAACTTTTCATTCTTTTTTAACACATTATTTCGATATTCTCGATTTGTCGGAATTCTGATGTGTTCAAATTTTTGGGGAAGTAAAAAAGGGTAAAAGTTTTATAGCTACTGTTTTGTGCTTTTGGCATAAGGCGCCGTTAGTAAATCTGACCAAAACAGAACTTCTTGAGTAATAGTTTCTGAAAGGATTTAATGATATAAATTTCTTGACTAATTGTTCCTTCTGCAGAGAGAGCTTTGCTGCGAAGGCCATATTGGACAGACTGCCAGACGATTACCTTGGATCTAAGTTTTTTCTACAGCAATTTAGTCCAATCAAGTTATCTGGAATACACTTCTAACACATTTTGTAGCGATGGGGCCCCGGTAATGAAGTCAAATCGTATTTAAAATTTGCTTTTTATAGCAATAATTTTTTACTTCGCAGTATGCTTTGTGATTTTATTGTTTCTTTTATGTGTCTACACTATTTTTTTCACTCTTCTCAGTATTAATCTGCTGATTTTAGTTTTCAATGTAATATCTCACTTTAGAACTTTTTTCTCTCTATCCTATCTTGTAGCTTTCACTTCAGTTTATCTTTCGTAATTTAGTTAATTGTAAAATCATCTATGGTACGATCTGTCAGAATTTACTTCAATAGCCATAAAAGAATATGGATTTTTGAGGTTTTGTAGCTCAAATACGCAAGATTCCGTATGGACTAGAAGTCTTATAATTTGCAATATATACGTAACCAATCACAGTCTTAATTTTGCAGTAAGTAAAGACAACTTCATTTGTATAAAAACCATGCAAAACTTTACGGAACAGTCCCCCCAAAATACCCAAGTATGTTAAAAGTACAAATTAACTCGATACTTGTTTAAGTATCTCAAAATTCAGTCACAAAGTTAAATTATTTCGAGTCGAGATATCAATCAACAAAAATCAAAAGGAAAGTCACCACTTCCTGTGCATTGCATTTTAACTGCAAAAAAATCATCTGAAGTTGTGCAAATGAATTGTTCAACCTTCAAGAAGGTATTCTCAGGACGTCGTCCCCTATCATTATTATTTAGTTTGGTTGCTACAACGTTGTCTCGCCCATCATCAAAAAAAGCATCTTTTTCCGAAAGGAAATCTGCCGGTTGCTCGAAAAACAAGCAAAATGTATAGATGATAGTGGGGAGTACTTGATCGAGTTATATTTTGTTTTCAAATAAATAAACCTTTTGTTAATGCATTTATATATATATATATATATATATATATATATATAATATATATATATATATATATATATATGTATATATATATACATATATATATATATATATATATATATATATATATGTACATATATATACATATATATATATATATATATATATATATATATATATATATATATATATATATATATGTATATATATACATATATATATATATATATATATATATATATATATATATATATATGTATATATATACATATATATATATATATATATATATATATATATATATATATATATATATATAATGGCAGGCAGAAAGTGTATGACATAATATGGTTTTTTTTTAATATTAAATTTAGGAAAAAGATCAATTTGTACAGTCTACATCACTTGAAACCCATAAAATGATTTTTCAGTGCCGATTGTCATTTAGCGTTTCGCAGGAAATTTGAATATTCTAACGCCTAAAGTTCAAAAGTAACTCTGTTTGTTAGTAGATTAAAAACATTTATTAGGAAAAAATGTTAAGAAATGGTAGTCTGCAAAATTTTAATTCGATGGGATAAAAATCGTATTTTGTCAGTTTTTGACGAATAAAAATATAATGAAATTATTATTTCTTGAATTTGAAATATTTTGTAGACTGAAGAATATTGAAATTTGTTTATTAATTCCAAACCATGTTTTCTTCTTTCACAACCAATAAATAGAAAATGATGATTTTTGTACAACCGCAATTGTCGCACGGGCAATTATCAAATATTTTTACCCTATGGTATGCAGTTTGAGGTCTTTGTTTTCTTAAGGCCCACTCTAGTATCACAATTCTATTGCAAAAAAAGAAAACTAGTGAATTAACTAAAGATAACAAAGGTATTGACCATAGAGCACACAAGTAGATAACTTTGTACTCTAAGGAAAATCTCGAAAACATTTAAACTATTAAAATAAATTTATCGTTCGTTAATAAATATTAATGTATTTTCCTTTATGTCCTTTAAAAAATAAAAACCTCAAACTACAAGTAATAGGATAAAATATTCGGTTTTGCGAAAATTAGAATATTTTCATAATTAATTGTAAAATAAGTACGTAAAACACAACTTGAAATCAAAAAATTAATGTTTAAATTCTTGTACCAATTTAATAGATATACAACATATTCGAAAAAATAAAAATTTTCTGGTGGTGTCCATATTTTTATTGGTCAAAAACTGACAAATTCCGATTTTTTAACTATGACACAAAATTTATATTTTTATATGAATAGAACACACAGTTTTATAGAATTCAATATATACATATACATATATATATATATATATATATATATATATATATATATATATATATATATATATATAATTTTCTTTGATCTGTCGATCTGACTGACGGCCTGTCGATATGTTGGTACGATAACTCTCAAGCGAGATGAGATCATAATACTTGAAATATAGAAGAGACCTATAATTTTTAATTGATAGCGTTCCAGTTTAGTTACTCTGATATATATATATATATATATATATATATATATATATATATATATATATATATATATATATATATATATATATATGTATATATATATATATATATATATATATATATATATATATATATATATATATATATATGATTAAAGATATTTACGTAGTAGGTCGTTTAGAAAATAGGTTAGAACATAATTATAATTAAGTCGCGCATCATAGAACTTTTGGTTACTTTATTGGATTTTTCTCGCATTAAGTGTACTCAAACAGGGGTTGACTATCTTGCCACTGACTTAAATTATGGATTTTGGTGGGTTTAGAAAGCAACGCCTTCTATTACACTGGTCAACAAAAAAAAGAAAATTGCTTGTTTCCTGTGATTTTTTTTTGTTTCTATCTCAAATTGACGCGTATTTTTTAAATATGGCAACAATTTTTCTCTAACAGCTTTTTTTTTGAGTTATAGCTAACTACCCTCATTTACTATTTTTACTTAGATTGTCGTTTTTTATTGGACACTAAAATATATTTTGTTGTTGTTTTAGATATGGCTTCGTCAAGAAGATGTTTTGTGCTTAATCCCGATTGTTTTTGCTATATTTTGTGGTGAATATATATTTGCAAAATATCGAAAACCTATATCGGACTTTGTGAAAACTGCGTATCATCAATACTTTAAAATAAAATTGTGTAATCAGGACAAGCCATGGGTTCTTCATATTGTATACCAGAAATGTGTGGTATGTCTACGGTTATGATCCAGTAGAAAAAGAGATGCAATAATGTTCGTAACACCCATGATTTGGCGAGAACCTCGAAACCATCATGACGATTGCTACTTCTGCGTTGTGAAAATAAACGGAATTAACCCTGGAAATCGAAGTAAGTGGTCATATCCTAACTTATCTTCTGCTCAACGACCTCAGTTAAAATCACAAGAGGTACAACCCAGCACATCTAAATCTTCTGATGATCCAAATCTCTGTGAACCCGAACGAAATACATCAAGTAAAGACTCTGATTCAGACTACAAATGTAGCCTTTCAGAACCTCAACCATTTAATCAGAAAGAATTAAATGACTTAGTAAGAGATCTGAACTTACCAAAAGAAGCTTCTGAAATTTTAGCATCTCGTTTAAAAGGAAAAAATTTGCTTACTCCGGAAATCAACATTACATTTTATCGTACCCCAGAAAAAATCTGTTACCGTATTTTTCTCAAGAGAAGGATTTAGTTTTTTGTAACGATGTTGGTGGTATTTTGCAGCAGATGGGATTAAAACAGTACCAACCTAGTGATTGGCGTCTTTTCATAGACAGCAGCAAAAGAAGTTTAAAGTGTGTTTTGCTTCATAACGGTAACAAGTACGGATCTATACCTATTGCACATTCGACGACTTTAAAAGAAGAATACGTAAATGTTTCTAAGGTTATGGAAAAAATTAAGTATCAAGACCACAAATGGGTCATTTGTGTTGATCTGAAAATGATTAACTTTCTTTTAGGTTAACATGGGGGGTACACAAAGTTCCCTTGTTTCATGTGTCTCTGGGATAGGCGTGACAAACAACACAATGGGTCACAAAAAGTTTGCCCAGTGCGGGAAGAGCTAAAAGCTGGTACAAAAAATGTTATAAACGTGCCTTTAGTTAGCCGAGACCGCATCATACTTCCACCACTTCATATTAAACTCGGCATAATGAAACAGTTTGTGAAGGCGCTTGACAAAAGTGGCGAATGATTTAATTTTCTTTCACGCAAGTTTGCAGGATTAAGTTCAGAAAAATTGAAAGCTGGTATTTTTGATGGGCCACAGATTAGGCAACTCGTGAAAGATCCTAATTTTGTCAAATCAATGACTGAAGTCGAATCCAAAGCTTGGAATTCATTTGTTTTGGTTATAAGTAGCTCCCTAGGCAAAAAGAAATCTGACGACCATGTCGAGCTTGTTGAGTGCATGCTATCGAACTTGCAAGAGCTAAGGTGCAACATGAACATAAAAATCCACTTCCTGCACTCGCATTTAGACCGATTTCCACAAAATCTGGGTGATTTTAGTGAAGAGCAGGGTGAAAGATTTCATCAGGATCTTCGGACAATGGAAGAGCGTTATCAGGGGCGGTGGGACTCACATATGATGGCAGACTACTGCTGGAGTTTGCAATGAGATCTACATAAAGTCGTTCATTCAAGGAAATCTTATAAAAGATCATTTGCTAGTGTTCAATAGAAATTTTGTTAACATAATGTATTATTTTTTTGTATTTTTTTGTCAAAATAATAAAACTGTATATTTCAAAAGGTAAAGCTGTTAGCAATCTCCCAGTATTTTTTTCATAGTCAGGGCCATAGAAATACCCAATAAAAAAATAAAGGAAACAAGACTTGTGTTGACCAGTGTTATTCTTGCACGTTTACTACTGTCGAATGTCAGCTTTCAACAAGTATGACCCGATGCGACTGATATTACCTGAGATATATGACGGTAAAGAACTATCTAACGAGAAATAGATAGAAATTGGCGTGTATTTTTAATAAAATGTATATTTTTTATGTTAATTTTTAAACAACTTATATATATATATATATATATATATATATATATATATATATATATATATATATATATATATATATATATATATATATATATATATATATGAGTAAAGATATTTACGTAGTAGGTAGTTTAGAAAATAGGTTAGAACATAATTATAATTAAGTCGCGCATCATAGAACCTTTGGTTACTTTATTGGATTTTTCTCGCATTAAGTGTACTCAAACAGGGGTTGACTATCTTGCCACTGACTTAAATTATGGATTTTGGTGGGTTAAGAAAGCAACGCCTTCTATTATCGTGAGCAAAATTTTTGCTTCCTCCAGAAAAAAAATCTGTAAAGCAAAGGCACAAAAATGCATCCAAACCAAAAAAAATTAAAAATGTTGCTCACATCAGTTTGTGAGGCTTCTAGTCTACTAAAGTTAAAACTAAAAATCACAATTTTTCTGTTGAAAACTAAAAGAAATTTATGGCTCCAAAGAAAATTTTAAAAATTCATTAATAGCTTTTGGCTAAAAAATATGATTTATGGTTTTAACTTTAGTAGATTATAAGCTCCATAAATTAATTGGCACTATGAGAAAACATGTTTAAATTAATATTTGAAGCTTAACCAACGAGGATAAGGTATTAAAAATAACTATGGAATATTTTATTTAGAAGTTACATAATTGTTATAAAAATGTAAACAATATTAATGTCAAAAAGTCTCCATATATGCAAGAACTGCATTGAAAAAAACACGTTATAATCAGCCACATTTTATCAAGCTATCTGCTGCTCGCTAAACTGAAAACAAATGAATAATTTTCGGCCATACTTTATAATCTGTCACTTGTACCTAGTAATTTTACAGTGGTTTCAAATTAGTATTAAAAATGAGGGAGAGAAATCGTGAAATTCCATTTCAAGTTCGAAAGATCAAGATTTGTGGAAAGATGAAAAATCGTACAGAAATATAGAAAAAATTGTTAAAAAGTCGCATGATACTGTTCAGTACATTGTAAACCAGTATAAATCAACGAGTTCCTATAAAATTCGACCACGCTCCGGTCGTCCCAAGAAACTGACTCCACGTGAAGAAGCCAGTATTGTTAAACAAATAATTATAGATCCCAAGAAAAGTGCACTAAAATTAAAAAAAGAAGTACCGGAACTATTTTCGAAAAATGTTTGTTCACAAACAGTGAGAAATTGATTACATACGGCAGACTATAAGGGGTGTGCAGCCACGAAGAAGCTATTAATTTCGGAAGCTAATCGCAAAAAGCGGTTAGCTTTTGCTAGGGACTACGTTACTAAACCTCCTGAATTTTGGGAATCCGTAATCTTTGATGACGATAAAACTAAAATTAACCTTTTTGGGTCTGATGGCAGAACTAAAGTTTGGAGAAAGAAGAATACCGCATTCGATATTGAAAACATTTGCTTCACGGTGAGACAAGGGGGTGGCAGAGTTCTGCTTTGGGGATGCATGTCCGCTAGAGGGGTTGGAAATTTATATTTTATTAATGGTACCACGGATCAGCATGTTTTTCTGAACATTTTGAGAGACAATTTAAGAGAAAGTGTCCAAAAACTAGCACTAGAAAAAAGATACATTTTCCAACAGGAAAATGATCCGAAACGAACATTTTTGGGAGGAACTTAAACATAATGTTTCAAATAGAGAAGAATATATATATATATATATATATATATATATATATATATATATATATATAATGACTAATTAAAAAGCCATTCTCTAAATTTTTTTTCGACTTATTGTATATTTTAAGCTCTTTAATAGGGCTTAGGGTCTCTAAAATTCTCAATTTACTTTGTTACGATTTCCATTTTATTTTAAATTAAATGAATGACAGCCTATTCATTCCAAATTTCATAATTTACTATGCGGGGGCGTCATAGTACTACGAGAGAAGGACGTAGTAAAAGATCGTTGTAACATGAATGGCTGTTCATTGATAGATTGGGAAATCAACATGGCTGCTTGTTGCGTCGGCACGATAACCACGAAGAAGCTCGATAAAGCGTTCGGCAAATTTCGCAAAATCCAACATGGCTTTCTGAAATTTCATTTGCAGGTGGTTGTTTGTTGTGTTTGTAATTCTTTAGCGTTTTTAAATAATAATTTCTTATGTAGTGTTATAAATTGTGGTGACAAGGTGCAAGGCTGTTGAGGTCGAAGTTTCGAGACAGCTTTTACTGTCTATAATGTAAGTTAGCACCTTAATATTTACCGGTATCACACCTTGAACATGTTTAATTTTTTACTATTATTATTAAAAGACGGCCAACAGCGTTGATAAAACGAGAATTTAATTACGAAAATATTATTTTTCACAAAAGAAACTGCGGGTTACAGTAGTTTTCAAACAAGTTTACACATTTCCAGTCTCTGTTTTATAATGCTGCAAAGTTTTTAAAATACAGGATCAATTAAACTTTAAAACCAAATCTATTCACTGTAAAAAAGAAACTAATGTAAATTTAACTGACCTAATTAACGCGAGAAAAGCTATTGCTTATAAATAAATTTAACGATTACTAAAGTTAGCTTCAACCTGGGCAACAACTACCGTTTTTGAAGGTTGTGACTGACTTATTGTAAATATAAAATTGTTATTTTTCAAGATTAAATTTTTAATATTTATTAATCTTACAAACATTTTGCAATAAATCCAGAATAATTTAGAAGAGCAATTTAGCTCTAGAAATGTAAAAAAGGCAAATGCCTTTTAAACCTAATCAAAAAAAAAATGTTCAAAACTACCATTTAATGAAATACAGAGTATCTTCAGTTTTATTATAATTACTGTTAAAAATCTAAACATTATAACATGACCTATTTAGGAAATAAACCGTAAATAATAGTAACATGTAGGCTGAAAAGTTTTTGGTTTAACTACTTAAAACACATTTTTTTTTGCAAAATTCGACTTTATTCATCAACATAGTCGCCTTTAACAGCGATACAATCAGTCCTCTCTTTCCCGCGAGGTCTGCGAATAGATAATAGTCGCTGAGGGCCAAATCTGGAGAATACGGTGGATGAGGAAGCAATTCGAACTTCAATTCACGCAATTTTACCATCGTAACTATTGACTTGTGACCCGGTGCATTGCCTTCATGAAAGAGCACTTTTTTTCTTGTTCATCTCAAAATACAGAAGCCAAAACCGTCCCAGAATCATCAACACGTTGTTTTTGGTCCACCGTGAGCAAACGCAGTACTCAATTCGAACAGAGCTTTCTCATGCCCAAATGTTCATGCCAAATATGAGCAACACGTTATTTTGGTATCTTTAGGGTGTCAGCTATCTCACGCAATTTCACTTTACGGCCGTCCAAAACAATTTTGTGGATTTTTTTGATGTTTTCCGGTGTAACCACCTCATTTGGGCATCCAGAGCGTTCGGCATCATTGGTATCAGTACGACCGCGTTTAAATTCAGCATACCAGTAAATGATGAGTGATTTTCCAGGGCAGAATCCCCGTAATACTTATGAAGTTATTGCTTTGCTTGAACGGTATTTTTTCCCATCAAAAAACAGTGTTTAATCAACACACGAAAAATAGCGTCAATAAAACCACTGTAACTTGTAAACTAATCGTCGAAAGGTCATAAAATTTTGACACGTATCGTTTGAAGGTTGGTACTCCCTAAAAATTATATGGATTTTTAAAAAGGAGACATCTATGTGTCAGACCAAAAACTTTTCAACCTACGTATTAATAGTTTCGTAAAATAAGTTTTTAGTAGAGGTCAACACTATCTTGTCGTTTAAAGCCATATTAGCAATATGTAATTAAAATAATATTAAGTTAAAATTTGATATCTATAGAAAAGACACCGTAACGGGTAGATATATTCCTAAGGACTCATTTAATTGCAAAACCACATAAACTAGCCGCATTACATTTTTCAGTTCATCGTTTGATCACTTTTCCTCTGAATGGAGTAACTTCAATAATGAAAGGAATCGAATTAGGAATATAACTAGAGTTAACAAGTTAATAAATAGACATAAGTTCAGGGTAAATATTCAGAATTCCACCTTTTTTTTTTTTTTTTTTTTTTACACGCGAAGCAAATAAGACCAAGTATGTCTCCTTACCATGTAATCCGAAATAAAACAGGGGACTCAGTAAGGTATTTAATAAGGTAGGCCTCACCTTAGTCGATAGGTCATCAGACAATTTGAGGAATATATCTTAGGAAATCCCAAAGACAAGATTCCTATTTGCGAGAAAAGTGGAATTTATGAAATTAGTTGTATGATTCCGACAAAAAGTATGTTAGACAAATTAAAGGTCAATTAAAACACGATTAAAAGAACATTTATCACATTTAAAATACGGTAGAACAGAAAAGTCTAGCATTTCCGAACATGCTTTTGAAACTGATCATTAGATAATCTAAGATTAATTAAAGATGTATCTGATAGGAGATTGCTGAACGCATACGACGGTATGGAAATTATAAAACGTAAAAGTACTTTAAATAAATACAAAGGGCCTATTCCTTATAGTCCCCTCTATTGGTGACTTGACCAGAAGTGATGGGCTCGCCCATGCCATGGGTTCCGCTTGAGTAATTCAGGTGTTAGGCTAAGTATAAATAAGGTAGCTTCGTAGTTTAGCTTTAGTCTATCATCGCTCCTGACGACGCTAACATGGTTAGCGAAACGCGCGTCGAGTGCAAAAATAAAGTGTTTGGTGTAGTGGTAATATATACTGAGTAGTATCATTTTGCCAAAGATTCCATATTCTCAACATATGTGATGTGTACATTAAATTAACTACTTCACTTCCTTCTTCGATTGTAAGAAGCTAATTTCTGCAATCTTGGTAAGAACAAACTTATATTAACTTCCACAGAGACGAAATGTGGTTGAGTTGAAATTGTCTTTTCCCCAAAATATAGATGTGGAATTTCTAATTTAATTTATTCGTTTCTTTTTTGTACCTTGTAATGAAAAACATCGAACTAAATTACAGGTCAGGTTTGGCGTTTGATATAAAATTAATATATTTGAACGTTGCAATATTTTTTATAGACATAAATACGTTTAACGCTTTTAAAAATATGTTAAAATGCAGACAGGATTTTTATTTGGCGCGGTAGCCTTCCGCTATTATTCATTACATATTCATGTTATTTTCATATTGTTGCCATGGTACAAAAGCAGAACTAACCCGACATTTCGTGAACACTTACATGTAGATATTATTAGCTGAGATATGGCATCGGTCAAAGTGATCTTCCTGACTATTTAGGAATGACAGTAAGTCAGTCAAGTCGAGCCACTCGGAAGCTAACACTATCTCAAATTTTGCACGCTCCCTTAAAATAAAAATTCAAAACACCTTTTCCTAATAAATATTTTAAACTTTAGAAAATTTAAATGTTACGACAAATGACAATCGGCACGCAAAATCATTTTTTTGGTTTCAAGTGATGCAGAATCCACCTATAAATTCACTTTTCGCCCGACCCTGTTCTCAATTTCCAAATTCGTGCGGCTATTTTAACAACTCCACATCCGGACATTCTGAGTATTCAATATTTTTGTGGTTTGACAGAAAAATCAAAATTTTCAAAGTTTAAATTGTGAGTTGTACTCAGATGATAGCGCAAATGACCTTGATGAGTGAATCTTTGGTTGCATATATGGCACACATATCTTGGCGTTTTGCCACATTCGAATCTCGTGTGTTGAGCCCATGATCTGTGGTATCTGAATCTAGCGCAACAGCTGCGACAAACGTAAAACTCGCCGGATTTATCGTAATCTAAAAAAAGAAAGACAATAAGTTTTTGAAATGGACAGCAGGTAAATAAGTAACATATTATGAAAAAAGAAAATCTAAGATGCTAAAAAGGGAATAAAAAAATAAATAAATACTTTAGTGAGTATTTAAAAACATAGTTTATTTAGAAATAAGAAATTTCAGTTAAATATCAACAACATTGCAAATACCATATGGGTTTTAGAAACCCGTTATCTTACCTTACATACTTCATACAGCATAGAATTTAAAATAAAAAATAGGGACTGGGATTTTTCTTATATTTTTGCATTCCAGTTTACAAGTCTTACACTAATACTAATTCCTACTAACTTTTTTTTGAATATACGACTCCGATACGTACAATTGCAACAAAATTAGTGCGAGCGTAGTAGGATAGGTAAGTATACAGATAAGTGAAAATAGAAGGTAAGATAAAAAAGAAAAAATACTCGAGCGAACAAACACCAGTTTATTTTTAGAATTTGCAACTAATTCTGCAGAAAAGAAATATTTCCCTCAGGTATATATGCCTGAGGGGGATCCCTCGAAAAGAGCTGCCTCTCCTTAAGTATTGATCGAGTCAACCAATTTGTCGGCTTGAAAGCTGCTGTGTCAGCTTTTGATGGAGTATTAGGAATAAGTATTTACTGCGATTCGTTGTATCCTACCATCGTGTTCCGTAACTTCTTGGATAAGTACCAATAAATTACGTTCTCTTATTTGTCAATCCTAGCCTGACTGACGCGACTTCATACGGCGAAACGCATTTCAAGATGCATTTGATGAATAAGAGAACAGTGGGGAAACTGCTGACATATGAGCTTTTGTCCGTTTTCAGTTGTTTTACATTAACTATATTTCCTTCCGGCCAGAAATACGTTACAGTTCAACCGACAGGTAAAAGTCCTTGCCAAATAATTATCGATCAGTGGCATGTTATGAAACAATCTGCCAATCAGCATCAAGCGACAGATTATGAAGTATGGCCGAAAATTATTCATTTGGTTTCAGTATAGCGAGCAATAGATAGCTTGATAAAATGCGGCTGATTATAACGTGTTTTTTTTTCAATGCAGTTTTTGAGTGTATGGAGACTTTTTGCCATTAATTTTGTTTACATTTTTTGTAACAATGATGTAACTTCTAAATAAAATGTTCTGTAGTTGTTCTTAGTACTAATCCTCGTTGGTTAAGTTTCAGATATTAATTTAAACATGTTTTCTCATAGTTCCAATTAATTAATTAAACATAACAGAAAAATAGTATAGAAAGCAGATGGTGTATGGAAACTTTTTGGACTGACTGTATTTCTAAAGATTCATTTCATTGCAAACAACATAAATTAGCCGCATTACACTTTTTAGTTCATCGTTTGATCACTTTTCCTCTGAATGGAGTACACTTCGTATTTACTGCAATTCGTTGTATCCTACCATCGTGTGTCGTAACTTCTTGGATAAGTACCAGTATATTATGTTCTCTTACTTGTCAATCCTAGCCTGACTGACGAGCCGTGATACGGTGAAACAACACAATTTATCATTTTGGAGAATCTTGAGCACTTGAACTAGCCAAAGTAGAATGGCTTATTGGTTAAGCTACACGCTTATGGTATCTCTGAAAGGTACAAATTGCAGCGATCAAGACTAACATGCATCGTTTTTTCCCCTCCTGTGGCGCTTTCAAATTTTCCTGCAGCATGAGTACGTCACACATAAAAAAGTAGGAAAAGAATAAGTGTAAGAAATGTATAGCAGTAGGATAAGCAGTAAAAAGTGTAAGGACGGGAAAGAGTAGGGGTAAAAGAAGGGAAATAATGTATATTTTTAAATATAATAATAATAAATACTATCAAATGAATGATGTAAATTAGGCACTGTGCGCGAAAGCGTTGCAAAATCAATCACGTCCACGTTTATACCGAAAGGTATCGTGTGCACAATGCCTTAGTCATCTCATTCTTAGTAGACCTGATGGGCAGTGTACAGATGTGACTTCAGCGTTCCCCTTCTAGTGAATTGCTTTTTGCAATAAGGGCAACAAAACTGTTTTTCTTTTCCGCATTCGTATCTTTTATGTTGATTAAATCCACTCTTATATTTATAACGTTTGTTGCACGAAATACATCTATGAACGCCATTTTCCATCACATATTCTATCGATTCTAAAAAATAATAAAGATATAAGGTAGTTAACTTAATTACTATTAACATTTGAAACGTTTCTAGAAGATCCTTTGTCCCTTATTTAGAAAGAAATACATCTTTTTCGTTACTGAAGAGCCTCATACATATTCAATATTAACTTACATAATCTGGCTTCGCAAACATCTTTAAAATGCGACTTAATGATGGATGAATATTTGATTAATGGTTCATCTCTCAATCAAGTATAGCAATCGAAGAAGCCTTAACTAATAACTGAAAGCAAAGCATTTTGAAGCACCCTCATAACTATATATTTATCTCTCTGGCTTAACAATAAATAGGGAGACAGATGCTGAAATGTATAAACAACGATTGGTCATCAAACCAAAGATTAACAGGCAAATGACTATTGCTCAAGAGTTACATTTAATTGTCAGTTTGAAGATAACTATTACCTTCATAACTGGGTCTAAAGGTGAATAAATTACCTAAATTATACGGGGTGTGTCAAGCTCAGTAGCCAGTAAATAAAAATCTTAAAAATTTTTATGATTCAGGACTTAAGTTTGAAACACGTTTAAGGGAGCTTAAACTCAACTCTAATGCAACACGCGTGTTTTCAAAATATAGGCATTCCAAAGGTTCTTAAAGCTTGGACAACTTCGTTAGGTTAAGTCGACGTGGGGGGGGGGAGTTTGGAGGCTGGAAATTCGGACATCTTTGGTGCTCAGAAGAGTTATGTGAGAGCTATAAATAATTTAGAACCCAGAGGGTGTTGTTGAATAATGAAAAATCTCTATAAAAACTAAATGCGGTATTTGGAGCTACTTCCAGATATCTCCAAAAATTAAAACAGTTCATTTTTTGCTTGTTAGTGTTCCGTACGGAACACTTATAAGATGACTTCGGTGTCTGTCTGTCTGTCCGTCTGTCTGTCTGTCTGTCACAACCGATTAATTGATGGCCTCATCAAAGCCGTGTAGTTTTGAAAGTTAACTTTTAACTTAAGGGGTTAGTTTTGGGGGGTGAAAAAAAATTTGTTTTACTATGTCATCGAGTGTGGTGTCAAATGAAAGCTTGTGAAAGCACGAGTAATATATATATATATATATATATATATATATATATATATATATATATATATATAATATATATATATATACATACATACATATATATATATATATATATATATATATATATATATATATATATATATACATACATATATATACATACATATATATACATTTATATAATACATATATATACATATATATATATATATATATATATATATATTATATATATATATATATATATATATATATATATATATATATATAATATATATACATATATATACATATATATACATATATATACATATATATACATATATATATATATATATATATATATATATATATATATATATATATATATACATATATATACATATATATACATATATATATATATATATATATATATATATATATATATATATATATATATATATATATATATTATATATAACATATATATATATATATCTTATATATATATATATATTATATATATATATATATATATATATATATATATATATATATATATATATATATATATATATATATATATATATATATATATATATATATATATATATATATATATATATATATATATATATATATATATATATATATATAAATATATATATATATATATATATTATATATATATATATATATATATATATATATACATATATATATATATATACATATATATATATATATATATATATATATATAGATATATAAATATATGTACAATGTAGTACTTGGACTCACTTTTTTTTGTATTATTTTTTTAAAAAGTCGCGAAAAATCGCTGTCCCCCCACCTTATCTCGAAAAGTACTGACCAAAAAATTTTTAAAAAATTCTGGAATGGTAGTGTAAATTGAACGAAAAGTATCACGAGTGCATTATCTTTAATAATTTATTTGCTATATAAAAAAAAAAATTCAAGGTCATCAGTTTTCAGTGAAGATTGGGAACAAACATTGTTGAAAATCCTTTCGGGTGTGTTTTTGTGAAGTCACTGATCGTTTTATACCACCGTAACAAAATTTTTTTTTTTTAAAAGCAATCAACGTACGGAACACTACTTGTGCAAGTTCAACTTGCACTTGACCGGTTATTTTTTAAACTAAGTTACAAGTGTCTCTAAAAAATTTAAGCAATACCAATTTTACCAAGAGGTTTAAAAGAATATTGTCTAAGAATTTACTTGGGCGCCTATAAAGTATAACCTGTAATAATAAGTATAGTTTTAACAATTTAACAAAATTGATAGCGATATGCAAGTTTGTAAATTTGATCCGTAAAAAAACCAAATTAAATAATAACAAAATTATTTATTGTTTCTTAAGAAGGGAATTTAACAAAATTATGAAGACTATGTAGAATTTTCTAAGTTTGTTATTAAGGGATATTCTAGTCTTAAAATTTGAAAATAAACCTTTTTTTTTAGTTTCGTTTTTTAATTTTTTTTTTTTTGAAAGTACAGACTCTTAAAAATATGTCCTCAAACGATTTTTTTTTTTTTTTCTTCTTATAGCATCGTAAGGAGACTAAATTGTTAGTTCAGGTTAATTTTTCTCGGAACTATACTTTCCAAAGTGGTCGACATAACATCTCGAGTTCTATTTAACCGATCGAACTTCACATTAGGTGTATTTTCTGAACAGAAAACTTTGTTAAATTTTTGTTTCAGATAAACGAGAGACTTGGAATCACGTCGACCACCACAGAACTCAACGGATTTTCATTTTTTGTTATACTAAAATTTTTGACAATTTCTTGAAATATTAATAAAAATATTAAACAAAAACGGACAGTAAAATATTTTTTATGTTTTTTATTCGGCTTTGCCTTCAATTTTCTGTTCTAGACTAGAATACCCCCTTAAATAACAATATATGTTTTAATTAAAAAAAGATCGTGATATTCTAGCATCAGACTATACAACAAGAAACCTCAAGAAGAGACAGTAGAAAGTCAATGTGTAAAACTATTATCTATACTCACGTGACTGCAAAAATAAATTAACTGTTCATTATATATATATATATATATATATATATATATATATATATATATATATATATATATATATATATATTGTAAGATATTACGCATACCCCGTACGTGGTACTCCATCAGAGGCAGACTCGCTGCAACCATACATGCCGACAGAGTGGATAGCAGACTACCAACACTCACCGCAGGTAGTGCAACCTTTCGAGGGATCCCCATCAGGCATATGTGGTTCAATGTAAAACAACTGAAAACCAACGAAGGCCCATATTTCAGCGATCTACTCACTGTTCTCTTATTAGTCAAATCAATCACAAAGACATATTTCGCCATATCATGGCTCATCAGTCGAGCTAGGATCGACAAAGAGGAAAACAGAATTTTCTGGTACTTAACCCAGTACTTGGCTGTCAGTACAGGCTTAAGTACCAGAAAATTTGGTTCTCTTGTTTGTCGATCCTAGCCCGACTGATGAGCCGTAATACGGCAAAACGTGTCTTAGGATGGATTTGATGAATAAGAGAACAGTGGGTAAATTGCTGAAATATGGGTCTGCGTTCGTTTTTAGTTGTTTTACATTGCACCGACCATATACGGTATATATATATATATATATATATATATATATATATATATATATATATATATATATATATATATATATATATATATATTTATAACTTTTGAAAATATTTTATCTGCTGTTTTTTATTTTATTTTGCAATATATTAAAATTTATACAAATTCAAATTTTATTGTAGTTTGTTAACATTCTTAAACATTTATGGTAGTTTTAATTACAGCCCTTTTTAATTAAAGAATAGAACTTGTATCTGAAAAATCTTGAATGAGATTCCATCATTTTAATTTAGTTACTTCATTGAACTGGGTTTCCTTTACGTTAAGCATACGATTTGCCTTTGAAATTATGCTGTAATAACAGAAAAACTAAAAATATCTATAATATATTCACACCTTAAACATTATATACTATAATTAGGCATTATGACTTCAATTATCTTCTGACGTATGGTTGTTTTATACTGCTGTTTCGTGTGATTCTGTTCTTGAAACTTCTCTTCATTACTGTTGTGAGAATAGCAATGGGTACATTTAGAGTCATAATTTAAGAAAGCATAATTGTCTACCTATGGATTCTGTTGACTCGCAACTTACACCATACCATAAATACACCAAGCAGAATCACTTTTTTGGTGTCAAAATCCTATAACTTGCTAGCAGCCTACACAGCTCCCCCGTCTTACCTTTGTGACATTTTTTATAGCTAAAAATATAAGACAGCAAAAAATATGCACATAATTTTCCGTTCCTTGATATAAGCGATGCTATTACGTACAGATTTGAATTAACATTTTAAAAATTTCTAAACATAGATGTCGGTTTTACCGACTGATCGGAAAAAGCGGTTTATTTGAAAAAATAATTATACCATCAATATGCGCACACCTAATACAGGTACCACAGGTAAACAAATTACTTTGAAAGTTCTAAAAGAGATAAGAAAAAGTGTAGCAATTTAAAAAAATTTGCTTAGGAATTAAAATAGAAAAAAAAGCACGCATTGCGTTTGTAACATATCATTCAAGCTTTAGAAATATTAAAAAGGAAATATACCAAGCGAGCACAAGACTTCAAGGTAGGCAAAGAAGAATCCCTAGCTTAAATACATTTTCAAGAATATATAACCATATCTTAACAGAAACATCCTTTAAATAGAAGAATAAGACTTTATAGACTGGGCAATAACTATAAAAATAAATATTCGAAAAATCTTTTGTATTTTCGAGCTACCTTACTATTACGAAAACTAAACGAAAACCGATATTTATTATTTTTTTAAGAAAATCCCGAAGGTTCTAGAATAAATGCTGTTGAAGTTGTTGACATCAACATTACATACACCCACACAAAGTTTTAGGTACCGATGCAGCATTGATCCCAGGAAAACAAAGAATTAGGTTCAGGTTTTTGTTAGGAGATAATGCATCGTATGTGACAACCATTAACCGTTTAATAAAGTTGATTAGATGGATGAACCTCAACGGGCAAAGTTTTTAATAGAAAAAATGTTCACTTTCCGTTAACTAAATATTCGAATAATACGAGAAATAAAGCACTGGGGTCAATCTGTTCGGATTTGGTGCGGTATATTCAACATGCGTCAAGGTTGTATTCTCTCATCCTTGTTGTTCAACCTCTATTCGGAGGTGATATTCAATAAAGCACTTACTGGTACCACTGAAAGAATCAACATCAACGGCGTTAACATAAATAACATCAGATACACCGATGATACATGAATTATCGCTAATAACGGAAAAGATCTACAAAAACTTATAGATAAAATAACTGACACTTGTACACACTTTAATGCAAATAAAACAAAAATAGCACAAAGATAGAGAGAGTTGATAAATTTATGTATCTAGGTAGCAAAATCAACGACCACTGGGACCCGACTGTGGAAGTCAAAATTCGAATAGGGAAGGCCCGAGCCGCATTTATGAAGAACAAAAAATTATAATTAATCACGACCTATCATTGGAACTACAGATGAAAATGTTAGACTGCTATGTCTTTCCGGTTCTCTTATACGGCATGGAAGCATGGACGCTAACTGAAGCAATGCTTAAACATCTGGAGGCATTCGATATGTAGGTATATGGACGCCTGCTGAAAATCAGTTGGATGGACAGAATTAGTAACAACGGCGTTCTCACTCGCATGGACAAGGACTTGGAGGTGGTCACGACCATCAAGCGACGCAAATTAGAATATTCTGGCCACATTACGAGAAATACGAAATCTGATTATAGAGGGAGAGATTCCAGGCAGACGTGGTTCAAGGAGAAGGAGCACATCGTCATTGAAAAATATCAGGCAGTGGTACGAAAAGTCAATAAAACGATTATCATCAACATGGTAGCCAACATGATAACCAACGATCGTGGAACGGTCATAGTACCCGAAGAAGAAGAAGACATTCAACAATAGAATAACTACAGCAATAGTTTTTAATACAAAATTTAAATGGGAAAAAATAACGGAAATTGTTGAAAATTTGATACTACATAATACTAAGGAAATAATCTGACAGCAGTACGGGAAACCGCCACAGAACATTCTCGCATTAGGAGGTTGTTTAAAAGAAACTTTGCCTTTATGGTTCGGCGGATATAAAAAATTAAGATGACCACTAAATACCTTTGATTTAGCATTTTGTTGTCATCTAAATATATAAATAATAATTTAGACAATTCAAGAAACTTTACAGTAAATAGTTTAAGGGAGATAATTACATGAGAGGGTACAGTTTTAGATGGTCTAATTTTGGCCATAAAAAGACAAAAATAAATTAATAGAAACTAAATTGAAGAGAATGGAGAATATGATGAGCATCTAACATAACACACTTAACATAAATTTCAGTTCATTTGTAGTAGGCATATTTCCATATGTAGAATCAAATGAACAAACTCTTTTTTTAATTTTTTGCCATTATTTCCTGTTAGTTTTCACTTTTGTATTAAGTTAACATGTGGTTATATAATCTTCGAATTGTATTTAAGCGAGGGATTCTTCTTTGTCTTCAATGAAGTTTTGTATATTTCTGTTGTACATACCTTTTGTTATAAGCATCTTTAATAAATATTTCATGCGTACGAGATATATGTTTTATGTTTATCCTTGAAACTATAAAAAATATTCGATAAAGAGCCGAAAGAGCTTAAAATCAGTAAATGAAATATACAAAGTGTAAAGTGATTATGTTCGGTGTATTTAGCTTAAAAACTAATCTATCCCCACTCTATATTATGACTAGTCGCCAGATGGACTTTCAAACTTCCTTTTCTTGTGAATGTTTTTCGACAATATTCACAACGGAACTGAGGCGGTTTGCCGCATTCGAACCGTTTGTGAGTGTTAAACCCGGTCTTGTACTTGTAACGTTTATTGCACTTTATACAGATGTAGTAGTTAGTCCCTTCTTCTATATAGTAATCTAAAAATAAAAAAAGTGTAAGGACCAAAGGAGTGGTTTCTATTAAAAAAAAAAACACTTCCCTGGTGATTTCAAAAACAGACAGTTTCTCTACATTCAGCTCAAACCATTGTTAAGATAGGAAGCAGAAAATATACAAAAGTACGTGTGTGGGTGGGTGGAGAATGTCTCTTATGAGACACATTGTATACTAAATACGAAAACCGTAATAAAAAAATCTTACCATCCCATCGCCTGGTTGACTTGAAGAAACATTGATAAACATCTAAAAAAAGAAGTCATTATAGGAATGTTAAGAACATAACTACAGTAATTACACTTGAAAAATGGCATAAATCAGGTAAAAAACACATATTTCGAAATTATATATTTTTATAATTAATTTTTAAATTAAATTTATACCTAAAATTTTAACGTTTTTTTATAAATATACATATAACATATTAACAAATATACATGACATATATAAATATATGTAGAGGAAAGCACATATAATTAATTATTACCCTAGGAATTATAGACCTTAATGTAATTCTGCCATAGCATCGACAAACCATAAACTATATATATATCTATATATATATATAATATATTTATATTATATATATATATATATATGATATGTATGTATATATATATATATATACATATATATATAATATATATATATATATATATATATATATATATATATATATATATATATATATATATATATATATATATATATATATATATATATATATATACAGGGCCGGCTTTAGATGAAATGGCGCTCAGAGCGAATATGAAAAAGCACCCTTTATACACTACATATATATAGTAAATTTTATTCTATATTTTTATCATTTTTTACCTCATATTCATGATTAATTAATTAAATTAAATGCAATTAAATACAATTTCGTCATTACGAATACCATTTCTAAACTTCTACAATTGATATATTATTATTAGAAAACACACTTTATTTTGAAACATAAAGTCAAATCATCTCTTTTTTTACATACACGCGAAATAGGGTGTCATTAAAACAAAATATTAATAACAGTACGTCGCTACAAATTATTTGTATTGATTAACCTGAATCAGTTTATATTTAATCATTTTATTCTTAGAATTGTTCAATAATAACAACCCCAAAAAATTTAGCGCCCCTAAAAATGTGGCGCCCAGGGAGACTGTCCCGCTCTAAAGTCAGCCTATATATATATATATATATATATATATATATATATATATATATATATATATATATATATATATATACACACAGTACAATCCCGATTCTCCGAATCGCGATTATCTGAAATCCGGCTTATCCGAAACGAACTGTTAAAAAGCAAATTGTATTTCCATTAAACGAAAAAATTCCCATTATTGGAAACAGACGATGAGTGGTTTTCTTAACGCGTCGGGGACTCCCCAACGTCTAGAATTTCACCGCTGTCAATATTTTGGTTAGTCGACGAGTGTTATAAGTTACTCATTACGTCTATTATTATCGCAGAGGTAATAGTTTCGTTTTAGTAGATATTTTTACAAAATGGAGCGTCATAATAATAAGCGTAAACGTGTTGTTATTACCTTAAAAGAGGAACTTGAAGCAATTCAACGTTTAGATAATGGTGAACTTCTTAAAAATATAGCGAAGGATTTAGGTGTAGCCGTGAGTACTGTTTCAGAGTGGAGAAAAAATCGCGAAAAACTTGAAAAATGGTGTAGTGTTTTGTCATCGCCCACACAGGCGCGAAAAAGTATGAAAAGCGGTGAATACCAAAAAGTGGATGATTCTTTATTTTTATGGTCTACACAGAATCGAGAACGTGGAATACCAATTTCAAGAACAATTTTAAAACATAAGGCAGTGAGTTTAAGCGAAGAGTTGCGGTTATTGAAGCGCCTGTAAATTTTTCTGCAAGTGATGGATAGCTAGACAGGTGGAAAAAAGACATGGTGTACGTCAACTGAATGTTTGTGGAGAAAGATTGTCAGCTGATGTATCTGCTGCAAAAAAATTTGCAGAGAATTTTGAGCAGCTTATAAAAGAACATGGTTTACAACCAGACCAAATTTATAATTATAATGAAACAGACTTGAACTACAAAATTTTGCCGTCAAATACCTTAGCTTCAAAAACGGAAGCTGGAGCACCTGGTTACAAACGTAGCAAAGAACGTATTACTGTTCTTGCATGCAGTAATGTTTCTGGAAGACACAAACTTCCATTATTATGTATTGGTAAGTCAACAAATCCACGAACCTTTAAGAATATTCGTCGCAATGCTTTTCCTGTTTTGTATAAAAATCAAAACAATGCCTGGATAAGCGCGACTCTATTTAAAGACTGTTTTTTTGGAGATTTTGTTCCCAAAGTGGAACTTTTTTTAAAAGAACATGGATATCCTAGAAAATGTATTTTGTTACTAGATAACGCCCCCACTCACCCAAGTGCGGAGCAACTTGAAAGTGGGGAAATAAAAGCAATGTTTTTGCGTCCTGCTGTAACTTCTCTCATTCAGCCTATGGATCAGGGTGTACTAGAAAATTTAAAACGCAATAACAGGCGTTTGTTATTGGAGCATATTTTAAAAAGAAGAAGAAGATGAAGATGGCAATCTTACTGATTGGCTAAAAAAAAATAAATTTGAAAAATGTTATATATTGGATAGCTTCAGCCTGGAATCAAGTAAAGAGTAGTATTCTGGAAAAATCCACAAGAGAGACATTACTCAGAGGCAGAAACAGAAGATAATGAAAGTTTACATCAAATTATTACGGAAAGAATATCAGGATGTGAAAGTGTTACGGAAACCGATGTATGCAAAAATGCTAATAAAATAGACAGTGATGACGATGAAGATAACGAAGTAGAAGCCACTGACAATATTCCAGTAAAAAACGTCACATTCACAAGGACTAGAGGCTCTAGAAAAAGCGTTAACTTATGTAGAACAACGAGAAAATGCAACCGCCGCGAACGTTTTGCTTATCAAACGTTGGAGAGGCATTGCAGCCAAAAACAGAACTAACGCAAAACGAGTGCAGTTAAAAATTACCTAATTTTTTAAACATTAAAGTTAAGAATGAAACTGTTTTATTTTCGATTTTCCGTACATATATATAAAATAAGTAAACTAATTGTTGTATTCTTTGTTTTAATAAATACCTATGTACGTAATAGCATATCGTATAAATGCTTTTAAGTCAATCTGCAATGTTGTATTCATTCTAAACATATATTTTATAAAAAAATGTGGATTAACCGAAATTTCGATTATCTGAAATCACTTTAGTCCATATTATTTCGGATAATCGAGATTCTACTGTATATATATATATATATATATATATATATATATATATATATATATATATATATATATATATATATACGTTATGTACAAAACAAGTAGTGTTTGGCGTCATTTTAACACATGTTCCATCACCCGCATATAGCACAGTAGATGAAAGATAGTGTTTAGTGACAGTAGAGTATTTACCAGAACATTCGCCAATAAGTGTGCTACTGTAAAAACTCAGAGTGCTATCTAAGGCCAGCCATTTAGTTTGTTTTCCGAATCTGTAGTCATTAAAAAGTTCATATTTTAGAATCTAATTTTTCATCAATATCTTCGTAAATTAGTACTTCGTCAGCTTCATTTTAAATTTCCAACTCTGGGTTTCCTAAAATTATTTAAAAAACAAATATAAAAAAAAGAATTAAGCCTGCAGCAGAAAGTCGCATCGCGCGTTGGCCGGTGGTTGTGTTCTTTTTTATATTGGAGAGGAGGACCTTTTCACCACTTACCTTTTTTTTTTAATTAAATCTTGCTCTACGATGCTTTAAAATACATACGTGGAAAATTCCTCTTTCTGAAGGTCTGATCTATTACACAGACAGATCAGAAACTTGGAGCGGAGTAGAGACTGGCATATATGCAAAAAAGCCCAAGTGGGACATTAGTATTTAACTAGGGACAAGTGTAGCAATATTCCAGGCAGAAATTTAAGCAATACAATCCTGTGTTTATGAGATTATTAGACGAGACTACCGCAACCAAGAAATATATTCTCTCAAACACTCAAGTGCGACCTGTTAGAAGTATCCTCCAGGAACAATAGGTTTGAACTATTATAGATTCCGGGACATTCAGGGATTAAAGGTAATGAAAAAGCAGAATAATTAGCAAGATACGGAGCTACAAAACCATACAGGGATCTAAAACCAGCGTTTGGTATCCCAAAACAGGTGGTAAAAACAACAATCAGTAGATGGTCATATCAACAACATCTAAATCGTTGGCGCGCAACATCTAGTTAAGACATGGCGGGCCTTCAAAAAAGTCACAACTAACTTCCTTTGTTTCACAAAGGTCCCAGACCAAATTAGTGGTGGGACTGATTACTGACCAGTGCTACCTAAAGTAAAATTTACAGAAAATGGGTATGGTGTCTACAATGGTCTTACAACAAGAAATCTGTAAGCACATCCTATATGCTTTAACTTGGAAGAGACATAAATTGTTCGGAGACCTTCTTCGTAGAAATGCAGGGCTTGGAAGGAAGTTAACAAACCTTCTGAAAGGGACGACTCTCCTGTAACCAAGAGAGGGAGCTTGTGTGTGTGTTCCTCTATATGGATTATTTTAGGCTAAAAAATATTCAACTTACAATTCATGAAATCTAGTGATAAATATTGATTAAAAAATAAGTAATTACTTTTTCTAGTTTCGTTTCTTCTTAGTATCTAAAAGTTTATTAAAAATATTAAATCAACGTTGAACGCTATCCTGGAGATGGAATAGAAGGAAAAAATAACAAAAAAATTGTATAAAATATTTTATTTAAAAAAATTATAGAGTATAAAAATAATAGTAGTACGTCCCTAAAAATACATTGATATATGTAAAGAATAAATTTTTTCTATAAAAATTAACTATCATTCCTAAAAATATAGGCACCTTAGAAGAGATATAACCTTAATAAAATATCTTTATTTATACAAATCTCCCATAACTGGGGACAACATTACATTTATTAAAAATATTTTTTGCTAATGTCTTTATAAAATAACAAGAAAAAATTTTTCAACATTAAAACAAGAACTTGATTTAACATTTTCAACAATAGAACGCGATTATCTCTACGAGTATATTCTAGAACTATGCAATTATATTAATGTGTTAGAAAGAGGACGAGACGATTTCTTTTTAACACATTTAGACAAAGAGGGCGACCCGAAATTTTGACCTGTCGAATAACCGTCTGCCTAGTTGTTCATTTTATGGGGCGGGCGAGTCGTATAAAAACCTTTAACGTTGATTTTGCGGCCTTCAGGCTCTGGAATGCTCAAAATGTTTCATCCAAAAATGGAGTGGCGTTTAACAAATCGAATCAAGTACCATAACATTTGTTGACACTAAAAAAGTCGAGCGCCCCAAAGGGCAGACGCAACCGAGACCTTACCCAGCTCTAGGGCCCAAAAACCGTCGTCATATAACCATATAAAATTAATATATTTAGTTTGTTCTTGATAAAATAAGAGAATCTGCAAAAAGCGGACGCCACCAATATCGGAAGACAAAGCTGGACCCTCTGTTTCCAGCCAAAAACGGTCGTTTTTCGAGTTTTTGAATAAATAAGACCGTAAGTCCAAAATAATAATTAATAGAGTAGAAAACAAGCTGGAATTAAACCATTCGGTAGAAAGGCTGGCCTCAGGGAAAGTGTTAGTACTTATGATCATCTCTTAACTGTCAGAACTTTAGTAGGGAGAAAGCAAAAGAATATAACCTAAAGTTGTACCTGGTATTTATAGATTATCAAAAGGCTTTTGATAGTGTCGAGAGCAGGGCCGTCGAAAAAACCTTGTATAACAGCAGGATAAACCATAGGTATACTCAGCTCATAAGAACAATTTGATGATGGACACATTTGATGGACAAATCCAATACCTATCAAACGCGGAGTAAGACAGGGAGATTCCATGAGCCTAAAACTATTTATAGCAACATTAGTTTTCAAGGAACTTGAATGGGAGAAAAGGAAATCAGTATAAATGGACAAAAGTTAAATCATCTGCGTTATGCTGATGATGTAGTGCTAATATCAGATAATTTTGAAGACATACAGGAAATGATTACTGAACTACAAAAGAAATCAGAGAGGGTAGAACTACTGCTAAATAAAGATCAGACAAAAGCTATGGTAAACGAAGACAATCCACGAGGCTTGAGAATAGAGGGCAGAACACTTAAATACGTAGATGAATACGTCTACGTAGGGCAAGTAATAAAATGTGAAAAAGCAAATTAAACAGCAGAAGTACAGAGAAGAATCAGACTGGCATGGGCAGCATTTGGCAAACAAAGGAAAATACTAACCAACAAAAGAATTCCTCCGAAACTAAGGAAGATGGTATTCGATCAATGCATTCTACCGGTTCTCACCTACGCTGCCCAGACATGGCCATTGACTAGGAAGACGATGGACCAACTGAGTAAAACACAGAGAGCAATGGAACGCCAAATGCTGAATATAAGATTACAAGATAGAATGAGAAACGAAAGTATAAGACAAAAAACCAAAGTGATAAACGTAAGAGAATTGGTAGCAGGTTTGAAATGGAGTTAACCGGTCACACAATGAGACAACAAGATGAGAAATGGCCATGGTTGGGACAAAGATCCAGAGTAAGGCCCCAAACAAGATGGTCATCTACCTGAAAAGAACGGCTGGTTTAGGATAGATCAGAAAGACGCAGAATCGAGAAGGATGGAAAAAGGAAGGGGAGGCCTATGTCCGACACTGGATGGAAGAAGGCTTGTTAGATAGATAGTCTCAAGTTTTGGGTCCTATGCGTATGCCCAAGTTATTTTTGGGAAATTTAGGCCTTAATTAATAAAATATCACGAAGGCAGACGCCTCGCTTGTAACCGAACAAGCCAAGGCATTTTTAAAGTAAAAAAAAAAATTGAAATTCTGATAGTATAGACTCTATTATAGGTTCTTTAGATGAATTTTAAGGTATTTAGTTAAAAATGAGTATTTTCTAAATTTTTCAAGCGTTTAATCGAAATTTGAAGCCTTTACTTGATTTTTCAAGCATTAATTTGCTTGATGATTTTTTTTTAATTTATACTATAATTTAAAAGCATTTTATTTGAAATTTTAGGTAAATATTTTAAAATTTATCTAAAGTTTTTTTAACAGTGTAACGTATAATAATTTCAGTCATCCGGTACGAATTTTATGTAGAACCTATAATAGCGTCTATACTATCGGATTTTTTCTTTTAAACTTTAAAAAATGCTTTGGCTGGATGTACATTTTGGGCCTTATTTGAGCATACCAAGGCTCGGGGGCCGCAAAATCAACGTTAAAGGCTCGACTCATCCGATAGAATGAACAATTAGGCAGACCGTTAGTCGACAGGTCAAAATTTGGGGTCCCCCTCTTGGTCTAATTGTCAAATAGCAGCGTTCCTCTGCATAGCATCATGTTTACGTGTGGACATTAACGGAAATTTTTGATATTACCGTAGGAACGCAGGGGATTATTTTAAATTTCAGAATGTATGTTATTGTCTAATGTTAAGAGTTTTCTGTTTCCAGAGTTATAGAGTATATTAGTTATTTAAGGCACTTATGTTTAAAGCATAAATATGTAGATCATCTATAGAATCATAACTTGCACTAAATACAATTAGAAAATCCTAAAGTATGATATGTACAAAAGTTTGAGTAAATCAATTTTCGTAACACAATTAAAACTGGCATAGAATGTATCTGTCATTTCGGGGCGATTCTTGATCATAGATGGACCCGGGAGATTTACTAGCCAACCGGCCACGATGAAGTCTAATAAATTTTGTACAGTGTTGTTTTTTAACTTTATTTCATTTTTACCTAGTTTTAGGTATATTTGTAGCACACAAAAATAAATAAATTTACCACAAATCGACAACATTGCAAGTGATATTTTTTTCGAAAATCACACCTTTTTATGAGCAGGAAAATCCCTAAAGCGCTACCGAAGCGACGCGTGTGCGGAAAAAGCCATTAAAGTTGGTCTTGAATCTCTGTAGATTGTACTCGGTGTGAAACAAAATCCTAGGCAAATCATACCAAGGGGATGAAGTTCTGCATATAAAAGACTGCTTGAAGAAGGCTGTACAAGGAGTGACAAGCTGAACTTCATACGGATGTAATGGATTAGCGCAACGTGTACTCCTAGCATGCACCGCTCTGGGAGGAATTAAGAGAATTACATCCATCGAAGATTTTTTCTTAAAAATAGTTGTAGAATAGAGTCAAGTAGCCAACCATTCTTCGATGTTCCAAGGAATCAAGGTTGCTGATGTGTTCTGGGTCCCAGTCAGGAGAACAGTTCTCTTCTGAATAGAATCCGATAAATGCAGTGTATGTTTGGAAGCAGAGTCCCACACAAGGGACTAGTATTCCACCATTGGCCGAATTTGAGGTTTGTACAGAATTAACAGTGATGTGCAGTGTAAAACTTTCTAATTCGAAATAATATTTCCCAGCTTTTGAGCAGTTTTCTTTCCTATGCATGCAACATGTTCATGCCAAGGCATATTTGCTCCCGAATGCAAATTGAGTGAGGAAAGGAGTATCCCATATTTTAGCAACGTTAACTTTTTTTAAAAAAAACTGCCGTTCGGGTTTTTATAGCGTTAGATTCTAATTGGGCACTCCAAGATAGAATTTGTTTCAGGTATTTGTTAAGCTGAACGACTTCCTACTGTCTTGAGATATTTGCATGAGGAGCCGATGTTCGCACGTTCAAAGTGAAAGAATGCGGTACGTTTTTAATACATTAACAAAACATTGCCATTTAGTTCCTCTCCCCCATTGCTTCCAACTACCCCATCGTTTGACCTTCTTCCAGTCCAGGCATTAAAATCGCCCAAGAAAACGCACTCCCGATGATGATTTGTTTATAAAATTAATCTTTTACTTGGATTGTATTATCTTCATTGAAGCATATATACCGATGACTGTTGTTCTGTGCCCTTGGCAATTAACAAAATGATTGGAACAGAAACTAATGGCACTCGAAATGGATTACTGGCGAAAATCTGCTGGAATGTCAAGAATGGATAGAGTTACAAACGAAAGAATAAGGGATGTAATGAAAATAAAAATCACGATTATTGAGGAAATTCAACAACGGCAACTTATATGGTACGGTCACGTGGAAAGAATGGAAGAACACCGAATACCAAAAATGGTTCCAAAGTGGGTACCAAGCGAAAGGAGGAGAAGAGTGAGACCAAGAGCGGCATGGTTTGGAGGTGTTTAGAAGGCAATCTTAGAGAGAAATTAAGACCCGGAGATTAAGAAGATCGAAGAGGATGGAGACTGGGAACCGGAAGGCAAAAACCGCTATAAAAGATCGGATTGATGATAATCAAGACATTTATTTACAAAAGTAATACACCTCGATTAATAAAAGCATTCCTCATTATTCTTCATACATTTTGCCCACCTTTCAGTAGCTGGAGCATTCCCTCTTTGGCAAAAGATGGTGATTTGGAATTAACGAAGTCAGTTCTATTTTTTCGACTCCCTCCAATAAAGTAAAGTGGAAATCGGCGAGATGACGTTGCAGCCACCAAAATTAATAGGAGTCATGCCCGAAGAATACGCCAGGAAGGAGAACTTATCTTCCCGAAGAAAAAATAAAATTCCGCGTAGTTGTGTGACTTGGAGTTATTCAGAATATTACGATCCGAAAGATCAAAGACGTCACCTCGAAATCGATGGTACCATATTTTGCACGTTTTGTGGATCATAGCACCTTCTTTTAAAGTTGAACAAATCGTGTGCATAGCTTCAGAGGTATTTTTTTTCATTTAAAATGTAGTGCTTTAAATGTTGCTTGACGAACGATATCGATGTCCAGTCTGTATTTTAAAGTTATGTGAATAGTAGCATCGCATGAAGTGATGGTTTTGCTTTTTTAGGATTGGTATTTCAACATATAAAAGTAGCGAGAAATAGTTCGAATTTATAACTGAATGTTGAGGTACCTATTTCAAAGGTCCGAATTATTTTGTATGCCTAATACTTATAAAATACATTAAAAATTGTAAAAGTCACCAGTAATATTTCAATATAGTTGGTATATCCCATAGGATTAGGTCAAAATGCCACATCGGCAAAAAGTAGCAAACGGTCATCAGTGTTCGTGACCGAGCTTTAAACTTGTCTGTGGCCAATGAAAGAATACTCTCGTGCAAAGCATGCTGTAGGTGAAGGGTCGTTTAGACCAGAAAAAAATTACGATTTAAACAACTTTCATCTTGCGCTCGGACTGGATAAATCGTGAACCGTTCTCAACGACAACATATTTCAGCTCAATCCCAGAAAGACGTTCAGGTTAGGTTATCAGCGCCAAAGATCCAGAATGTGAAGAACAACGTAAAACAGCTGACTAAGAGTACCCGTATGTGACTCATTAAACGTTAAACTGTAAACCGTCTGGTTGACATTCATCAGACTCTCTGGTCTATTTGCCACACACAATGTTATCGATTGATGATACTGATAATTTTATGATTATAGACTTTCATTAACATGTCTTCCAGAATTGACATTTTGTTTTCCAACATAATATTTTTGCAACGACCCATAGCATAAAAAAACAACACTACTTATCAACAATATAGCCAGAAGTCTTTTTCCTATGGACTGACGACATAAGATGCTTCTTTAGATGTATTTTCTGGAAGAATCTCTTTTTACATATTGGGCAAAGAAATAGGGGTTCCTTGTTGCATTCATATTTAACATGCTTGTTTAAGCTTGTTTTGTATTTGTAGACTTTTCCGCATGTACGACACTGAAACGGACTTAGTAGAAGTTGGTAGTTGTGATGTGTTCTGTTAAAACCTAAAAATAAAGTATGTTAGTACAGAATTACTTATGTACATGATAAAACAAAAACTCTTACCACTGAAATTTCAAAAAAATGTATGATAGAGAAGGATTGTTAAACATGGTGGCAAGCTGTGTTATTTCATGCTCTATTACAACCCTTATCAAATTTTCACATTCAAAATGCGTTTATTATGGGGTTAAGGGTAGTCAGAAATTTTGAACAAATGATTTTTTGTTTTTTGCATCTTCTGAAATTATAACATCTTAAAAATATTCAGTGAAAATTTCAAGTTGATCCAAAGGATAATTTTGGAGATATACTATGATGGCCACAGGTCCGTCAAACTACTAAGAGCAGGTAGCGCATGGCAGTTGACAATAACCCGTCTTTACCTACGTATAAAATAAATGCAAGGCTTTCTCCATATTTATGGGTCATTTACATCGTCAACGGGTCTGCTATATGGCCAGGGAATTATTCTCGAGACTTAAAGTGGGTTTTTTTTTAAAGTCGATGACAACTATTTAAAAAAAAAAGCTCATTCGATTAAAATGACATTTACACGGTGTCTTTTACTTCTAAAAAACTAATGCTTAATAGAAGAATTTTAATTGTTATCTTATACTTTTTTATATATACAAAGAACAAGCATTTTTTTTCTTAAAATCCACATGTACACTTTCTGTACCCGCCATTTTATTTTTTTTTTAAGTTTTGATTAAGCACAAAATAAAGTATTAAAAAACAAAAAATGTTTTGTTTCATTGATCACCTCAAAGCATTATTTGAAAGAGGTGTTCTATGATACTGTGGATAACTCTATCCATAGAGTTAATATTTTTTAAAGAAATTTTCACCAAGTTCTCTTCAAATATTATGTAATTACTTGGTAAAATATTAGAAAGAGATACATGATGATTAAAAAAAATTACAAAAAAGGCTTTTTATTAAATCTCTGACTACCCTTTACCTCTTATGTCTTTGTATCTCTAACATGATCCTTTTGCTTCGTAGTTAATATTTTTTTTTTTTTTTTTTAATTAACTTGCCCTGCCTCAAAAAATATGGCCATTGGACGAGCCAAAAAAAATTATTAGGAGCTCATCTGTATTAAATTAAAAAGGTGGCAATTAAGTTTAAAAGGTAATGTCGACTCGGTTTGCACCCTAGTGATCTTTAAATGATATTTTTAATAACTTTTCCCCAGATTGAGATTAATACTTTTGATCATGCTCTGTACCTTGACTTTGGACTCAAGAATTGTTGGTGCTTTGCTAGTATGAACTCAAAATTTCACAAAACCCCCCACAAAAAAGCAGAATGGCGTAACATCGCACGATCTTATCGGTCAATTGACGCCAGCAAATGGCAAATGTGTTGCATCACCTGAGCAATATCTAACGTTCATCTGCTAAAACCATATATTCTGAGGATCTATTTTAACTAAATAACACAACAAGAACAGGAAAAAGGTTTAACTTAGAGAGTATTTTTTACGAAGGGACTTACGTAAGTGTTGCATAACACTTAAATAATACTCCTTATTTACTGTTCGGTCAGTTGGAAGGAAGACTTTGTGCACAACACCACGGTAAATGAAAAAAACTTTTTTTTACACGGTGTTCACTTTAATGTTGCGCTTTTTCTACGTCCTATGAATAAATCCACATCTCATTACCTGCAATTATGAATTTTAAAGTGGAGTCATTCAGAGAGAAAGCATCTTTAGCGACTTTAACACGATACTGTTTAAGAAAATTCAATTTTTTGATCCAACTGATATTTCAGTAAGCTCTACAAGATCTCTAATATCTCAATGGCGATTACCGGGTACAAGATCCTTGATTTTGTTCCAATTAATTAATCTTGCTAAGCCTTCACAAACACAATACTTTTCTAATATTTTAATGTATTGGTACAAGAAATTTACATAGATTTAATGTAAACTCTTTACATCATAAATTTATTGATCCTCCCTGATTTTCGGAGATGCTCTCTCTGTTGCGGTATTCCCCATAAACTGGATGGACCGAATAGGTTGATTTAAAACCAATTTATACAAAATCTTGAATTAATTTTTACATTGTTACATGATTTGATGCACGAACTAAATTTAATATTATTTCTAATGTGTTTTTCCAATTATAAAGCGTAGTTCTTTGACAAACAGGCCCATAGCATAGTGGTTACGGTGTCTGCTTTCTACGCAGTAGACCCGAGTTCGTATCTCGGCTCGGCAATAGCAAACCACCGGTAGTGTCAGGCCTATTAAAGCTCTTTTACTTTGACCGTTCGGAACGGGCATTAAACTATAGATTTCCTTTGCATGTAGAACACTTAACAGGGCACCAAGCATAGGCTAAGGCGGGGTACATGATATATTTGAACTATGATCAAAAAATATATTTTATTTCTAAATATTCATCTTTGCAGATATACAAAAAGAGATTAGTATTAACAAGTACAACTATTAATAAAAATATTTTTATCCTAACATATTAATATTATAGTCAATATTAAATCAATAAGTTAAAATACAACAATTACAAAAATACAACTTGCTCTAATTTTAAAATGAACGTCAACATTATAACAAATAATCAAGACAATATAACAGACGTAAATGTGCTAAAATAAATACGATTATTAAAAACAATTTATGAAACATCCTCTATATACAATAGTGATAATTATAATGGCTTTTAACTTCAAAATAACAACAATTGACTGGACCACTATGTGCATGGACTGCCACTCATTAAACTATGGTTTAAGTAGAGAGTGGAGGGGGTACGCGAATGAGCACGAACGAGGGAGCATCCTAATTTTCAAGAGACGCCTAGATATCGGAAATGGCCGCCATTTTTAAGCACGCTATTAATATATTTAGCCACTTATTCCACATTAGAATTATTTTGTTCCTAGATGTGTTACATTAAACGATGGATGTTGTTCGACATTAGTCTTTCTTCCAAAATTGTGGAAAGACACACGACAATACTCCCTACTTATTCGGACAGAAAGCTAGGTAATAAAGAGCTTTCCTTTTCGTCGGTACATTTTCTAGTGTCTTTGGATGTTTTTTCAGTTTTTGTTTCGTAAAACTTAATGAACTCGAATTATAGTGTTTCAGTGAAAAAAAAAAAGAAAAATATTGCTGACCAAGAATTTCTTTTTAGATATTGTTTAAGAACCTCCAACAGAACTAGTGGTTTAAAATTTAAAAAAAAAAATAATAAAACAACTTTACACAAAATCTGCTCGACTCTTTTGCAAATTTCGGGTAATAAAATCTTTAAATTAAATCTTAAGGTACCTTAAGAATGTAAAAGTTAATGTAAAAATAAAAAAAAAACAATTTTAAAACAAAAATTTCAAATATATATATATATATATATATATATATATATATATATATATATATATATATATATATATATATATAAAGCTATGTTCCGCTTTTCATTACTACCTTTAGCGCAAGTGGAGGCATGCTCGCTATCCCACCATTCTCTGGTTTAATAAATTAATCTGGATTCGATTCAACAAAAAAGATCGGCTTGATTACTTTAACGCCGCGGATTGACATTAAATCAAAGCCCTTTTTGTTCCCCTATTTATAGTAAATGCCTTTGATTACCTTGGTTTTCTTATTCTGTGGTATTGATGCCCTTTTTTAATAAATAATTTACAGATTTATAAATATTCTTTAATAAAGGACTACAAATCTGTACCTCAGTGCCAGACTAAGTAAAGTCCGTAAATTTAAATTTAAATTTTTTAGATAAGTAAGAGGAAGACATCAATGAGATTGAATTAGTTTTCAGAAATGATCTACGCACACGAAAGGACTGTTCGTACTGGATGTGCTAGTGCAACGGTGTATGGATGTGAACCAAGACCCCTGTGTGTATTTTGTCGAATACGATAAATTTTTTGATCTGATTCGTCTTAAAAAAAGAAAATTCAGTACGAAATGCATGACGACCCTCTCAAATTTATATTTTATTTCTCCTAACATTAATTAATACAATGTAGAGTGCTACCATTGGTAATACAGGGAAAAGGGAAAAATTTTAGATCAAAGAACTTTAGAAAGAATGAGAAATTCATAGTTGTGGAGCTCGCGAAACTTGTTTAACTGCACAATAGACTCTTCTAGAACAAACAATTTTAAATATTTTCTCGTGCAAAATTCTGTTCTTGGAATTAACACAATTTTGCACTAAGATACAGATATATAACAATAAAATTGTAACTCTATAATTTGTTACCCTTGTTTCTATCACAAAAAACTTTATGTAGACTGTTATAAGAGTTAAAAAAAGAAAACAGCAATGTTACGTCAGTGAGATGTTGTACAGGGTGGTCCAAACTGAACACTTTTAAAGGTAAACCCCTTTATCTAAAGGAGATAGACGAAAACTGATGTCGGTGTCTGAGGCTCAATTTTTATGATAAACTCAATGGTGAAAACGGTTTCAGATATACAGGGTTTCAAAAATCTGCATTTTGGAAAATGTATTTCTTTTCCTAATGAAAATTTTTGATTTCTGTAAAAACATTCTCAAAGCACTTTTTCACATGGACTTCAACAGTGTAAGTTATATTTTTTATAACTAATATTTTAATAGTTATTAACGCAAAAATATATTTTTTAAATGGGATACCCTGTATATATTTCATTATCCGAATAGAGCTTTAAGTTACTATTCTAAAAATATAGCACATTTTATATTTTGCTTAAATCTACTTCAAAATATAAAGATTTTCAGTTTTTACGCGAGTAATGCACATTTTGTGAAATAGGCTTTGGACGGAGCGGCAATTAAGTTTGAAAATTACGAAAAATGGGATATGATAGTGTCTTTCATACAAACCGGAGAAAATTCGGAAGCGGCAAGTAATCTGTACCACGAACGGTATCCAGAGAGGGGTCAACCCTTCAAGGATATATTCGCTCGACTGCGACATAACCTAGTTAATAGTGGCCAGTTTGAAAAGAAACGACCCAAAAATGATGCATCAAATAGGGATAAGGAGTTAGAAGAAATAGTAGTTTTAGGATCTATCGGAAATAATCCCAACACTTCAACCCGACAGTTGAAAGAATCCACTGGACTACCAAGAACTAACGTAAGCCGTACTTTGAAGAAGCACAAATTCAGGCCATACAGGACACGAAAATTTCATCACCTTACAGACGGAGATTTCCAACGGCGTATGAATTTTTGCCAATGGTTTCTGGAGAATTGTAACCATGTTCCGAATTTTTCATTAAATTGCATTTGGACAGACGAAGCTTATGTAAGCAATGCAGGTTTTTTTAACCGTTACAATTCTTATACATGGGCACAAGAAAATCCTCATTTAGTTGTGGAGCAAAGAAATCAAGGCAGATTTGGATTTAATATGTGGGCAGGAATTTTTAGAGGCAGGGTTATAGGTCCATTTATTTACGAAGGAACACTCACCTCTCAGAGATGTTTAGAAATTTTAAGGCAGCAAATAAAACCTCTTGTTGATGAAGTGCTGTTAATGGACCTTATAAATATATTTTTTCAACACGCGGGGAACCCCCTTATAACGCTGCAGTTATCAGTAGTTTTTTATCAGCCAATGTCGACAATAACTGGACAGCCAACCAAGGTCCGAACCGTTGGTCGGTAAGGTCACCGGATTTAACACCCATGGACTTCTATCTCTGGGAAGATTGAAAGACCTAATTTTTAAATTGCCGACAAACACCAGGCAAGAGCTAGAAGTCGCAGTGATACAAAGTTTTGCAGCTCTCACTTCTCTTGAATTAATCAATCGGTAAGAAGTGTCCAAAAAAGGTGCCGCCTATGTGTAAATGAAACTGGTAGACATTTCAAACATCTCTTATAGAAAATTGTTTTGTTTTAGTTTGCTCTACTCGGAATAAATTGTTTTATTTTCTACATAATTTAAAGTACTATAACATTTAGTAAATTTCATTGTAGTTATGACTCTTAGAGTTACTTTTGGGAATTTTTTTTACGATTTAACTGCTATCGGTAAACAATTGATATTGCCGCTCCGTCCAAAGCCTAATTCACAAAACGTGCATTTAAAACTAGCGTAAAAACTGAAAACCTTTATATTTTGAAGTAGATTTAAGCAAAATATAAAGTGTGTTTTTATTTTTAGAATGGTAATTTAAAGCTCTATTCAGATAAGGAAAAATATATAGGGTATCCCATTTAAAAAATATTTTTGGGTTAATAATTATTAAAATATTAGTTGTAAAAAAATATAACTTACACTGTTGAAATCCACGTGCAAAAGTGCTTTGGAAATGTTTTTTACAGAAATCAAAAATTTTCAATAGGAAAAGAATTACAAACATTTTTCCAAAATGCAGATTTTTGAAAAACACCCTGTATATCTGAAACGGTACTAGATATCGATATGCGGTTTTCGCCATTGAGTTTATCATAAAAACTGAGCCTCAGACACCGACATCAGTCCTCGTCTCCTTTAGATAAAAGGCTTTACCTTTAAAAATGTCCAATTTGGACCGCCCTGTACACTAAAGAAAAATAATACAATAAGTAAGTTTTTGTTTCAAAGAGAATAGAAGAGTTATTTTTAGATCTTACCTCAGTGAGAAAAAAAAAAAATATTTATATCGAGAAAAAAGTATGCAATTATTGTATTTTTTAACTAAGCAAAAGCATTTGATATAAATACATAAAACTTCTCCAAATACAAAAAAGAACACCTAAAACTACTTCGTAAAAAAGCCTAAAAAATAAATGTACACTTAACAATCTAATTTACAAATAAATACAAAAATAATAATTAAAGTATGAACATTAAAGAAGATTTAATTATAGTAAATGAAAAAATAACATTTAAATAATAATAATATAATGAAGAGTAAATTACATTAATTTGAAGATTCGTCAAATGTTAGAGATTAATAATAATAAATATTAGACGAAATTGTATTTAAACCTTATTTCTAATTTGGTTTGCATGTCTGTTAAAAAATTTACACCACGTCACACCGAGAAACTGGCAGATTATTTTTGTTCAGGACAAGTACTGAAATAATTGTTGTTCCCAAAAGAGGTATCATGTCTTCTACGCCGTGGAGCAAATTAAAATAGTCTCGCCTTTAAAGTCTAAAACTCATATTTAATAGCTGATTTTAACACCTGAACGATAAAAAAGCGACACCGGCAACAATCATCAGAAGTCTGCATGAATACTGAAATATTCAGCTTATTGAAGAGAGTGGTCATTCTGTTGAACATCCAGGTTGAAAAAATCGTTTCGATAGCGCTGGAGAAGAAGTATAAGAGTCCATAACAACGCCATAAATATTTTAGGGCTACGTATCAAAATTTTGCCAAAACTTAACGTAAGTAACAGATCACAAGCTAGTACCTCAGATCTTTTCTTAACAAAATGTGACACTGTGACGAGAAATTGAAGGCAGGAATAAGCTATGTAAAGAGAACCCTTATATAAACTTAAAAATATTCGAAGAACATAGTAAAAGAAATACCAGATGAAAATAACAAGGTTTATGGATATCAAAAGAAAGTGGGAAGATTATGAAATAATTTAGGGAGATAAGAAAAAAAAAACAAATAAGAAAGACAGGAATGTAAAACTGAGAATGAATTCTCAGGCGTAGAACAGGAAGACGAATTCTTAAACACGATTCTGAACAACAAAGTCTAGCACTCCTAAGATGAGAAGAAGAACCATTACCACACATCAGAAGCAACACGAAAAAGAAATTTCATCAGGAACGAATCAAATTTGGCAGGGAAAACAAATAAACACCGTCGACAAGCTTTTCACTATACTGAGGGATTAAACAGGATACAGAATTCAAACAGCATGGATACAAGCACTTAAGGATATCGAAATATTGTCAATCAAGCTTAAAGACGCTACAAAACCTATCATACAGTTAATCAAGTAAGAACGTCGCTTCTATAACTTGTGATCAGTAAAAGAAATTCTTTTTTTTTTAAGTTATTATTGGCATCCCTGTAAAGAATGTTTTGTTGAATGAGATTCATTTCTAACCTTATTTATGGTTGAATAGTACATTATCGACCATAAGTGCTGCAAACGCTTAGCGCTTCGAGGCTGCCGTCCTATGTAATCATCCACTATATTGTTCTGAATGACCAGAAAGTCGAAGTGAGAGAGATAATTGACATCATGAAGATGTCCACAAAACGCATAAGGTATATTTTGCATGAATATTTGCATATGAAAAAAAGGGGTACACAGTGAAGCAGCTATCATGGCAAATTCGGATAAAAATACGCGGAAAATGTCGTCGAAAGCATTCCTGAGACAATGTGTGTTTTCCCTGAGCAGACCACTACACTATATCTTCTGTTTGTCGTTAGAATCCTGCGTTTTTTTTTCCGCAATATTTTAAGACTAGCTTTTTGACACCCATTTATAAATCGGGAAATCGTGAGGATATAACCAATTACAGGGGTATTTGTGTTCAGTCGGCTATACCGAAGCTCTTTGATAAGCTTGTCGCGGATCAACTTTCATGGATTTGTAGGAACTTTGTGAGATACGAGCAGCACGGCTTTTCTCGGGGAAGATTCACAGTCACAAACTTACTAAGTTACGAGCAGTATCTGTTGGGCGCGTTTGAGAGAGGTATGCAGGTTGATGCTGTATAGGCTGATTTCTCGAAGGCGTTTGACAGAGTTAATCATGAGCTTTTGGTGGGAAAGCTTCGAGCCCTGGGATTCGGCACGAGCGTGACTAGGTGGATCAAGAGTTTTTTGAATGAACGTAGCCAGTGTATACGTATATTAAATCATATTTCAAGAAACATATCGGTATGTTCAGGTGTCCCGCAGGGTTCACACTGTGGGCCTCTCCTTTTTAATTTGTTCATTAATGATATTGGTGAGATGTTCAACCACTCTGAATATCTTTTATTTGCGGATGACCTCAAATTGTACAGAGGAATAGAAAGTGTAAACGATGTTACGCATCTGCAGGAAGATCTGAATCGACTCTATCACTGATCAGAAAGCTTAAGTCTAAATGTTAAAAAGTGTTTCTGCATTTCCTTTGGTAGGAAGCGGAATATTGAGCGTCATTGGTATAGTTTGAACGGCGCCCTGCTTGAGTCGGTGTCGGAGATTCGTGATTTGGGTGTGCTTTTCGACAGTCAACTTGATTTTCGTGGCCATATTAATAATATTCTGAGACTGGGTCTCAGAAATCTTGGTTTTGTTACCAGATATAGTAAGCAATTGTCGGCTAGCACGTTTAGAGTGTTGTATTTTTCAATGGTCCGCTCTGGTTTGGAGTATGCTTCGGTAGTGTGGTCACCATCTTACCAGTGCCATATTGCTGAGAGTGAGTCAGTGCAGCGTAGATTTCTACAAACTTTAGCTTTTAAAGCTGGAATAAATATTTATAAGGACGCAAGTTTTCATATTGACTATGTGGTATTATGAACGCTTTTGGTGTGGCTACTTTGGAGAAGCATAGGGATCTTGCAGATGTTTTATTCCTATATAAATTCCTGAATGGCTTTATTTCCTGTCCACCACTATTGGAGAGCGTCGAACTTAATACTATTCATAGGACTCGTGGCAGTGTACTGCTCAGTATTCCATTTCACAGTGCTAATTATGGCTATTACAGTCCTCTCATGAGAATGTGCCGATTATTTAATACATACATCCTTGATCCCCTTAGTTGTAGTGTTAGCGAATTTAAAACGCTTGTAAGCGCGATCGGGATCTGAGGTATTAAACTGTTGTAATGCTTGTTTTTTTTCTCCTTTTTCACGTTATGAATTGTATATGTGCATTGTGTTTTAACATTATTTTGTTTTTATATTACTATTGTAATTTTGTTTTTATATTACTATTGTAATTGGCTTGTCCGTTAAAAATAAATAAATAAATAAAAGAAAGTATGCTCTGAAGATGCCAGGCGATCATCGACGCTGATGAGACTAGATTTACAAAAAAGCATTACTACCGACTGTCAAACGGTGATTTGTCGATAAAAATGTGCATTCTTCAAGAGCATAACGACCCCAAATATGGAAGTAAAACGTATAGGCAGTGGAAAGTGGAAGCCAGTATATATCGTCATATTAGATTGGCCATCCAACATTTGGTCACACATTAAGCAGAAGCTTCATAGTAAAAGGGTGTACACAGTGAAGCAGCTGTTACGGCAAATTCAGGCAATTTAGAAATCTTTGCACGGAGAATATTCGGAAAACTTCATTAACTCTGATGGAGATTGGACGAACTGCTGAATCATGATGACTGTACATATGTATGTACACAATGAACACCCAACCTGAGACATCAAGAAAAAATACTCGAAAAAACAAAGATGAAAACGTCAATAGCTAACCAACAAAGGAGGAGGAAGAAGAAGCAGAAAAAGTGGACGTTCGAGAGAAAACTTTTAATCGGATCTATATTAGTTTAACTCACAGTGCAGATTCAAGCCACTACTTCCCCACAATGCTACATATTATATTTCAAATTAATATAAACCATCCCGTGGACGTTTTCAACGTGAGCTTTAAGGCTTGTTTTTTTGCGTCACCCTCTTCCCACAAATGTGACAGGCGAACTGCGGCTTCTTTTGACATTCCCATTTAATATGGCGCCAAACTGACGTCCTGTGTTTGTACTTTTTGTTACATTTTTTACATATAAACCATTCTTCGTCTTTTACATAATAATTTGCTAATGGGAAGTTTGTAAACATCGGTATCTCATCTTCTAAAAAAGAAAATTATAATTATTCAAATACAAAAATAGTAAGAATAATAATAATAATTAGATATGTGTAGTTGTGGATGTAGTATGGAATGTGTTTGCTTAAAGTATTACATATATGTTACAGAGACTATTATTATTTAAAAATAAAAGTTATTAATGATCAAATACAGTGCACCTTGTATACTATGAATGACGGAAATGCTATGTACTAAAAGAAAAATAATTATGGTATGATTGTTACAGGAAAAAATAGTACTAAAGGGATGTTAGTAAGAAATGTAAGTACAAAAAATGAGTACAAAGTAATACCAACTAAATAAATATATAAATTCGTTTTTAATTGCATTTTTTTGTATAAAAATAAACATTCTTAAATATAGCAATAGTATAGGTACTCCATACTACGAGTACAGGATTAAATGAATTACCTCCTTATATCGCTTATTTGTAGAGTTAGACAAAAATCTGTACAAAACTTGTAGTTTCTCAAAAATTTATTTTCAAATTAAAACAGTAAAAATCGCGTTTTTCATATATGACACAAACTTTATATACCTTGTATATTATATTTTGGTTTTTTAGAGTACTCTTAAAGTTTTGAGAAACATCAACAAATATTTTTGTGGTGTTTCTCAAGTGCGTCAAATAAAAAAAATCGCCAAGTGGAAGTCGGACTAACGTTCGTGTAAAAAGGAGTTTTTCGGAGAGTAAAAAGCGAGATATACAAGACCTTACAGACCATAAAGAAAAATCCCTAGCTTAAATACATTTAAACAACGTTTAAATAAAAGAAAACAATTGCACAAAGAGGATAAATTCACAAAAATATAGGAACACAACTTCCTATGCATGTTCAAGATACCTTACGACTATGAGAACTAAACGAAAACTACTATTTAGAATTTTTGTGATGTTAGAAAATTCAGAACGTTCTATAATAGATGTTGTTAAAGATCTTAGCAAAACGTATTCCATGATTCAAAATATTTTAAGGAAACATGGTTACTGTGCATTTAAAGTATTAGAATTTAGTCCAAGAAAACAAAGAATTACGTTTTGACTCTTGTCAGGAGATAATGCATTGCATGGCACAAGATGCGCAACAGTTTAATAAAATTGTTTGGATGGACGAGTCAGCTTTCACAACAGCCAAAACTTCACAATTTTGGACTGTCAAAGATCCACGAGTGATCTGAAAAATACTATATATATATATATATAATATATATATATATATATATATATATATATTATATATATATATATACATATATATATATATATATATATATATATATATATATATATATATATATATATATATATATATACGAGGATGAATTGAAAAGTTCGCGGCTTCACCAAAAAATAATTATAATATTTTTATTATAGTAACTTCAATAAGTTCGTACTTTTTTTGATTGTCACAGTATAAAATTTTGTTGCTGTAGAATCTATGATTTTTAGGTTAGAACGAGTTTAAAACCTGTCTAAAAAAAAGATTAACACCAAAGGAGATTCACGATGAGATGAAAACAACACTAGGGGAATCTGCTCCGTCATATACCACTGTGAAAAAACGGGTTCCAGAATTTAAACGTGTACGAGAGAGCATCGAAGATGACCCTCGCTCCTGCCGGCCCACGACGTCTACGACTGAAGAAAACAACGGCAAAGTGTGTGACCTCATATTGAAAGACCGTAGATTAACTATCAGGGAGACTGCAGACACTGTAGGCATCTTGTATGAACGAACACGAAGCATCATTGCCAACGAATTCGGATTTTTTAGGGTTTCCGTTAGGTGGGTCCCCAGATTGCTTTCAGTTGAACAAAAACGAATTCAACTAACGATTTCTCACGACTGTTTGGAGATGTTTGAGGCTGATCCGCAAGTTTTTATAACAGGTTTGTGACAACGGACGAAACTTGGGGTCACCACTATATTCCAGAGTCACAACAACAATCCAAGTTGTGGATAAAATTTGGTGAACCGACCCCAAAGAAAGCGAAAGTAATTCTGTCGGCTCGAAAAGTGATGGCGTCAGTTTTTTGAGATGCTAAAAGTATTATTATGGTGGACTACCTTCCCAAAGGCGAAACAATAAACTCGCACCCTTTTGCGTCGTTTACGTCAAGAAATTAAAGAGAAACGCTCAGGATTACTGAAAAAAAAGTTTCGTTCCATCAGGGCAACGTTCGCGATCACACGTCTGTTGAGTCTAGGGCTCAAATTCGTGATTGTGATTTCGAATTGCTGCCCCACCCGGCTTATTCTCCTGATTTGGCACCTTCGGACTTTCATCTGTTTCCAAATTTTAAAAAAAAAACACCTCGGTGGCCAGAAGTTTTCATCAAATGAAGAAGTCGAAGCTGCAGTTAACCAGTATTTTGAAGACCTTAAGGAATCTTTTTTTGAAACAGGTATGGAAGCTTTGGAAAGCAGGTGGAAGAAGTGCATAGAGCTAGGTGGAGATTACGTCGAAAAATAAAAATATTTTTGTACGTATTTTATTTTGTTTTTTTGACTAGGTCACAAACTTTTCAATCCGTCCGCGTATATATATATATATATATATATATATATATATATATACATATATATATATATATATATATATATATATATATATATATATATATATATATATATATATATATATAGTAGAATCTCGAAAAAGTTAACTCGCGTAAAAGTTAATCGCTCGGGTAAGTTAACCGTATTTCAGCATCCACGTGCCGCTCTAAAAAGTTAACTCTTCAGTTAACTTTTCAGAGTGTATGGATTTTTCAAAACAACGGTTTTTTCCGTTCATAAAAGTGGCAATTTGGCCACTTTTAAAAAATTCTCAGTGGCAGCACTGAGCTCTAATTTTATTTATTGGATTATGGTACTCTATTTTGAGCTCCGAAAACCTATGATCATCTTCATCGTCAAACAACATTGATTTAGTTAGTCGTTAGCGTTTGAGTTTATGAGTTGTGTATTGTTTACTTAAAAAATGTCAAAGCAGAACAAATCATCACAAATCAGATTAGATTTGCAGCAGAAAGTGGAGATTTTAAAAAAGATTGATCAAGGTATTCACTGAACACGATTGGCGTTGAATTATGGTGTGTCTAAAGTAGCCATCTTAAAAATAAAGAAAAAACGCCATCAAATTTTAGAGGCTGTGGCGAACACATATGAAAAAGCACACAAGAAAACACTACATAAACCGGAATATGCTGATCTTGAGGCAAGGTTGTATAAATGGTTCTTGAACCAACGACAGCGTAATTGTGCAATGACTGGTTCAATTTTAAAATCAAGAGCTAAGCACGAATTCGCCATACTGCACCCTGGAAAAAAATTTAATGCCAGTAATGGATGGCTAGCAAATTTTAAGAGAAGACATGGTATTCGCCATCTCAAAATTTGTGAGGAAATCCTTTCAAGCGATACGTCGGATGTTATATCTTTCATTCATAATTTAAGAGCAAAAATTAATGAAATGGACATGTCCGACTCGCAACTATATAACGCGGATGAATCTGGACTATTTTATCGTTTTCACCGGATAAAACATTTGTCACAGCAAATAAAAAGACCGCACCGGGCCGAAAAATTGCAAAGGAAAGAATCACATTTTTGTTGTGTGCTAACGCAGATGATTCGCACAAGTTAAAGCCGTTGGTCATTGGTAAATCTGCAAATCCACGTTGCTTTAAGGGATTTGAAAACCCATTGGAATACGCCAATTCGAAGAAGTCGTGGATGAATTCAGAGTCATTCTTCAACTGGTTCCATCATTCATTTATAAAACAGGTAAACTTATTTTTTTAGTTTCATAAAAAATTTTTGCAGGTTATTGCATAAAAATTTTTGCAGGTTCGCCAATTTTCTGCTAAAAATAATTTACCATCGAAGGAATTGTTGCTGATTGATAACTGTACTGCCCATAAGCCAATTGACATGCTACAGTCTGATGATGGAAACATTGCTGCAATGCTTTTACCACCTAACGTAACAGCGGTTTTGCAACCCATGGATCAAAATCCCATAAGATTGGTCAAGTTAGGATGTCGAACTAAATTGTTATGCAACATTGTCGGACAAGAAAACGTTCCGATTGAAAATATTTTGAAGGCACATACAATTCGTGATGCTATTTTGCTACTTAAATCAGTGTGGGACGAATTGCCGCAAGCTGTTCTTATAAAAGCGTGGAATAAGATAAAAAAAAAGTGGGATGATGATCAGTACGATAGTGAAGACGACATTCCGCTCTCTAAATTGATTACATCAAATAGTGCATACAACGATACACTTCGAGAAGTTCAATTGTTGATGTCAAAGGTGGGTGATAATGTTGACATCAGCATTGATGACATTGAAAATTAGAACAATGATCAAATTTCAGAAGATAACGATGATTTCGAAGTGTCCGATAATGATAACGACGGGTCAATTATCGAGCAAGATATTCAACAACCAAAAGTGAGCTTCTCGAAAGCAGTTGAAAGCATCAATACTTTGATAAAATGGCTTGAAAACAATAACGATGCAAATCAGGTGGCAGACCTTTTCAATATGCGCACGAAAATAGTCAAGAGCTATTACAAAAAAGAAAAAAAAACAAACAAGTCTCGACTGCTTCTTTAAACCACTCCGTACAAATTAATATAAAGTTACTGCGCACGAAAATATTCAAGAGTGACTGTGAACTTTAAACCAACCGGTACAAATTAAATCTAAGTTTCTTTTTTGTAGCGATAAGAACTAAGTCAATGAAATAAATTTAGCATGTCATTTCCAAAAAATCTAGGTTTATTATTTTATTTTTTTCACTTTTGAAAACCGCTTAGAAAAGTTAATAGTTCGAAAACGTTAATTACCCTTGGAACATTTCGGTTAACTTTTTCGAGATTCTACTATATATATATATATATATATATATATATATATATATATATATATATATATATATATATATATATATATATATACATATATATATAGCTAATTAAAATGTTTTTATTCATGATACTTGCAAAAATGTTATTTCTCCACAGGCTTGGCACAATTAATTTTATTTTGCACTATGATCAACAGGAGTGTTATTCAGGATTACGTAATAAAAATTAGGATTTTAAAATATGAAAATTTGTACTTCTGGCACTCTATAAACTGATCTAAGGTGTAGATTTTACTGAAATTCATAAAAGTGCCAATGTCTCGAAATCTAACGATTTTTCACATGCTTGGAAAAAAATAACATAAATTGCTGAGAATTTGGTACCCTACAGAAGGGAAATAACCTGGCAGTAAGACGACACTTCGCTATACATTCTGGCCGTAATTGATTTTTGAATGAAACTTTTCCTTTTTATGGATTGGTAGATTTTGAAGACTAGGGTGGCCACCAATAGCCCAAATTTCTCTCTGTCGGATGTCTTTTTAAAAGGCTATTTAAGAGCTAAATTAAGATGAAAGAAACTCGACAATGAATCGTCTAAGAAAGAAAATTACACAGGAGGACGCGATTTTAAATGATAAAGGACAAAGAATCATTTGAGCAGCCCTAGAAAGACAAAAACGAATTAGTTTATAGGAGACACCTTGAACAAAATGGGGACATGTTAAATATTTACCACAGTTAATTTTAGTTTATTTGTAACTTGCAAGAATACAATATTATAGTAACAAAATTCCTTATTTCGTACAACAACGGCATAAAAATCTATATGTACTGATTTTTCTAGAATTAAGTATTCCATAAAACTAAAAAAACAATACACAGGGTGTTCCATATAAAATATAAAAAGTTTATTTGAATTGTTCCGGTTTTAAGACCATAATAATAATAATAATTCTTCAAAAACGCCACTCGACAACTACTGTATTTTACATTTTTGCTAACTCTCCAAATAAGTAAGTTAGAAGAGTAGTCCATTTATAATTAACAACATGATACATATCAGTTAAACATAGGAAATATTTTATTAACAATTAAATGTCTACAAATGAATAACCAAACAATATTGCTTCTTTATAAAAATATATGAAATGGCTTATTTTATGAAAAAACAACAAAAATTTTTATGCTAAAAGGAAACCTAAGAGTTTATAGGTGGCGAATATCGCGAATTGTATTAAAGATCAAATCAAAAGCTTCTGGTACAAGTTGTATAGTTTCAGAAGAGTTCCGGAATTATTGTAAGTTCCAGGTGGACAAAAGGAGCACAGTAAGATAAATTCGCATTTTTTAAATGATAACTTGTACATTAGACCATTCAATCACTCTATATCAGTTTATATAAGGCAACATGTTCCAGTAAAATATACCCAAAATCACAGTTGAGTTAAATCTATTTCTTCGATTTGGCAGTAACACAAATGAAAAAAGAAAACGCGAGAAGACGATCAAATAATACTGCAGGAATGTGGAGAATAAAAAAAGAGAAATAATTTTTTTTTAGGAACGATCTGCTGTAAGGTTGAATAACAATCCACTAGGTAGAGTCGATAACGATTAAAATCTATTAAAAATGAAACCCGGCTGAGCTTGAAAACTACAGATCGATTAGCTTACTGTCTCGCATACATAAACTAACTACACGAAAAATAACGAATAGACTGAAAAAAATATTATCACTCTAAATAACAAGCTGGATTCAGAAAAGAGTATAGTACAAGAGAATTCCTTAATACTGTCTATAGCCTAAAGAACAGGCTGAATTTAGAAAAGAGTATAATATAACAAAACTCCTTCATACTAGCTACAGCCTAAAGAACAAGCTGAATTCAGAAAAGAGTATACAAATACATAATTACTTTGTATCGTGAAGGAACTCACCGAGAAAAGTGTAGAATGCAACTTAAATATTTGATTCACTCTCATAGATATATCTGTTTAGCATATTTCTATGTCACTCACATCTCAAAAAACTGACAAAATTTTGTGAGTCGATTTGGTATAAGAAGAAAACCGAAAAAAAATCGAAAAAAATTTTGAACTTTAATCTCTTTATGGCGATTTTTCAAAATATGTCATTTTAGGCGACTTGAAATTTAAAAATATAATTGTTTCAGCGGATACTCGGTGGAAATCCATAATAATTATTCTGTGAAACGCTAAAAAATTATAAAACAATTATTTACACAAACTTTCCACTATATTTGTAATATACCGTAACATGTTTCGCTATCACAGTAGCTTCTTCAGACATTACATTCTGAATTACTGAACATTAAAGAGTAAAGGTGTTAATATATAAATAGAAGCAAGAAAAGAAAATTTATTTTTACCATTAACTAATTAAATATTAATAGAAAATATTTAACAAAGGTGAATTATTAAGGTCTACCTGATCGTTCAATAGACGAAATTTTTAAGTTTATTTATCTCTAGAGACTCAATTAGGTTTAATCTCTGGCTTTTGTTCTCATTGTGTAGAATTTTGAAATTATTGTTAAAGGTGTGACCATTCTCGATTAGATGTTTTGCATACTTAGATTGGGTTTTTCCTTTGATAAAACATTTATAGTGTTCATCTACCCTTTTACCAAAATATCTGCCAGTCTGGCCTATGTAAGTTTTGTCACAATCTCCGCAATTTAGTTGATAAACTCGTGATTTTTTAAGATTACCAGGTGTACAAGTATGAAATGCGGATTTCAGACAACAGATAGTGCACTAATGCAGTTTGTGCTATAAAGATTTGACACTGCGCCATTTTGTTGTGTCATCAACAAGTGATAAATTGGAAAAGTGTGTGCATAGTGTTGTGTTCAGCATTAATTTTTTGTTTTCATTTGAAGAAAAACTGCTGTTGAATCATACCGATTACTTCGAGAAGCTTATGGTGAACATGCTCCATCGCAAGATACGTGAGAATGATGGTTTCCGCGTTTCAAAAGTGGTGACTTCAATGTTGCAGACAAGGAAGGTGGAAAAGTGCCAAAAAAATACGAAGATGTGGAATTGCAAACATTGTTGGACGAAGATGATTCACAAACACAAAAACAACTTGCCGAGTAATTGTGCCTTAGTCAACAAGCTGTTTCCAATCGGTTACGAGAGATGGGAAAGATTCAGAAGACTGGTAGATGGGTGATGAAAAGTCGATTTATTTTGAGAATCCCAAGCGCAAAAAAACATGGGTAGATCCAGGCGCACCATCCACATCGACCGCAAGACCGAATCGCTTTGACGGAAAGACGATGCTCTGTGTTTGGTGGGACCGGAGGGGCGTGGTCTATTATGAGTTGGTAAAACCTGGGCAAACGGTTAATACTAAACGTTACCAACAACAATTGACCGATTTGAACCGTTCGCTGCTTGAAAAAAGGCCAGAATACCGAAAGAGGCAACACAAAGTCATTTTTCTTCATCACGATGCTCCATCACATACGGCAAAACCAGTTCGCGACACGTTGTAAGCACTCAGCTGGGAAGTTCTACCCCATGCGGCTTACTCACCAGACTTGGCTCATTCCGATTACCACTTGTTTGCTCGATGAATGGTTCGCAGCAAGAGGGGAAGATTTTTACTGCCGTGGTATTCACAAATTGCCTGAAAGATGGGAAAAATGTATAACAAGCGATGGAGCATACTTTGAATAAAGCACTTTTTATCATTCTTCCGAATTTAACATGTTTTTTTAGAAAAAAAATCCGCATTTCATACTTGTACACCTGGTATATATATATATATATATATATATATATATATATATATATATATATATATATATATATATATATATATATATATATATATAAAATAAAGAGAGAGAAAGCAAAAGTTGCCGTATCTAACAAAATCCTAAGTTATGAAACTAGTTGGGGAACTCGGCAAAAGCAGGCATCAATTACCATCGATATGCTGTTAAGGACTCCTTTGCCTTCAGTGCAGAAATTAATAATTTCTTATTACCTGAGAATCATGTCATCATTTCTCTGGATGTAGTCAGTCTCTTTACCAACATCTCATGGCAGTTAGCCAAACATATTATTGATTCTGAATGGGCACTAATCTCGCCCAACACAAAATTAGATAAATCCTTCTTCCTCTCTGTCATTGAGTTTTTCTTTCAATCTACCTTTTTCAAGTACAAAGAAAATTTCTACCGAAAAACCTTTGGTTGCCCTATGGGCAGCAATTTAAGCCCCACTCTCGCAGCAATAGTCATGTCCTATCTTTTGAAAAATTGCATCGAGAAGTTATCTTTCAGACCCCCTTTTCTCTTTCAATATGTTGATGATCTTATTCTGTCCATACCAGAAAATGGTAAAGAAGAAATCCTTCATGTCTTCAATTCTTTTGATCAATACCTACAGTTTACCATGGAAGAAGAGTCAAACAATTCTGTTCCCTTCCTGGACACAAGAGTCATCAGATGTCCTGATGGTGTGATCAGAATGGACTGGTATAGAAAGCCAACTTCATCAGGCAGATATATACATGCCAATTCTGGCCATGATTGGAAGGTTAAAATAAATGTCATAAAAGGCCTATATCGAAGAATCAGAAATATAGCTCACCCAGATTATCTTCCTCAAGCACAAACACTACTTACCAATCTCTTTATGGAAAATGGGTACAATAAGAAGTTCCTGCTCAAGACCAAGGACGAAGTCGACAAGCTCTTCCTCTCTAATGACATCTTACCAGAACCTCCTTCTGTACGCTTATCCCCTCCTCCCCTTCCACCCCATCTACCCCCTGCTAGCCACACGGAAATAAGTCCTTCCTTGCTCTCTTTGCCATTTATACCTGGTCTTACTTCAAAATTGGTTCATATTTTGCGCGTCATTCCCAATGTTAAGATTGCCAAGTACTATTTCCATAAAGATAAGCGTATTTTCAGCAAATTGAAATCTTCTCTGCCTGTTCTTTCTATGTCAGATGTAGTATATTCCGTTTCCTGTCTTGATTGTCCTGCTGTATATATTGGCCAGAAATCACAATGTCTCAACCGTCGCATCGCATTACATAAAAGCGACACCAGATGCCATCCACAAAGATGTGCACTGGCAACTCACTCTGTTGATAATGGACATTCCTTTAATTTCAGAGAACCAAAAGTCCTTCATATCCAAAAAAACCTTCTTAAAAGAGAATTCCTTGAGATGTGCTATATCAACGAGAATCCCCAAAATATTAATAAAAGAACTGATCTTGACGGCTTGAGCAGCATATACAGCTTTCTTCTCTCTTGTGATCGTCATCCTTTGCATAATATCTCTGGGTCGTCATACTCCTCATAATAATTTTTTCGTTTTGGTATTTGAAAGCTCTGTCCTTCTGCATGTTGCCCTCTGGGTACCATATTGTTTAAGTACATGTTTTTCTTGGTTTCCCTTCAATTTCTTTATAATTACATTCCTAATGAAGTAACATTAATAATAATAACAATTATAATAATAAATTGATTAATATGTTCCCAATTAATGAAAAACCCTTTCCATTTGCCGCCTCCTCTTTTCCTTGCTCTACTCCCCCCAGATGAAGTAAAAAAACTGTTTCCTTTATATGTCACTCAATGGTCATAACAGCGAAAATTTGCCTTCCCATTGGATATCCTTTCCCTTCATACCAAAATTTTATTATATGACGTAGCACTTAATTTTGTACTAGACCGGTCCTTTCCTGGTCGTTCGACCTTTCCTTTTATTCTTTTTGAGTGATCCCTTACATCTGTCAGGTGGTCGTCCTTTGTCAGCGCCCTGTCAAGGTTGTCACTTTTCATTTTTCTTTAAGATGGCAGGTGGTTAATTAGTTTTGAATTTCAGCATCCAACGTTATCAATGGCATCCCTGCTGTAAATGCCATGTTTTTATGTTAATATGTTAGTGAATAGTGGTTGTTTTATTTCAGTGTTGGTTTTTACTATGGCGATTGTTATTGATGGTCATTCTTGTTAGATTAAATTGCATGCTACATGTGAGTCACCTGATTTTGACATTTCTTCATAATGATAATAATAATTTGTGATTGTTTAGAATAATAATACTGTTAAATTACAATAGTTACATATTAATAATTGTAAGATTGAAATCAAAAATTGCAAATTAGAAATTAATAATTAAAATTAATAATTAAAAACTTGACTTAATAACACCAATTCTTTATGCCTAATTTTCTTTATTGGTTGCTTCGTTATCTCTTTTTTTCAGTTTGTGCCCTGATGAAGGTCCCAACCTAGGACCGAAATATTGGCTAAATGAATATAGTATGAACATCTGTTGATGCCCGCTTTTGCCGAGTTCCCCAACTAGTTTCATAACTTATTATATATATATATATATATATATATATATATATATATATATATATATATATATATATATATATATATATAAATATATATATATATATATATATATATATATATATATATATATATATATATATATATATATGTATTATATATATATATATATATATATATATATATATATATATATATATATATATATACATATATATATATATATATATATATATATACATATATATATATATATATATATATATATATATATATATATATATATATATATATATATTATTTAGTTTTGCTATTTTTAATAAATTTGCCTATAGAATTGTTTGTTTTATAAGCTACTTTAATGTCTACACTGTTGAGGATTTTTCCTATTTTTGAAGTCGAGTAACCTATATATGATATAACTTTGTAATTGTTTGCTTTTTCTTTGCTTTTAGGATAAATCATATCGATAGTTTTTTTATATAACTCGTTTTGTAGGATTTTATCGACTAAATTTAATGAATAACCATTGTTAAAGGGTGATTTGTTTGACGATGTTAAGTTCTGTCTGAAAATTATTTTTATTATCTCTCCCCCTTAATAAAAAGAATTTTCAGACAGAACTTAACATCATCAAACAAATCGCACTTAATAATGGTTATTCATTAAATTTAGTCGATAATATCCTACAAAACAAGTTATATAAAAAAACTATCGATATAATTTGTCCTAAAAGCAAAGAAAAAAAAGCAATCAATTACAAAGTTATATCATATATAGGTCACTCGACTTCAAAAATAGGTAAAATCCTCAACAGTGTAGACATTAAAGCAGCTTACAAAAACAAACAATTCTTTAGGCAAATTTATTAAAAGTAGTAAAACTAAAACGGATAATCTTAAAAAATCAGGAGTTTATCAACTAAATTGCGCAGATTGTGACAAAACTTACATAGGCCAGACTGGTAGATATTTTGGTAAAAGATTAAATGAACACTATAAATGTTTTATCGAAGGAAAAACCTAATCCAATTATGCAAAACATCTAATCGAGAATGATCACACCTTTAATAATAATTTCAAAATCCCACACAATGGGAACAAAGGCCAGAGATTAAACCTAATTGAGTCTCTAGAGATAAACAAACTTAAAACTTCCAACAGTCTATTGAACGATCAGGTAGACCTCAATAATTCACCTTTGTTAAATATTTTCTATCAATATTTAATTAGTTAACGGTAAAAATAAATTTTCTTTTCTTGCTTCTACTTATATATTAACACCTTTACTCTTTAATGTTCAGTAATTCAGAATGTAATGTCTAAAGAAGCTACTGTGATAGCGAAACATGTTACGGTGTATTATAGATATAGTGGAAAGTTTATGTAAATAATTGTTTTATTATTTTTTCACATTTCACATAATAATGACTTGAAATTTGTATTGACCCATATATGCCTAAAAATGATCGCACTGACCTTATACGTAGGACGTTGAAAAGACCTTCAAAAGGGTCTCCTAAAAAAAATATGCAAAAATATCATTTTTTTTAGGATACAACCTCCGCCAGCAATTTTTTTCAAAACATGTAGTTTTAAAGACTATAATATGAGCTACCTTGTAGATGAAAACGGAAGAGATATTTTGCGAAATAAAGGTGATAAACGGTATGAAGTATTTATCTGCACATCGTCGTATTCATATCGTGGGCTTGGAGTTGGCCTGATTTGCGGCTGATTAGTGGGAGGTACAAGCCGGGTACCGAACCATCTCTGAGGTAAATTCAAACGCATTAATTCTAGAAGGACAACGTGTGGAAATTCTGGACATATAACTATATTGGAGGCAAACAATGACACTTAAAAAGAATAAACCAGAATAGGAAATTGGGGAAAAATATGATTACTACCAATTAAGCTAAAAACCAAAAGACAAACAAGCTACAGGTATGCCAAAGGGCTATGAAAAGAAAAGCACTAAATATGGCAATAAAAGATCGGAAAATCAACCAATGATAAGGCATAAAATACAGCTTTTTCCAGTGGCATTGGGCAGGTTATATGACTCGACACACAGAGAAATGAAGCGGGAAAATTACAAGATGGACCCTTGGACAAAAAAAAATATATCAGATTTAAAGTGATGTCAGAGAGCCCAAAAAAAAACTATTTGGAAGGATATGGAAGAGGCCTGTATTAGTTCGAAGGAAAACTGGTACTTATTATTATTTTATTAGATTATTTCATTTCAGCAACTCTTTATAATTGAGTAGAACGGAAAAAAATATTATAACATAGAGTGTATCACTTTAAAAAATGCATGTTTATTTTATTATATCTTTTCAATCATCCTGTATATTTAGTTGTCCAAAAAGTTTATTAGAAAATATACAAAGTATTCTATTAAAAAACTCCATTATCGTTCTATTTTCTTGAGGTATCTGCGACAGTACAAAATAGCTTTGAAATATCGAGGAAGAAAGAATTTATTTTCATAAAATAACACATTTTACAGTTTTTGAACTGATTTCATCCTGTTCAATCTCACTGTACATTTGTCTGCTGATGATACTAAACGCCACTGTGCCTGGTAGCCAAATGAAATTTCAGACTGTCGTTTTTCCTGAACTCCCGTTCGCAGTATCTGCATTTAAACTGTGGAGGTTTGTTACACTTGTAACGAATATGGTGACCAACTGCACTTCTGGTGTGATATTTCTTTTGACAAGTCGAACAATAATAAAAGTTTCCGTCAATATGAAAACCTACAAAGAAAATAAAGATTAAAAAAATATTGGTTTAGTACCCTTTTACTCCATGTTAAGAACCTTGTAATTTATAACAATCTTATTTTTTTACTATGACAGATAAAACTCAATTTGTGTAGATACTAATATGGGGTGAAAAGTTCCGAGACTTTTCGAAAGATGGCAGCACAAACAAAAACAATATGGTTTTCCGTTAGTGTCAACTCTCAGGAGATTCGTGTAAAGTTTTCATGACATTTTGTCTATTAGTTTGCGCGTTACAGCTCTTTGAGTAACGCCACTTTTGATTTTTGCGAAACTGGAACACACAGAATTTCGAGTGTTGATTAAACATTGCTTTTTAATGGAAAAAAAAAATACAGCCAGACCCTAAGAATGGCTTGAGAAGTGTTAGGGCATATTTGCTCCGTCAAAAGCAACTATATGTGGATGGTTTAGTGAGTTAAACTCGGTCGTACAACCACTGATGGTGTACTACATTCCGGGCGTCCAAAAGAAGCAGTCACTCCATCATATTGTTCGAAATGACCGCAAAATGCAAGTGAGAGAGACAGTTGACATCGTGAAGATATCAACAGAACGCGTGACGCATATTTTGCATAAATACTTGCATATGCAAAAGCTGTGTGCCCGATGGGTGCGACACACTCTCAGGATTGATCAAAAACAGCAACGTGTCGAAGGTTCGGAATGCTGTTTGGCACTGTTTTGGAGTAATTCAAAGGAGTTTTTCAATTCGTAACAATGGACGAAACACGGATCCACCACTATACGCCCGAGTCCAACAGATGGTGGTCCACAGAGTGGCTGGAACCGCATGAAACCCGACCGAAGCATCCAAAAACACCAACATCAGATGGAAAAGTTTTAATAAGTATTTTTGGGATGTTTGCATTAAAAGTACGGGCGCCCAAAGTTATAGACTACCCGTTCATACCACCTATAAATCATCAAACTAGGACATGCATGTTTCCGTCCATCTCAGAGCTCGTGAGCCAGTCTAGGTGAAGAGGCTAATCGCAAACATACGGTAACAGCAGGAGATATTTAAAAAGCATACACCCAAAAGGGTCAGTAGCCAAGAAACCTCAGAGACATCCGGTGTGAAACAGCCAAAATTCACGAGAAAAACACATCGAGAAATGAGATTCAGTAACTTATAAGCGAATAGGGTACTAATAGCACTATTGAATGAATAGCAGTAACTGTAAAAATAGAGTGCTAATATCACTATTGAATTTTTACTGGTAACTCTAAAAAATACCAATATAAACGGGAACACTGCTAACTCCTGTATAGGGATCACCGCCCATCTTTGGGATTTTGCTGTTTTCAGAAAAATCTACTACTTCCGATCTCTCCAGGAGGCAGTGTAACTCGTAGCTGGAAGCATACACCAAGATCTCTAAAACCATCACAAACGGAGGAAACATAGAGAGAGGTTTTTATGATAATTCAAAATTTCATTTGGGCTTTATTTTTTAAATCCAAAAGTAACTCTCTCCTGTTTCTGTAATCTGTATATTGTTTTTTTATATCTAAATTTACAAAAATATTAATGGTTTTAGCAATGCAAAGGAACAGTCTTTCACGATGAAAAATATTACTTAATCTAGCCTCCAGGCCAGTTTTTTCTTTCGAGTTTTGCAATAAAAACCACTGAGAATTTTTTAAAAAAATTACAGCCTGCAAATTATTTTTGCATGAATTTTGATATCGTCTGGTTACAATGAAATGGGATTTTATTATCAACAATGAGTGTATGGACGTTTTAAATTAAGGAAAAACTTAATTTTAGGACACTGTAAACAAAAAAGTGGGGGGGAAATGTTTATAGCAGGGAGCAATTAGCTGGATTAACAATACCAATCAAAATAAACAATAGAATTTGGCCGGATTAATTGTCTGTTTGGTTGGTACTGGTAATCCCGCTTTTAATTAGAAACGCCCATAAATGTCTGCAAACAAAAACAGGCTTAGTATTGTTTGTAGGCTTCAAAAATTTAAGCATATGGTCAATAACACAGGCCGACAAAATTTGACCAATCCTTTTACCTAGAAACCAAAATATATGTACTTTTCCAAAGGTTTTTGACGCGCTGAATTCGAATCCGAGGTCAGAATTTCTCTGATGGCTCCGGTTTTCGAGATATTCCAACCTAAAAGTGCGAAAATTACGGTTTTTTTTCGACATATTTCAGGTTATGTTAGAAAGGTAATTTTTTAACAAAACATTAATGGGGTCCGAAAGAACTACTCTTCCTCTTCAAAACGCGTTTAGACTTGTCCGAATATCTTTTTTAATCTTTGACAAATTATACGTTGAAGTTAAGTATTTCGACTTATTTCTCGATTTTTTGAAATTGAAAGGCATCGAATAAATACAATTCTTCCACACATTAACTTTTGTAACGATTGTTAATTTATGGTGAAGGGTGTTTTAAATTAGACTTATTTTGAGTTTAATAAACAAATAGAAAGGTTAATGCATTGAAGAATTGTATTTATTCGATGCCTTTCATTTTCCAAAAATTGACAAAAAAGTCTATCTAACATACTTATATTCAACATACGATTTTTCAAAGATAAAAAAAGATATCCAGACAAGCTTTGAAGAGAATGAGTAGTTCTTTCGGATCCCATTAATAGCTTCATAAAAAAAAATTACCTTTCGATGTAACATAACGTCAAATATCTCAAAAAACCGTGATTTTCGAACTTCTAGGCTAGAACATCTCGAAAACCAGAGCTATCAGAAAAATTCTGACCTAGGATTTGAATTTAGCGCGTCAAAAAACTTTCGGAAAAGTATATTCTTGGGTCTGGGTAACAAATTTGTCGGCCTGTGTAATTTTACATGCCATACATATCCCGTATTTATAAGTTAGATATTGACTCGTAACATACCACGATTGTATGATAAGAACCTGGCCTCAGCAAGAGATGGCGCTACTACTATTTACAAAAATATATATTTTTCGTAAACACAATCTTTCGCAAGAATCTTGTCAAATTTTCAAGTGGCTGCGTGATCTAGTTTGTCAGTGGCAGCCATTTAAATAGAACAACTTTTGTTATGTTACAACAATGCAAAAAACTGAATATCGAGCAGTGATAAAGTATTTGTTTTTGAAAAAGAAAACGAATGATGAGATAACAGCGGAACTCGGCTGTTTATAGGGACTCTTCTTGTCAAGGCCAGGTACTTATCATATAAACCTAGTATAATAAGCCCATTCGATGTCGAATTAGTATTGAATCGACTCTGAAATGTACTAAGTCCCTAATATAAAGACAATTTAAAGGTGTACATTCATTCACTCGAGATACATAAATTAGTTTTTTCGCTTTTTTTTTTTTTCTTGAGCTCGGCAAACTTCCTAAAATTTAAATTCTTTTTACTGCCACTGATGTTATGGGAAGTTTTACCCTTATTTTAAAGTAGACTCATCGAAAATATTAAAAAAAGAATGTATGTACATACTCAGCATGGCGATCTAAAACGGGTTCGACGTCATAATGAAACATACCATAAGAAAAAAATCATAAGTGTTAATTATTTTTTATTAATACAAAATTTGTACTTACAATGATGAATTGAAGAAAATATATATTTAGAGCGACCCTGAAAAACTTTCAAATCAAAATTTTCGAAAACAGAATTTTTGAAAAACGAAACTCTTTGAAAGCAAACAAATTTTCCGGTCTTGAATCAACTTTTACTTTAAAAATCTGATTATAACTTGGACAGAGGTTAAACAAAGGAAGTACAAATTGCTTGTCGCTCCTCGTACAACACTTTTCAAGCAGTCTTTTATATGGAGAATCTCATCCCTTTGGCATGATTTGGGAGGACTGTATTTCCCATTTCCATATTTACAGCGATTCAAAACCAACGTGAAGCGCTTCTTCCGCACACGCGCTGCTCCTGTAACGCTTTAAAGATTTCTCAACAGCACTTGTGCTATGCCCAAGAAGAAAAATGATAAATAATTAATCATTTTATTCATTCGCGATATAATTAAATTTATCTCACATGAATAAAACTTGGTTCGTGACTACTTTAGTTGCATTAATCTTGGGTAATTTAATCTTAATTGATCTAACCCCAGCTAACCTCTGTCTGCGACTAACCAACATCCACCAAAACCTACTAAACAATCGATCAAGTGCAAGTGGGACTTGCGCAGTTAGTGTCCCATGCCGCTATTACTTTCAAAATAAAATCCTTAACTAGGCTAAGTTAATTAGGCCCCTGACGTCTTAAGATCTAATATATATTTTCACGTTTTTTCGTAGTCAGTAGTACGTAATAGTTATATCATCTTAGCTATCTAATAGCCAATAAATCAATCTAGCTCATTTTAGAATTTAGTGATAAAAGTGTAAAACAAATATATACTATATAGTTGTTTACAATAATTACAGAGGAATTACTATACTGAACACAATTGTCAAAATTTATGAGGGCATCATTAATAATAGGATAAAGAAAGTAATAGAACCACAACTATCGGAATCGCAAAGTGGATTTAGACCAGCAAGAAGTACACAAGACCACATATTTAGACTGAAACAGATTATCGAAAAAAAGACTAAAACAAAATAAAAAAATAAGAGTCTACACCTTGCTTTCAATAGTAGAATAGACTTAAAAAAAGCATTTGACAGTGTGCCGAGAAATAAAGTGTGGAAAAGCCTAGAAAACAAGGGAATAAACAAAAAAACAATAAGAATCATAAAGGCATACAGCAATAATGTATGTATAAAAAACAACATAAAGTCGGAGGGATTTACAACATAGGAAGGTTTGAGGCAGGGAGGAAGCTTGATCCCAACATTGTTCACCGTATACATGGATGAAATAATAAAGAGATGCGAAATAAAAGTGAAAAGAATGACAATTGGATATTGGAAGCTAAAAAGAATAGAAATATTTGAAGCGGCTTTTGCTGATGATATTGTGCTAGTGGCGGAAAATGAGAGACAATTACAAGGAAACCTCGATATTTGGAATAAAGCGTTTAAAGAAGAAGGTATGAAAATTAATATAGATAAAACAAGTAGTGACAATGGAAACCCAACAAACGAACATTTACATAGAAGGGAATAAAATACAACAAGTGGAACAGTATAAGTATTTGGGAGTGATAATCGATGAAACTGGAAAACAAGACAAAAAAATTAATGAAAGAATCGAAAAAACAAACAAACTTTACTATGCAATAAGTAATAAATTCATTAGGAAGAAAGAAATGGCGAAACAAACAAAAATAAAAGTGCTCAAAGCAATTTATAGGACAATCCTAACATATGGATGTGAATCATGAACCCTAACAGACAGACAGAAAAACAAAATACAAGCCGTCGAAATGAAATAACTGAGAGCAGTACAAGGAGTTACACGGAAATAAGAAGAAGACTGGGAGTACAAGCAATTATGGAATATATACCACAAAGACAGCTGGGATGGTGGGGACATATACAGAGAATGAAGGGTGAAACAAGTGTATGAAGTCCGAATACAGGGAAAACAGAAGCGAGGAAGACCTAGACATACCTTGAGTAGGAGTATTGGAGGTATACTTAAGGAGAAGGGAAAAACCTGGAAAGAAACAGTAAAAATGGCAAAGAATAGAGACAGATCGAAGAAGTTTATATGTGGAGATTGAGAGGAAAAAAAGGAGAATGTATAACTGCCCTACACCATATGATTATGATTATATATATACAGTGTGACAATTTAAGTCCGCATCATATGGGATTTTTTTTAAATAATCACTTTAGCCCAGATCTAGTTGTGGCATCCATTTGTGCTTCAAATAATATCAGAAATAAAGTATAATAAGTCATTTTTACGCATGACGTGACCTGTCAAAAATGACATTTTCGTAAAATTTTTGAAAAAAGCGTATAATTTGGCCAAATTTTAAAAAAAGTTATTAGACAAAATGGTTTATTTTGTGATTCTAGATTTGTTTGTCAAATTCCAACGGTCTACTACAATTTTGAATTTTTGGCAGTTTTTTGACATTTCGGCAATTGTTTTTCATCTTGATTTATTGCAACCTTATTTAAATCATTTAATTTGTCAAAAACTAGGCACCTATAATCTATTTAAGAACAAAATGAAGTCATGTCCATAATTTTTTTATAGAATATTAAAATTCACACATTATGATGAATCATATTTGATGCAAAGTTCGATTAACTTTTGTTTTTAAACAGAAAAAATATTTCTCGCTTACGTAGTTTAATAGTGAACACACTTAAACGTTTGTAAATTAACACGAATCTTACATTTTGATCTTTTTAGTAATGTATTTAAAGTTTCAACAATGTGATGTTTCTTTCTATAAACGCTAAATTAACAATTGGCTATTTTCACCTATTTAATAAATACTTTGTATCAAATACACGCATATTGCAATACTCTAAATTTCGGTGTGTCCACCGTTTCGTTCAATGCAACGAATGGTTCTTCTAGAAATTTCTTTGACGTAATTTTTCACAAACTCGGAAGGTATCTCCTGAACCCACTACCTAATTATAGTTTCTAGATGATCGATATCTCTAAATGGTCTAAACTTGTATACTTTTTGTTTGAGATAACCCCATAAATAGATATAGAATAGGGTGATGTCGGGCGATGGCCAACAGTTACGATGATCTCTTCCAATGACCCTGCCATGAAATAGTTCATTTAAAGTGTTTCGTACTTGCAAAGTATTGTGTATTGGTGCATCATCTAATTGATACCATAGACCATATCTTAGATCCACAGCCATGTTATCCAGAATTTCTAAAGTTTAAATTATATCTAAAAAAATATGGCCCTATTATTTGGTCATTTACAATGCCACACCAAACGTTAGTTTTAAACGAGAATTGGTCACGACACTCAATTATGAAGTTTGGATTTTCTTGGGCCCACCATCGACTATTCTGTGAACTTGCTACTACGTAACGTGGCTTCATCAGTCCATAAAACATTGTACGAAAATTTGGAGTTCTCTTCTATTTTTCCGAATCTCTATCCTGTAGAGTGTTTATCAATTTCGGTTTGTATGGTTTAAATATATTTTTGTGAAAAATTACACTTTCCCTGTCGATCTCCGGTTTAGACTTCGAAATAGTTCTAACACTGGTTTTGCCTTCTTCCATTACACTTAAGCACACATCTAACTCAGTATCTTCGGTATGTTTACGTGCAACACGATTTTTTCGGAAAACCTTTGCCACTTTTTTATAATTCGGCTCACAGTAGATTGCTTTTCAGGATGACGCTCGTTAAAAACATTTGCAACAATGCGATGAGGTGTATTTTCCCCACACAATAAAACAATTTCAATTTTTTCCTGAAGAGAAAGCATGTTGTGATACCACCTGTTTCTTTCCATTCTAGTTTGAATTGCTAACTAAATATTTGACAGCTTAGGACACCATATTACGATCTCTAGTTCTCAGTTGTTTCCAGGGCCTACTATCAATAAACGCATAGAAATATCGAGTTTTGCTTAGCGTGTTAATTTCTCTGATTAACTCGTTTTCCTGTAGAAGGTAAGGAGGAAATCGGCACAACCATAAAGGGTCTTTCTAATTTTGCGAACGTTAATTTTGATAGCCACGACTAAAATATGACTGGATTTATTTTAAATTAGCAGTTACGTCAACAAGGACACCGAAAGCATTTTAATGTAATTTTTCGGTGGCGTGTAACTGCCAAATTAATAACTAGAATATGTGTAATATATTTATTACGGTTGCTAATTAGAATATAAAATGTATTATTGATCTAAAAAGTGATTTTAGCTGAAGTATAAAAAAAAAAAACAAATAGGATAAAGCAGCAAGTTGTTAATTTGGTGTTTATAGTAAGAAACATTATATTGTTAAAAATTCAAATGCATTACTAAAAAGCTCAAAATGTAAGATTTGTGTTAATTTACAAACGTTTAAGTGTGTTCACTATTAAACTACGTAAGCGAGAAATATGTTTCTACTTAAAAACAAAATCTAATCGAACTTTGTGTGAATTTTAATATTCTATAAAAAAATTATGGACACGACTTCATTTTGTTCTTAAATAGATTATAGGTGCCTAGTTTTTGACAAATTAAACGATTTAAATAAGGTTGCAATAAATTAAGATGAAAAACAATTGTAGAAATGTCAAAAAAATGCCAAAAATTTAAAATCGTAGTAGGCCATTGAAATTTGACATCACAAAATAAACCATTTTGTCCAATAACTTTTTTAAAATTTAGCCAAATTATACGTTTTTTTCAAACATTTTTACGAAAATGTCATTTTTGACAGGTGACTTCATGCGTAAAAATGACCTACTATACTTTATTTCTGATATTATTTGAAGCACAAATGGATGCAATAACGAGATCTGGGCGAAAGTGATTATATATATATATATATATATATATATATATATATATATATATATATATATATATATATATATATATATATATTAGTTGTTTAATTATAAACAAACAAACGGTTACAGTAATATACACTTAAATATATATTACAAACACCTTCACCATACGTCGAGAAACGTAGGTTCCATATTTATTTTTTCATACCAGATAAATTATCAAACGTAACACACTCGTGATATTTTTCACTCAGTCTGTATTTTACGGAGAATAGTCTAGAATTTTTTTCAAAATTTTTTGATCAGGACAGCCATTTTTGGCAATTTTTAAAAATAATACAAAGAAAACTATGCGTAAGTATTACATCCTATATATTTTTGAACTCATGTTTTCACAATCTTTCCTCTGACACCCCACTCGATGACCGGGTAAAAAAAAAAAATTTCACGTCCGGTTTCACCCCCAAAAAGTAACCCCATAAGTCAAAATTTAAGTTTTGAAACTACACGGCTTTGATTGGGCCATCAATTCCTATACTTATGCCAAATTTCAACTTTCTATGTCAAATAATTCCGGAGAAAATCGGGTGCGACAGACGGACAGACAAGCGATGATCTCATAAGTATTTCGTACGGAACACTAAAATTTCGTTTTTCTAAAACAAATTTCGTTTTTACACAAATTAATTTGAAAATTATACAGGGATCCCCAGTTTTACATTACATTTTCAAAAAATAAAATTTATTTGATTTACATATAAAAGTTGTGTCTCTACCAAACTTGCCAAATTTAACTTGGACACTCAGAATTCACAAAGCTGCTAAAAGGCATTGTTTTAGCCTTATTAGGTTTTTGATTTTCCTTCCACTATTTTTGAAACTTCCTGTAGATGATGTTAGTAAAATTATATAGTAAAATTAAAACAGACAATAATATTTAAAAAAAAAACACTATAAAACAAATTTTACGCAAAACTTTTTTACGTATAGATCACTGCATGTTGGTAATATTATTTTATTCGATGAGCAGTAATAATATCTATTACTCGTGAGTAACAGCAATTATTTCAACTGAGTGCTATACTTTTTCTACAACCATGCAGTTATAGCAGTGAGATACAACGCGTTGTATCTGGTCGATGAAAGCGAATATTGAACACCCACCTCCCCTCTACCGGAGCCTTTCAATAATTGTAGAAAAAGAACTTTCCCTGCAGTCGATACTGGCATAAATAAAAATTATACAGGGTATGAAAATCAGCCGACAGTCGAGCACAGGCCTCTCTTAAAAAACTCTCACATATTGAAACTTTCAGAGTTTAGACCCTACCCAAGGCAATAACTAAAAAATTGAAAACTGAAAGCCGGCCGAAAATACAGGCCGATAAAATTGAATGAAACTCCCGACCCTGAGACCAGAGTATACTTTCACAAAGGTTTTTGGTGCGCTCAATGCGAATCCGACTCAAAATTGCTCACATCAGGTTTTCGGGATATCCTAACCTAAAAATACAAAAAATACGTTTTTTCGCTATATTCCGGATTATATTACACTGCGAATTAATTTTTCTCCAAAAAAACTCGTTGCGGAATATGAAAATACTACTCTTCCCCATCAAAATGTAGTTCGAATTTTTCAGACATCTTATTTCTTCTCGGAGAAATCATCTTTCTAGTAGCACCATTATTTATTTGTTATTATACATGGTGTCCCATTTTAATGTACCAGGCTTCTTAATTTTTTTATGACAACTTTCAGTAAAAAAAGTTTCAAACAAGAGTTAAAGAGGCAATAAAATGATATAATTGTGATGATCTTGAAGGATAATTTTGAAGGTCATTTCAAGGTCAATTTTGATTTTTTAAATGCGAACCTATATTTTTTTATGACAAGATCATGTTTCTCTAGCAAAAATACACAACTTTTGTTCGAAAAATTGTTCTCGACGGAAATTTAGACTCTTCAGCATCCCCGCCAGTCATATCGGATCAGCCATTTTGAATTTCTTAAGGTTAGGCACAAACTATGACTCTCTACTCTCGCCTGCGAGATTAACTTTTTTTATATGGTTTTACCGAAAACGTCAAACTAAGTTCACCGGACGATTTTTCTGAGAAGAAATAAAATATATGAAAAATTCAAAATGCATTTTGAAGGGGAAGAGTAGTACTTTGAAATGCCAAAACGAGATTTGTGAAGAAAAATTAATTCGCGGTGTAATATAATTCCGAATATAGCAAAAACCGCGTTTTTGCTTTTTTAGGTTAGGATATCTCGAGAACCTGATGTGATGGAGCAATTCTAAAGTCGGATTTGGATTCAGTGCACCAAAATTCTTCGAAAAAGTATGGCCTGGTCTCAGAGTTTGAAAAATGTTGCCTTGTGAGATCGGGGACCCGGAGCGGTCCCAATATAACTTTAAAAATTTGAACCCAAGGCTCGCTCTCGGAAAAACCTGATCTCTCTGGAAAAATCAGACCCGTTGAGAAAGCCAGATATAGAAGAATTCCCTCGTTCTCCTCCTTCCTTCTCGACGAAACTGTTGTTACCAGACCTAATGGTTTGTTGAAATTAAAAATCAGTATTTAATAGAAAACACTCACGAGGCACTTGAAAGCTCTCTCTAGATACTTTCGTTAAATAAGGACAGAATGTAGGGCCAGACTACGTATGATCTTCTCGCCAGCCCCTAGAGAGTTTGCATAAAATTATATCTTTTTCATTGACATCAATTGCTGATCACTTATAGAACAGACATCTTTACAATTAAATTTGTGAACGGTCCACGTATGAGTCATAAGCGTACTTTTTTGGGTAAAACGTTTTTCGCAAATAGGACACTTAAAAGGCTTCAGGTTTCCACATTCGTACTTCAGATGGCGGTTTAAGTTGTACTTATAAGAATATTTTTTTCCACATGTGGGACAGTAGAAACGCTGAGGTACTAAAATAAAAGTATATTAAAAATATTGCAGGTCTACTATAAGGAAGTAAAATTATTAAATAAATTTTACAAAACACAACCAATACATATATTAAAAAAAAATGTATAAATAAAATAGAAAAAATATTATTAGAAAAAAAGTTCTGGAGGCGCCGGGCATCGATCCCGGTACCTCTCGCATGCTAAGCGAGCGCTCTACCATCTGAGCTACGCCCCCGATACAAAATTTTCTAGCTAGAACGTTCATGAAGCAGGATCTTACAAATATTAAATATGTGAAATATTTTAATGAAAAAAACTACAACAGTTAAAAAAAATTATATTAAATACACCGACAACTATAAAAATATTGGATCAAGCAAATTCCAAAAAAAAAAGAAGTTAAACTAGAAGAAATAAATTTAGCTTTAAATTTACTGTTGTAGTTTATCAGAAAATCATTATTTGTGCTTAAATATGATATAGACAATATTTTATTTTATTTTTATTTAATAAATTCTGTAAATGAAAAAACTTTTTTTTGCTAAAAAAAAAAAGGAAACTCTGGAGATGCCGGGTATCGATCCCGGTACCTCTCGCATGCTAAGCGAGCGCTCTACCATCTGAGCTACATCCCCTGTGATCAATTTGGTGCACAGCATGTACATACATCTACGGTCATTTTAATTATATGTTTTGATACTATACGAGCTAATAAAACAAACATGTAGAGTTTAAATTAATTTTATTATAAAAAATATTCTTAGAAAAATTAAACTAAATAACAATATACGAAAGAGAGACTCAAGTTTATACGAAAATAAGGAATAATATACATAAATAAAAAGTTAGCGCAATGTATGAGTTCCCTCAAAAACCCCAACAACGTTACAAGTTACACAGAAGTGAAAGATATACCCGAATTTCCTTTAGTAGTGGGATATATCACTAAGTTGCAATATATTTGTGTGTACGTAATTGTCTTTAAACTTGGTAGGACCGTTATTAAACCCGACAAAAAATTTCACGACATGCGTTTAAGTTCTAAGATCACCTAAATTTTTTTCTAACCAACTACTTACGCCAAAAAAATTAAAACATCTGTTACTTTTTCACCATGTAAACGTATACATTTGTAAATAACAACGTCAACTCTATGAGTCGATGGCTGCCGAGAACGTCACTTTTGATCATTGCAAAATGAACGTCAAAAATAGCCAAAAATCGCTAGGAACGAGGTCAGGTGAGTAGAGAGCATGATACACCACTTCAGAGTTGTTGTTAGGAAAAAACTCCTGACTTAGGATAGTCCAATGAGAAGGAGAGTTTTCCTACAATACTAGTAAGAGCTTTGCCCTCAAAACATATTCTTAGGATACAGCCAGCGACGTAATGCCCTTTGGAACACAAAGACTGGAGGTTACGACTTAGCTGCCCAATCATTCCCTCAGCACTAGCAGTAAATCTTAAATTTTACTTCGCTGATTGCTGTCTCGTTTAAGCATTAAAAAACGGCATCCATATCATAGCCGATCAAAGCACCATTCCTGACGTTATCACGTGTCAACATCGCCCTACAAATTTTACCTGCGCAGTTTTTGTGCCCAGCATTCGGTTTACCACCTCTCGCCACTCACCTAATCGGCAGACGTTCATAATAACTAACTGCACCCGCGCAATTATATCGTATCACACTATAGACATGGAGGATAGACTGCGCTTTAGCCTCTCAAAATTGACCACTCTTTAAAGAAAAGCTGAACCCCATCTTTTTATCAACTCTCAGCCCCGAGAAAGAGAGACCTTAGAATTTGAGCGCACGCCCTACACCAAAAAGAGGAAGAATTGTTTTATGATGTTATATTTTCAATATACATTTAGTTCTGTCAGAAATCCTGCTCCTATTTAATGAAACTGTCTTCTTAAGTAGGCATGTAGATATTTTGGCCCTATACGTAATACAAGGGGGAACCCAAAAGTAACGGGAACATATTTTTTAAGCAAAAGTAAAGTTTTTATAAAAAGTTTTCTACAAACAACTATTAGTCTCCCTCAAAATACTCTCCATTGGCGCTAATACACGTATCCAACCTTTTATTCCATTGTTCAAATCATTTTTGATCCAATGTCCTTCAGAGCCTGCGTCGTTTTTTATTTCACCTCTTCTATGTCAGCAAAACATCTTCCTTTCAGGTCGCTTTTTATCTTGGGAAACAAAAAGAAGTTGCATGGAGCCAATTTCGGCGACTAGGGTGGGTGGGGCAAAGAGGTCATGTCGTTTGTTGTAAAAAAATTGGCGCAGAGTCAGAACCGTGTGGGCTGGCGCGTTGTCGTGATGGAAGAACCAACCGCCACAACAACCGTTTTCTATGGCATTTTTATCAAGTAGAAAACAAAATTTCACAGCCGCGCGTAGTTCCCGAGAATCGGCCATCTTAAAAAACGACGAGTACACAAAACAACTTTTACAAAAACCATTTCAGGAGCCGCTCACAACCTTCTATACAGATGCCGCTTGGTAGACTGCTTTGGGAGGAGTGCAATTACATCACATTAGCGGGCGAACCGTGCACTACAAGTGACAACACGATTCCCGTTACTTTTCGGTCGCCCCTCGTACAGTAAACATGTACTGGGGTGCCAGAAAGAACCACATCGCTGTGATAGCATTATAAAAGGGCACACAGACACACAGTTATTTGTGACTGCCAGATCAGCTGGGTACACCTAAATTTCGACTCTCTACAATTGTTAGATCGATTAGTTAATATCATGTTACTAATCATTAGTAACAGGTTTTAAATACACAGGATAATGATACTCCTGGGTTGTATTTAAGCTACTGAAAGGCAAAAGGGGTTTGGCGACGTTTTCGTAGCTTTAAATAGTATTGGTTGAAAAAAGAACGGTATTCGACGATCTTTTTTTTTTAAAAAACTCCCATTGGAACGCCATATTTTGGTAAGGCATATACATTTTATATAGGTAAAAGCCACATTAATTTAAATGTATAAAATTTAAGTTGAAAAATAATAAAATAATTCATATTTTCTTTTACTAAAGTTGATAGAAACATAACGGTAAGTAATAAAACGTAGCCCATACGATACAAAAACAACCGACCAAGTGCAAGTCGGACTTGCGCAATTAGTGTTCCGTATGTTGATTGCTTTTAAAATAAGAAAAATTTGTTACTCTAGATGAGTTTTCAATAAAGTTTATTTCTGATCTTTGTTGAAAACTGATGACCTTGAATTTTTTTTCATATACCAGATAAATTATTAAAGGTAGTGATAATTTTCTATCAATATGTGTGGAGAATATTCCTGAATTTTTTCAACATTTTTGGATCAGTACTTTTCGCGATAAGGGAGGAGACAGGGATTTTTGGCAATTTTTTAGAAATAATACAAAGAAAAATGTGCGCAAGTATTACATTAAATACATTTTTGAACTCCTATTTTCACAAGCTTTTATTTGACACCCCACACGATGACTTGGTAATTTTTTTTTTTTTTCACTTCCGATTTCACCCCCCAAAACTAACTCTTTAAGTCAAAATTTAACTTTAAAAACTAGACGGCTCTGATGGGGCCATCAATTCCTATAAAAGTGACAAATTTAAACTTTCTATGTCAAATGGTTTCGGAGAAAATCGGGTGTGACAGACGGACAGAGAGACACCGAACTAATCTTAAAACATATTCAGAAGACGAGAGAAAATCTTCACCGAAATTACCGCTTACCCCACTTTGACTTTCAGTCATTTATCTATATAGGTTTTTACTAGTTATATTCCATGTTATCTAAAAAAATTTGATCTGGAAAGCTACTCCTCAGATGTACTCCCACCACGTGATTCTTCAAATGATGCTTCAGCTTGAAAGTTTTTTTACAAACACTACACTCGTACGGTCTACAGATATTCCCACAAATCAGCCTCATGTGTCTTTGTAAGTTGTCTATTCGGGTGAAACAGTTTAGGCAGTTGGGGCACTGAAAATTCTTTTGTTTAAAACCTAAAAATGTTGAGTTTTAGTAGGGTGCTTAGTAAACTAAAGTTATTTTATAAAGATCGATACACCTCCCTTGTTAGGATCAGCTTCTTAATTTCATTAGTATAGTTTAGCATCCCCTCATAATTCGCTGAACCTTGCTGGATGAATTAATTGTTCAGTTTTTAGATCGCTAAAATCGCATTGAAAGGGTGTCTTTCATTAAAAAAAAAACCCTTATTGGCTTTGTAGTCTGTCAAATGTGATAAATGATATTTTTTGATGTTATATTTGGCTTTCTCATAAAAAGTTACGTGGGACACCATAAAAGAAGGTCCTGTTCGTTTTGTAATGCAGATATTTCGTACCAACACGTTTCAGTATTAAAAAATATATATGTGGTGCATTCACCATTATGTACAGAAATATCTCTTTTATTGATGAGGATAGAACGGATCGTTGACACCTTATAATAAAATAATAGTTAATAATTAAAATAAAAATATATTTAGAAAATAAATAATAATAATTACTGAGTTAAAATATAATTTTTCTTACATTATTCTAAAACATTTCCTAATGTAAAAAAACTGTTACTTGAGAATATGCTAATGAGAGTTTTCTTCATTTAAAAGAATTAAATATAAAAATAAATTCATAAAATGCTATTAAAATAGGAAATTCTAGTTCATATGCGAACATCCGAGTTTTCTTTTTCGTAGCTGTATGGTCCATTCATCTTATTCACGTCCAGACGGCTCTACCAGATCCAAGATGAAGAGAGAAAGATGTTAACAAGAAATACTTCCCAGGCAGCCTAAACATGATTTTATTTGTGCCGATTAGATGATTACACAAAAAAAGCAGGAGGACAGTCAGTTGCCAGTCGGTGTAAATATTTTTTAAAGCTAGCCTTTTAGTTGGAGGGTGACTAAGGGGATTCACATACCCAAAACGGATTATAAAAACCCATATCCCCTCGCTCAGGTAATTTTCTGCTGAAAAGTCTAGGTTAGATACCTAACTGATGCATTTAGGGGCGATACTTTAATCACCTATCTCTTCAACGCCGAACAGTATGCTTAAAAAGGGGTAAATCCATAGAAATAACATTAAAATACCTTGTCACTAAGTCCCTAGCTCACAAGGAAATAGTTGTGACTATTAGGATGTTATCTCTAAACAGATTAATAATATATTCCTTAATTCAACCTATGCTTAAAAATGGTCTTAACAACCTCTGCACAGGAACAGGTGGTCAAATTTCGACGTACTATGAAAGATTCTCGGATAGAGGAAGATCTTTCGCTTCTATGGTAGCGGTGTTGTATAGCCTTCGAGTAATATTCTCCCTGTGGTAAGTCTATCTGCAAGCAAACGCAGACGATGTGAAGGGGTTCATGTTTAATACGTACGATCTAAATTTGACCAGGTTACTACGGAAAGTACTCGGAAGGACATGGTTCTTTGCTGGCTATCATCTCCCTATCAGAGGTTGATCTACAAGCATACGTGGACCGTCTGATATTTTTGAAGATTTTTTGGATATGTGGTGGATAAGAGAAGAAATGCTAGTTAATTCACTAACGATAGTTAAAACAGTGGTGAGTGTGAAGGTGAGATGAAACGTAAACTAACTTTAGAGTGGACTGCTGTATTAAAATTGACTAACATTTGGAGAGATGCCACTTATGGAATCGAAACGTGGACGTTAAAAAGAACTGATTCCAAGCGAATAGATGCCTTCGAAATGTGGGCATACAGGCGCCTTATACGAATTTCGTGAACATCCTATTGAAGAAATGACACTGTTCTTCAAGAGCTAAAAATTATCCTAAATCTATTAAAAGGAATAAACAAATACTTCATAACAAACATAGACCGTCTTGCAAGAAGAACGGCTGCACTACAATTACTCATAGTAGAAGGTAAAGTAGAGGGCAAGCGTCCGCAAGAAGGATCGCCAAAGAGGTGGATCGATCAAACTAAAGTCCTCCTTGGTGAGGAGCTACTTGACAGTGTTCATTTGGCTCAGAGGAGAACAAAATGGCGTGAGACAATCAGTGCTGCTACTGCATCATAATCACTAATCCCTTATCAGAGAAATGAACCAGAAAGAGACATGCCAATGACGGAACATCTACAATATGCCTCCCCTATAGTAGCTTCCGATCAGCTTCATTTAGAAGTTAGAGAAAAGGATTAGTTAGTACCCTAGCATCCTTGCCTCTATCTAAATATTTTTCCATGCATAATTGTCATGTGATTCTTTAATTTATTTCTTGTAGGAGTTTCATATGGACATAACGGACATGTGAGCTTCTGCAGGGCAGGATTCACAGGAGCGCGACATACAGTTACAATTTTTTTCCTTATCGGTTTTTTCAGTACAGGCCGTTGCATTGCACTCGCGTGTTCCTCGTAATGCACTGTCATTATTTTTTTGATTGTTAGTATGCACTTTCGTCCACAACGACAAAAATATTTGACTGCAGTCACAGATTCTAAAAAAAATAATAATCGATAATAATTAAGTATGTTTTTAGATGATAAAACAAAAAAAATCATTAAAATATCCGAACAATCAAAGTTCGCTTTTTTATTGAACCAATTGATGTTTAGTATCATATTCCTGGACGGAAAATTATACTTCTAAAAACAGAATTAGCTTTCCTGCTATAGACTACATATTATCAGCTATTTTGAGGGTGTTGAAATTTCATATGACTTTTTAAACTATCCCTTCTGTGTGACCTATATGAGCAATAAGGGCATTGGTAGTTTTTATTTGTTTCATGTTCCTTCATGTGTCTATTCAAACTTGATTTGAGAGTATATCCCCGTCCACAGTGACAAAAATGTTTCAACTTATGCTCTAAAAAACAACATATAACAACCTTGAAAAGGGATTACATACAGTCTCTCAAATAAGAATATGTCCGCGATAATTCATTTGTATTCATTGTAACCTTTGTATACGACGCATTTTAGTAAAAGTATCAGTGGATTCCGCATAACACTACATTCAGGAAATATATTATATTAAAAAGGAATAGAGGTAGAAAGTGAAGAAGAGAATATTGGAAGAGTAGGTTTTAGAATAAATAGAAAAATAGCTGCAAACGTAATAACATATAACGCAATATCAAATGGGTAGCCTATGTTGTACTAAAGATAACAAAACACTGTAAAATTGAAATAATTCAGGTGTATGCCCCAACAACATCATACGATGATGATTCAGTAGAAATAAGAAATGCCACCGGATGGGATCGTTGTCATTTTACATTGGTGATAGGCGATTTCAACGCCATGGTAGGCGGTCAGGTTGACGCAAGTGAAATTAAAATAGGTAAATTCGGTTTAGGAACAAGGAATGAACGTGGTCAACTGTTAATAAACTTCTTAGAACAATAACAATTATTGGCTACGAACACCTTTTACTACAAAAAATCACATAGAAAATGGCCATTGGTAAGTCCAAACGGAGTGGTAAAAAATGAAATAGACTACATATTATCATCAAAAAAAAATATAGTAAAGGATGTAATAGTTATAAATATGACAAACACGGGAAGTGGCCACAGAATAATCCGAGGAAGAATAGAAATAAACGAACACATAGAAAGAAAAAAAAATCATAAGAAGAAAGAAACCAGAAATTGATACACATCTTAAAAGTAAAGAAAGCGAAATATTAAAATGAAATAAGAAAGGAATTAACTAGATGATCTTGATAACAAAAACATAAACGAAATTAATGAAACACTGGCGAATATCTTGGTGATAACAGGAGAGCAAATAGCTAGAAAGCAGAGCAACAAAACAAAAATATGGAGCATAAAAACGGAAGAACTATTTGAAGAAAGACGTAAACTGCTAACCCAGGGAAAGAGAAATACTATTCAGTTCGTAGAACTAACAAAACCCTTAAAAAGTCCATTAAAGAAGATGGAAGGTAACTGTTAGAGACGAAGATAGAAAAAATTGTAGAACAGAACAAAAACATGAAAGCACTCTGACAAAGCCTAGGAAAGACTACAATACATCCAATAAATGGATGAAAATGGAGAAGATGTGAAAGATCGAGAAAAAATAACACACATGATTCAAACATACTATCAGCACTTGTATGAACCTGCCCACCAAATGATCTCAAAGAACGTCGGAACAGAAAGATAATCAATGTTAACTCTACACCAGAGATAACAGATGAAGAAATATTAACAACACCAAAAACTATGAAAAACAATAAAACACCAGGACCTGACAGTATTAACAGAATTAATGAAAGAAGGAGGAGAATATAACTTAAAGTTGTACCTGGTATTTATTGATTATCAAAAGGCTTTTGATAGTATCGAGAGTTGGGCCGTCGAAAAAGCCTTGTATAATAGCAGAATAGACTATAGATAAACTGAGCTCTTAAGAACAATTAACAACAAAGCTCAAGTGATGATGAACACGGATAGTAAAACAAATCCAACACCTATCAAACGCGGAGTAAGACAGGGAGATTCTATGAGCCCAAACCTATTTATAGCAGCGTTAGAAGAAGTTTTCAAGGAACTCGTACGGGAAAAAAAAAGGGGATCAGTATAAATGGACACAAGTTAAATTATCTACGTTATGCTGATGATGTAGTGCTAATATCAGATAATTTTGATAACATACAGGAAATGATTACTGAACTACAAAACAAATCAGAGAGGGTAGGACTACTGCTGAATAAAGACAAGACAAAAGCTATGACAAACGAAGACAGTCCACAAGGCTTGAGAATAGAGGACAGAACACTTGAATACGGAGATGAATACGTCTACCTAGGGCAAGTAATAAAGTGTGGAAAAGCAAATCGAACAGCACAAGTACAGAGAAGAATCAGACTAGCATGGGCAGTATTTGGCAAACAAAGGAAAATACTAACCAACAAAAGAATTCTTCTGAAACTAAGAAAGATGGTATTCGATCAATGCATTCTACCGGTTCTCACCTACGCGGCCCAGACATGAACATTGACTAGGAAAATGATGGACCAACTGAGTAAAACACAGAGAGCAATGAAACGCCAGATGCTGAATATAAGATTACAAGACAGAATCAGAAACGAAAGTGTAAGACAAAAGACCAAAGTGATAAACGTAAAAGAGATGGGCCGGTCACACAATGAGACAACCAGATGAGAGATGGAATAAAAGAATTGAAGAATGGAGGCCATCGTTAGGACAAAGATCCAGAGGAAGGGCCCAAACAAAATGGAAACATCACCTGAAAAGAACGGAGGATTTAGGATGGATCGGAAAGACGCAGATTCGAGAAGGATGGAAAAAGGAAGGGGAGGCCTATGTTTAACACTGGATGGAAGAAGGCTTATTAGATAGATATATAGATAGTTCAGTCGATTCCAAACTTTCGTCGAAACCACGTAAAGTCCAAAATGAGTCACTTGTTTGCGCGTCGGTTTGAGGCAGTCTTTCTTTGTTCCCATTCAAAGGAGCCTAAAATGACACATTTCGCGGCCTCGAAATATATTAAACAGTCGGTATCGTTTGTGAAAAAGTGGGTAAATAATTTTAATGAGACGAAAAATGTCGACTACTTGCCGAAAGCCGAAAAGCGAATCGTCCCTTTGTTCTCACGGGGCCCGAAATTGACGTTGCGTCAAGAATGTAAAATTCCGACGCACGTTGAAGAAACCTTTGCTGGGCGAAAATCACGTCTCGAAGCGGCTCGCTTGGGCCCCCCGATAAGATACTAGAGTGACCCTCACAATCGTTGGACGCAAACCTTATTGAAAACGTTTGGTATCTTGTAAAGATAAAGCTCAGAGGAAAGACTCAGAGTCTTTTCTCTGACTCAGTTGTCTTGCGAAATTTGAAAAATTTGCAGGATATGAAGAAAATCTCGTCGACAGCACTTACTAAGGTAATTGCGCCGTGGTTAGCACACCAAGGAATACATTAGTGGCAAAAAATGTCCTCGAAAAATATTTTTTTCAAGAATACGAGCAGTCGCGTTCTTACTTGATAAACTGTAGAACATGCCCAAAATTTATTTATTTTTATAGAACAAGTTATAATTGTGGGCGTCATTTAAAATCGCCCGGGGAAATATGTTTAGAATAAATTAATAATTTTAATATAACCAAATAAAAATGCGGCGTACTTTGGTCGATTTATTTTTCAAAAATATTCAACAGTCCAAGATCAGGTTTATGACTGTGGATGATATGCACCCTGAGACAATCAGATCTAAAAGATTTGTATTCGCAGTACGGACAGTGATGTCCCTTTTCTTTTCCACACTCCCTTTTGTGACGGTAGTAGTTGGTTCTTTTGGTATAGGCTTTCATGCACTTTTTGCAAACAAATTTGTCGTCGATACGGACATATGAGGCTAAAAATAATAAAAATTATTATATTATAATATATAATATATCTAAAAATAATTATTAAATTATAAATATATAAAATGTTTAAAAATATAACGAGAAAAATGAAACGCAAACTTCAATATAATTAGTGATCTGAAACGGAACGACGAAACCACAACGAACGATAGAGAAGGCATCGTTCAAGTTATAACAAATTATTGCACTTTTATGGTGGAAATAGAGTAAAAAAAACATATTGTATACACCGGTTCCAAAGAGATATCTGCAATAGAAACAGATTAAATAAAAATAACCGGTCAAGTGCAAGTTGAACTTGCGCAATTAGTGTTCCGTACGTTGATTGCTTTTAAAATAAAAAAAATTGTTACAGAGGTATAAAATAATCAGTGACTTCACAAAACACACCCCAAATAAGTTTTCAACAAATTTTGTTTCCAATCTTTACTAAAATCTGATGACCTTGAAATTTTTGTTTTTTTATATACCAGGTAAATTATTAAAGGTAAGGCACTCGTGATAATTTTCGTTCAATCTACACCCCGTGGAGAATATTCCAGAATTTTTTCAAAATTTTTTGATAAGTACTTTTCGAGATAAGGCGGGGGACAGCGATTTTTCGCGATTTTTTAAAAATAATACAAAGAAAAGTGCGCGCAAGTATTACATTATATATATATTTTTTACTAGTGTGTTTTCACAAGCTTTCATTTGACACCACACTCGATGACCTAGTAAAAATTTTTTTTTTTCACTTCCGATTTCATCCCCCAAAACTAACCCCTTAAGTCAAAATTTAACTCTCAAAACTACATGGCTCTGATGAGGCCATCAATTCCTATATTATTACCAAATTTCAACTTTCTGTGTAAAATAGTTTCGGAGAAAATCGGGTGTGACAGACAGACAGAGAGACAGACAGACAGACACCGAAGTGATCTTATAAGTGTTCCGTACGGAACACTAAAAAATTGCTTTTTGGGGGAAATAATATTAAATCGTATATAACGTAATAATTCACGAACTTATGAAGTTAGGAGAACTAGTGATAAATATTACTAAACCAATTCTAAAAAGAAAGAAAAATACTGCAGAAGGAACAATGCGGTAATTGTATTCCTGCATAACAACAGAAGATAAAGCAGAGTCCAACAATTATAGACCAATAAATCCTCTCTGGTCTGTGACACGTATTCATGAACAGACTAACTTCAGGATTAAAAATAACCGGTCAAGTGCAAGTTGAACTTGCGCAATTAGTGTTCCGTACGTTGATTGCATTTAAAATTAAAAAATTTTGTTACACAGGTATAAAATGATCAGTGACTTCACAAAACACACCCCAAATGAGTTTTCAACCAAGTTTGTTTCCAATCTTTACTGAAATCTGATGACCTTGAAATTTTTGTTTTTTTATATACCAGATAAATTATTAAAGGTAATGCACTCGTGATAATTTTCGTTCAATCTACACCCCGTGGAGACTATTCCAGAATTTTTTCAAAATTTTTTGATAAGTACTTTTCGAGATAAGGCGAAGGGGCAGCGATTTTTCGCGATTTTTTAAAAATAATACAAAGAAATGTGCGCGCAAGTATTACAATACATATATATTTTTTACTCGTGTTTTCACAAGCTTTCATTTGACACCACACTCGATGACCTAGTGAAAAAATTTTTTTTTCACTTCCGATTTCACCCCCCAGAACTAACTCCTTAAGTCAAAATTTAACTCTCAAAACTACATGGCTCTGATGAGGCCATCAATTCCTATATTATTACCAAATTTCAACTTTCTATGTCAAATAGTTTCGGAGAAAATCGGGTGTGATAGACAGACAGACACCGAAGTGATCTTGTAAGTGTTCCGTACGGAACACTAAAAACATATTCGGACGTAAAGTGCTTACAAACATATCGAGGAAAATGCTTCCAAAGAGGGCAAGAACTCCATGTCCCAACGGATAAAGTTATGTTTTTTCTGTATATCTTCAAAACTTTTTGAGTAAATTTTAAAAATCTTTTTTTGATGAGACCATAAGGAGGAGTGTTTTACCACACTCTTTTGTTTAGTGATTCTTGGCATAATTTTACAGAATTAACTTATGATATAAATTGGAATTTAAAAATAGTTAGCGTTAATTTGTATCAAATATATTTTTATTAACCAGCATATTACATTAAAAAACAAATTTATATTTTATTGAATTTACAAATTCAAAAACATCTAACTCTAACAATAACTAAACCTTAATCAAGTAAACCTAACTAAAGATAAACAAATCTTGTTAAAATCCAGAAAAACCGACAACACGATTAAAACTCTCAGGGAGGCTGGAACAACATAATTACATTTTTTTTTTGTTCCACACCTACAAGACTTAACACATCAAAACTGATCTCAATAGCATCTCAATGTATCATATTCATTTTGCGGACGGTACTGCAATCATAGATAACAATTTCGAAGACCTTCAGCCAAACGCTGTTTTTATTGTTTTGCTAATTATTTCTTTATATAGTAAGTACGAGGCATGTTTTTTAAGTAAGTACCGTTTTGGAATTAAAAAAAGACGTGCAAAGATATCGCTATAATTTTATTTTTACATGAAAGCCTGTACCTTAATCTACTTTTCTACATAATTTCCGTGAATATTGAGGCACTTGTCATAACGTGGCACCAGTTTTTGAATACCCTCCTCATAAAATTCTGCCGCCTGACTTGTTAACCACTGTATCACAAATGTTTTGACTTCGTTATAGTCTTGAAGACGCTGACCACCCAGGTGCTTCTTCAAGTGCAGGAACAAATGGTAGTTGCTGGGCGCCAGATCAGGGCTGTATGGAGGATGATCTAGAGTTTCCCATTTAAAAGATTTGATGAGATCTTTGGTCCGATTAGCCACATGTGGACGGGCATTGTCATGCAGCAAAACGATACCCTTACTCAACTTGCCACGTCTTTTGTTCTGGATTGCACGACGCAGATTGTTCAATGTCTCACAATAAGACGCTGCATTGATTGTCTCATTACGAGGCAGAAACTCCACTAGCAATACTCCTTTTCTGTCCCAAAAAACTGTGCACATGATTTTGCGGGCAGAAATTGTTTGCTTAAACTTCACTTTTTTGGGTGATGATGAATGTCGCCATTCCATGGATTGTTGTTTCGATTCTGGTGTGACGTAGGCCACCCATGTTTCGTCACCAGTAACAATTTGGTCTAAAAAATGTTCACCTTCATTGTGGTACCGCTCAAGGAAAGTCAATGCACTGCCTAAACGTTGGGTTTTGTGCAAATCCGTCAACATTTTTGGAACCCAACGTGAACACAATTTCCGGTAATTCAAGTTCTCGGTCACAATGCGATACAAAACACTACGAGAATATTGAGGAAAGCAGTCGCACAATGATGAAATTGTAAAGCGTCTGTTTTCTCTCACCTTTTCGTCCACTTTCTGCACCAAATCTTCATTAACGACCGAAGGACGCCCACTCCGTTCTTCATCATGCACATTTGTGCGGCCATCTTTAAATGCTCTCACCCATTTCCTTACCATTCCATCACTCATAATGTTTTGTCCGTAAACTTCACACACAGATCTCACGATGAATATCGATCGGTTTTACGCCTTTAGCACTAAGAAATCGTATAACAGCCCGTACTTCACAATCGGCGGGACTCACGATTGTCGGAGGCATCTTAAACACTCAGTAAACAACGTATACAATGAAGAATCAGACTGTAATGGCGTCAGTGCGTAGACATGAGATGTAGGTTACCAGCGCGCATGCGCGGAACGCCGACCGTATCGCTGCGGCGGCGGAATCGCAAAACGGTACTTACTTAAAAAACATGCCCCGTATATGACTATCCTTTTTGCTCAATACAAGTTATATTAATAACAAGAAAATGAGTTATGGCCCGACGATAATGAGCATCCATTATATTTTGTATTTGATACCTATAAAAATGCAAATAGGACCAAATTCTTTTTGGAAAAAGTATATGAACAAATGAAGCTAGGAATGTTTGTTTACATCTGAAATTTTTGACTGAGATACTTACAGAAATTGTGCTTCTTGGGATTAGATTGCGTTAAATTAGAGTGACTTTTCGACGTTTCATCTACGATTGAACGAGGTAAATTCAGGGAAATTTACTCCTCAAGATTAGAACATGAATTCAACAACAATATGTATCTAGTCGATTAGTAGGAGTGTATACCACTATATATCAGTCGCTGAGAGAGGCGATAAAAGAGAGTGATCAAGAGTCAAGTAGAAGAAAGACAGCGACATTAGAGAAAGGCTGTTATCCTTACTTTACACACCTAGCTTAGGCTACGTTTAGTTGAATTGATAGTAGTTTATTATATCATCAAGCAAAACCGAACGTTTGTTTTACTATATCTTCTTGGTAATTTTAACATACGAGGATTGTATAAGTACCTGACCTTGGCTAGAGATGGGGCTACTATTTAAAAAAATATATTTTTCGTAAATTTAACCTTTCACAAAAATCGTGTCCAATTTTCAAGTCCAGGACGTTCAAATGAGGTCATCACATCAGAAATGATTAAAAAATTCCATGATATAGTGATAAACGATTGGAGAGTGAAAGTGGATGAGATTGATGAGACTGTGGGCATCTCAATTGAATGGGTGCAGAACCTTTTAACAACTCTTTTGAATATGAGAAAGCTAAAGAAAAGTTAAAAAACATCAAAGAAACATTACTGACTTTGTAAAAAAAGTATAGTTTGCATATTTTGGTGTAGAAATCGGTAACCAAGAAAAATATTGGGCTCCTCACAAAGTATGTTATGTTTGTGTCGAGGATCTTAGGAAATGGTATAAGAAAGAAAAGAAAGCTTTTAGATTTGCAGTACCCATGGTATGGAGAGAGCAAGAAAATTATTCAAATGATTGTTATTTTTACATCGTTGATGTTTCTGAATATAACTACAAAAATAAGAAAGTAATTGTCTATCCTAACTTTACTTCAGCTAATCGGCCGGTAGGACATGGACCGAGCATTGCTGTCCCTGAGCCACCTCAGTCTATTGATGACGTTTTACAGTCCAGTCCCGAATTCAATGAAGATCGACCGGATGATGATGAGAGTTTCAATATTCTCTAGAAAATTTAAGACCAGAGATGTTTACACAAGCTGAGTTAAGTGATTTAGTAAGAGATTTGGGTTTGACTAAGGAAAAAGCAAGATTGCTTGTTTCTAAGCTGAAAGAAAAACATTGAAATCTGGAATATCTATTTACCATTATAGAACAAGAGTTCAACAGTTTGCTCAGTTTTTCAAGCAGGAAGAGGATTTAATTTATTTCATTTCATTTCAAATTCAGTAATTTAATCGATGTCATATTGTGAGAGAACTCTCGGTGAAACAAAAAAACTGATACCAGATACGGTTTCAGCACTAAAAAATACATAACACTGTATGATGTACTGGTTTAAAAAGTTTTTGTTGGCCGGTGTAATTGACAATAAACACGCACGTGTATCAACTTCTAAAGAATATTTGGCGATGTTAAAGCATAATCGGAATGATTTTTGGCATCGATTCATAACTGTTGATAAAACATGGATTAATCACAGTACACCAGAGACCAAACAATAGTGCAAACAGTGGGTTTTCCGTTGCGAACCTGCGTCAAGAGTATTATGTCAACTTAAAGAATCGTTTCAACCATGACGTGAAGAAAAAAGAAGACTAGTTGAAAAATAAAATAAATTTTACATATAAAAATGTTTTTTTTTCATGTCAAGGCCAGGTAGTTATCATACAATCCTTGTACAACAAATATTACGTTAGTATATTTTTTCCAATCTAACTTCAGGTTTTTTATAAAACTCTTTTCTGTTGGCCTTTTCAGTCAAAGTTCCTGTAATAGTTCTATTGAACTTTTGTGATTCATCAACGTCTCTAAATTGATGTAATAGACGTTTTTTGGTTTGCAAACTTTTAATCGTTGAGACTACTCTCTCAAAACTTTTTGAGGAATTACACAATTTTACCAAAAAATCCCATTTTTGCATTATTCTTACACTTGCTTTCATTCTCAGTTTCTATAAGTATTTGCTAAAAATATTTTTTCGATAAGCTTTCATACAATATTACATCTCATAAAAAATAAGGCACTTTCATTATCCCAAATAAATATTTTTAAACACGTCCATTTAAACTCGGGCAATTTTGTGGGACGAGTCTCACTCAGCTAGTTGACGCGCAGTAGGTAGAAAAAAAAACATTACCGTTCAAAAATCCCTACAGACCTCAAATTTCATCGGATCACCATATTTTTTTTTAAAAATCATCATAGGGAAATTTAGAAAAGAACTGTTGTGCCATATTTTGGAAAGATATATTTTAAATAGCCATTTTTCGCAAATACTGTGATAAAAAATTGACCAGTCTGAGAAAAAAAAATTCTATTGACTTTACTTTTGACCAGACCTGTATTCCTACGTATTTTTGGGCATTAAATCCAAATATGATATCCGATTTGCTAATAAACCTATTGAATTCGACTAATGGTCCAAAAACGGCCTCAAAATGATCAAATGTCGTCAAGTTAACAGTAATAACGAGACACACATATTCCGATATATTTTTAGTTACTGAATCCAAATATGATGTCCCGAAGTGCGCCTGATATTCGGCTGGCTTTGTTTGCTTGGTTCTTCACTTCATTTGTTCTATTTTGGCATGAGGTGATTTGTATGCCTAGGTAGTTAAATGACATGACTTTTTCTATTGTTTTGTTTTCCAGAGCAAGTTTGCATCTTATTGGCTCTTTAGATATGACGAGGGTTTTGGTTTTTGTGTTGGATACCTGCATGTTGAGGGCTTTAGCTTTTGTGTAGAATGAGTGCAGAAGCCGCTGTAAGTCGTCTTCGTTCTCTGCCACGATCACAGCGTCGTCTGCATAACAGACAATGTTGATTTTACCCGTTGTAAGTGAATATCCTTCCTCCATGTCTCTGATATGGGTTATTATCTCGTCCATTATTAAGTTGAACAGTTGCGGGCTTAAAGAGTCCCCTGTCGGATTCCGGTTGGTGTTTGTATTTCCTCTGTCAGTCTTTGATTAACTAAGATGTGAGTGCCTGTATTGTGGTATAGTTGTCTAATGATGTCTATTATGTTTTTTGGCACGTGTTTTCTTTTTAGGATATCAACTACGTGTTTTAGTCTTACTCTGTGAGGTCTATAAAGCACATAAATGCGGATTTTCCGTATTCTATGGCCTTATCTACTACTTGTCTGACTATGAAGATGGCATCTACGGTTGACCTATTTTTTCTGAAGCCTTGTTGTTCTTCCGATATGTTTTCATGCTCACTTATTATTGCTTCTATGATCTTTGTAAAGAGCTTCATGGTTGAACTTAACAGAGTTATACCTCTATAGTTTTCTGGTAATTTCTGGTCTCCTTTCTTGAATATAGGAATGGTTATGCTTTTTCTCCATTCATTAGGGACTTCTTTGGTTGATATTATTTTATTGATGTAAGTTCTGCCATTAATTGTTGCCCTCCATATTTCAGTAACTCATTTGGTATGTTATCTAGCACAATACCTTTATGAATAAAAAGGTAAAAGTAAGGATATACAAAACATGTGTCAGACCCACACTAACATACGCTATGGAAACAAGAGCAGACAATAAAAGAACAAAAAGCATTCTTCGAACAACAGAGATGAAAATACTTAGAAACATTTCAGGATATACACTAAGATATAGGAAAAGAAAAACAGACATAAAACATGAATGCGAAGTGGAAGACATAATCAGATGGGGACGTAAACGTAGAAGAGCTTGGAGAGATCACGTGGAGAGAATGACTGAGGAGAGACTAGCGAGAATCGCGCGAGATGGTAAACCACGGACACGACGGCCCCTGGGAAGACCTCCAAAGAGATGGCTCGAATCATGGACATCAACATCTCAAGAAAACTGATGAGTTGGAAACTACAGGCCTGGGGCCTACAGTACGTGGAAGAAGAAGAAGAAGAAGAATCCAAATATGATATCTGATTTGCTAGTACACCTATTGATTTCGAATTAAGGTCTAAAAAATTGCCTCATAATGGTCAAAAGTGGTTAACTCAAGAAATATATTTCGATGTATTTTCAGTCACTGAATCCCAATATTATAAAAGGGGCTAGATATGTTATATCGGCATAATATTGGTCACTAAATTCAAATCTAACGTCTAATTTGCTCATGTATCTATACGATTTCAAGGTTATAAAGGACCATCAAATATATATATAACGAGCCCTAAGTCTAACATAACCTAGCGGAATAAATCATAAAAAAGGAGAAGAGGAGAGACTTTTTATATCTGGTTGTCATATAAAACTTTATTGTAGGTGACGGGCTAAGATATGAATTAATAAACAAAAAAATTTTAAGACACATAATCCACTTAAATTTGTTCTAAGAATTCAAATTTAATATTGTTTTTGGAAAATTTCAATAAGAAAAGCGAAAAATTGAAAAAAAAATGTTATAACTTGCATAAGAATGAATAATTTACATAATATTGTTCTCTGGCAATTAAGATGCCCATGAAAATATATAAGACAGATACATATGATAAAGCAAAATGATATTTTAAATTTTTAAGTCATCTTTTCTTTAGAAATTTTTATTAGTGTACATTTACGGCGATTTTAATTTGTCAACTCGTAACACGTAGGCTAAAAAGTTTTTTGTCTTACACATAGATGTCGCCCTTTTTTTAAAAAAAAACATAGTTTTTAGTATCAACCTTCAGACGATAGGTGTCAAAATTTCATGACATTTCGACGATTAGTTTACAAGTTAAAGTGGTTATAAGTTGACGCTACTTTTGATATTTTCAAAATAATGGACAAAATTGAATTTCGTGTGTTGATTAAACACTGTTTTTGATGGGAAAAATATCGTTCAAGCAAAGTAATGGGTTGATAAGTGTTATGGGAAATCACTCATCATTTACTAATATGCTGAATTTAATCGCGGTCGTACAGACAGAAATGATGCTGAACGCTCTGGACGCTCAAATGAGGTGGTTACATCGAAAAACATCAAAAATCCACAAAATTGTTTTGGATAACTGTAAAGTGAAATTGCGTGAGATAGCTGACACCCTAAAGATATCAAAGGAACGTGTTAATCATATTTGGCATGAACATTTGGGCATGAGAAAGCTCTCTTCGAAATGGGTACCGCGTTTGCTCACAGTGGACCAAAAACAACAATGTGTTGATGATTCTGAGCGCTGTTTGGACTTGTTTAAGCACAATAAAAAGGATTTTTTCATGCGATATGTGACAATGGATGAAACATGGATCCACCACTACACACCGGAATCAAATCGGTAGTCAGCTGAGTGGACATCAGCCGGTGAAAGCCGCCCAAAGCGACCAAAGACACAACAGTTGGCTGGGAAGGTTTTGGCCTCTGTATTTTGGGATTCGCATGGAATAATTTTCATCGACTATGCTGAGAAGGGGAAAACCATCAATAGCGAATACTATATAAAGTTATTAGTGCCTTTGAAGGCAGAAATCGCAAATAAACGGACCCAAATGAACAAGAAAAAAGTGCTCTTTCATCAAAACAATGCACTATGTCACGAATCAATGGTTACGATGGCAAAATTGCATGAATTGAAGTTCGAATTGCTTCCTCATCCACCGTATTCTCCAGATTTGGCCTCCAACGACTATTATCTATTATCTATTCGCAGACCTCAAAAAAATGCTCTCCGAAACTGAGGTCTATTTTGAAAGCAAAGACAAATCCTTCTACAAAAAAGGTATAGAAATGTTAGAAAAGCATTGGACTAATTGTATCCGTCTTGAAGGAGACTGTATTGATGAATAAAGTCGAATTTTGCAAAAAAAAAAATGTGTTTTAAGTAGCTAGACCAAAAACTTTTCAGCCTACGTGTTATAAGCTAAGTGAGTTGTTTACTGACCTTCAAAGTTGTATTTTAATAACTAAAAAAAATTACTGAAACCTGTTTTTTAGGCGTTAAAATTTTCAATCTCATAAAAATATTCTTTGTCATTTTTATTCTTTCGTCAATAAAAATTTTTTTTAGTTTTGTTAATATGGATGTTACTTATAAAAGTTTATGTGATTTTTTATTTGATGACAGTGATGCAAGGGAAAAAGATTTAGCTTTGTACATAAAAAATAGTTATAAGGGAGAGTCTCCATTGTCTAGTGTTATTGAAAAAAAATTGAATAGTTAATCAATAGTATTTTTTTTCTCGTATTGATCAATTTTTTATCACAGTATTTGCGTAAAAGGGCCATTTAAAATATGTACAGTGGCGAACAAAGTTATAGAAACATTTTCTTAGTCAAAAATATGAAATACTATCCTTTAGGAATAAAAAAATTAGTCTTGTTTTGTTGACAATTTCTTTATTGAATTTTATTATTGACTATGAAAACTTTGTTTATAAGGTTTTTAAGAAACGCGTTTTGTCCTTATCGAAAGCATAGAAATCATTTTATCATTATGCTTTAAGAGTACGTTATTGTTGATACGAAGTAATTTAGTAGCATTGTTTAAGAGTGCGGTTTTTGTCAAAATGCAAATATTACAGTTCAGATCTGAAACACAAAAATTATTTCTCTGTATCAAAGTGGAAAGAAGCAAACTGAAATAGCAAAATCTTTAAACATGCATAGAGGCACTGTCAGCAAAATTGCTAAGAAGTTCTAGAGAAGGGGCACTGTTGATCCGGCATTTAAAAGTGGTAGACCTCGAAAAACAAGTAAGAGAGTAGACAAAATTATAATTCGAAAAGTGAAAAATGATCCAAGAAAACTGCTGTTGATATTAATAAGAGAACTAAGGCAGGAATATCAGGGTGTATTGGTGTCAGACTATTAGGCGTCGTCTGTTATTGAAAATCTTCATGGTAGGCGTGCTGTTAAAAAGCCACTCCTTACAAAGCGTTACAGAATAGAGAGATTGAAATTTGCCAAGGAACATGAAGACTGGACTCAAAATCAGTGCCTCTAGTAATCTTTAGTGACAAAAGTAGGTTCAATCTCTTTGGAAGTGATTCTACTGGTTATGTAAGAAGACCAGTTGATCTAAGATATGACCCAAAGTACCTTGTCTCTACTGTCAAACATGGCGGTGAAAATATTATGGTATGAGGTTGTTTTCGGCGGTCTGGTACGGGTCCATTGGCAAAAATAAATGGTAGAATGGATGCTCAAATGTATCTTGAGATATTGGAAAATAATTTGGTTCCTTATGAAGAAGATTTGCCACTGTCATGGATTTTTTAACAAGACAATGACCGAAAACACACATCTCACATGGCCAAGAATTGATTTTCTGAACAAAAGATTCGGGTGATGCGCTGGCCTTCACAATCACCTGATTTGAACCCGATAGAGAATCTTTGGCACTATCTTGATAAACAAATTAGGAAAAAGAATATAAAAAACCGAGAAGAACTTTGGATCGCATTAAAACAAGAATGGGAAAAAATACCACCCGATTTTTGTGCTAGGCTTATTGACTCTATGGGCAGAAGATGTCAAGCAGTGATTGACGCAAAAGGATATCCCACTAAATGTTAAATATTTTCGACATCTTAGTCGTCTTAGTGGAATTTTTATTTTATAACAAAAACGTTTCCATACTTTTGTTTGTGCATAATTTTGTTATGTTAAAAACTAAGCATATTTCTAATAAACAATAACTGTTTTAGTCTTCAAAATGTTTGTTAGCGTGTACACGATTAATAAATAAATATTTTAATTGTAAACGGTTTAAATGTTAAGACTAGAGATGCAAATTTAAATGTTTCCATACTTTTGTTCGCCACTGTATATTATTTCCAAAATATGGCTTGACAGTTCTTTTCTAAATTTTCTTACGATGATTTAAAAAAAAATATATGGTGATCCCATGAAATTTGAAGTCTGTAAGGATTTTTAACAGTAATGTTTTTTTCTACCCACTACGACGGTAGTTAATGGCTTGTTTAATAAGTGCCACTATTTTTCCATTCCTCAGGATGTTTTTTCATTAAATGCTTCGTTAATACGTTATTCCTATAAGTCCTATAAGGACAAAGGGAGCAAGCAAACTGTGGGTTCTTTCCACACTCATACACTTGATGTCGTTTCAGATTTTTTCTTTGCGTATATATCCTGCCGCAGTCATCACATTTGAATGAGTCTCTTTTCGAATTATCGCTATTGTCACCTGTCATGCAAGCGTCAATGTGACGAAAATAGTTCGCTTTGGAGAATGTTTTACAGCAATTGTTACAGATGTAAAATCCGTTGATTAAAGTGTATGTGCCGTGACGGGATACTGCAACATCTAAAAAAAAATACAGGTCATGCATGATAGTAATCAAATACAAAAAGTAAGATAAATAAGTGTTTATTTACAAGCATACAATTGACCTATACAATTGACATCAACAATCAATTGTAAGTGTTAAAAAAATCGGCTAAGTGCAAGTCGGACTTGCGCAATTAATGTTTCGTACCATGATGGTTTTTAAAATAAAAAATTTTGTTACGGAGGTATATGTTAAAATGATCAGTGACTTCACAAAATACACTTTAAAAGAGTTTTCAAAAATCAGTATCTAGGATTCACACATAAACTTGTTTGTGATGGTTAAAAAGACCTTCTACAACGTGAGCTTTTATATCATTAGGAAAATTGTAAAATACATTGTCTGTCAAGGTTCTTTTTCTAGTAGAACTAGTTGAAACAAGAGGGCGACTCGAAATTTTGACCTGTCGACTAACCATCTGCCTAGTTGTTCATTTTATCGAACCAGTCGAATAAAAGACTTTAATGTTGATTTTGCGGCCGCAGTGCCCTGGAATGCCCAGATAAGGCCCAAAATGCTACATCTAAAAATGGTTTAACTGTTGTTTAACCAAAACATTTGTTGACACTAAAAAAGTCGAGCGCCCCAAAGGGCAGACGCCACCAAGACCGGACCCAGCCTTAGGGCCTAAAAACATCGATCCAAAAATGGACTGTCATAAAATAACAGGGCATCTGCAAAAGGCAGACGTCGCCAATACTGGACCCCCTTTTTCAGCCAAAAACGGTCGTTTTCGCATAAATAAGACCGTAAGTCCAAAGTTTTAAGTCCTATGCGTCTGCCCAAGTTATTTTTGGAAAATTTAGGCCTTATTAAAATATTATGAGGACAGACGTCTCGCTTGTACCCAAACAAGCCAAGGCATTTTTAAAGTTTAAAAAAAATCAAAATTCTGATAGTATAGACGCTATTATGCAAACTCGTTATAAATGGAAAACTAGAAAGAGCCATGAGATTTAGTCGCGAACAAAAACCATTAGATGCGAGCTTACTAAAGGAGCACAAAGAAGATTATAAGAGACAACTAACACAACAATTAACAAAGCTCATCACAGCTTCATGAGCTGAAATGAATGGAAGACTGACAAAATTGATAAAAGAAACGGCAGCAAACCACATGACATTAAAGGAACAAACAAAGGATAAATTGACACAAAAAACAAAATAACTACTGGAGAAACGGAGAGAACTAATAAGGTCGAATAAAAGAAATACGGTGGAATATGCTGAAATCAACAGAACTGCAAAACAGGATATTAGAGAATACCAGGAGAAATGGATAGAAGAACTGATACAACAGAATATGGGTTTGAATATATTCAGAAAGGAAAACTCACACAGAAGGGAGATTAACAACAATGGAAACCCTATGGAAGAAAAACCCCAAATACTTAAAGTGATCTAAGAAGATCAAGAGAGGACAACCGAAGGATACTTAATATCGGTTTCGAAGATCTACCAGACATCGAAACTGAAGAAATTGAAAAAGCCATTAACCAAATTAAAAATGGAAGAGCAGCAGGAGAAGACGACATCCTGCCGAAAATGCTAAAAGAGGGAGGACCGCGATTAATCAAAGAGCTTAAAAAACTCTTCATTAAATGTCTTATCGAAGGAGTGATACCAACAAATTGAGAACCTGCCATAGTTATATTGATATACAAAAAAGGAGATCCTAGCAATTTGGCGAACTATAGACCAATAAGTCTTCTATCGCAAATATACAAACTATTCATGAGAATAATCACAAACCAGTTAGACAAGAAGTTTGAAAATTACCAAACCTAAAGAACAAGCAGGCTTCCGATAAAGATTTAGGACAATTGAACATCTACACACCATCAGACAACTTATAAAAAAGGTAACTGAATACAATATCACATCCTGGATGGCACTTGTCGACTTCCTAAAAGCCTTTGACACAGTGGAATACTGGGCAATTGAGAAAGCGATGAAAAACGCAAGAGTCGATCAAAGGTATATTAAAATATTGACAAAAATCAATGAACAATCAACATTGAAAGTGAGATTACACGAGAATACCAAAATATTCACCCTGGTACTAGAAGATATCTTCAAGAGTCTTCACTGGGAGAACAGGGGACATATCCGGAGAGAGGCTCAACAACTTGAGATTTGCTGAAAATAAAATCGAATTGAAAAAAAAAAAATACTCCAAAAATTACAAACTGAAGCAAAAAAGATCGGTTTAGAGATGAACATCATAAAAACTAAATTCATGACGAACGAACAAACAACCGTTAATGACGTAATATCCATACACGGACAAGGGGAAAGGGTGGATTCATATGTATATTTGGGACAGGAAGTGACACTCGGAAAACTGAATCAAGAACTTGAAGTCAATCGAAGGATACGCCTGGGATGGGCGGCTAAAATGAAGCAAGTCTTTCAGTCCAGACTGCCTTAAAAGTATATAACGAATGCATACTACGAGTAACAACATATGGTAGCGAAACTTGGGTTTTGACTAGGAAAATACGAGGCATGTTTTTTAAGTAAGTACCGTTTTGGAATTAAAAAAAGACGTGCAAAGATATCGCTATAATTTTATTTTTACATGAAAGCCTGTACCTTAATCTACTTTTCTACATAATTTCCGTGAATATTGAGGCACTTCTCATAACGTGGCACCAGTTTTTGAATACCCTCCTCATAAAATTCTGCCGCCTGACTTGTTAACCACTGTATCACAAATGTTTTGACTTCGTTATCGTCTTGAAGACGCTGACCACCCAGGTGCTTCTTTAAGTGCAGGAACAAATGGTAGTCGCTGGGCGCCAGATCAGGGCTGTATGGAGGATGATCTAGAGTTTCCCATTTAAAAGATTTGATGAGATCTTTGGTCCGATTAGCCACATGTGGACGGGCATTGTCATGCAGCAAAACGATACCCTTACTCAACTTGCCACGTCTTTTGTTCTGGATTGCACGACGCAGATTGTTCAATGTCTCACAATAAGACGCTGCATTGATTGTCTCATTACGAGGCAGAAACTCCACTAGCAATACTCCTTTTCTGTCCCAAAAAACTGTGCACATGATTTTACGGGCAGAAATTGTTTGCTTAAACTTCACTTTTTTGGGTGATGATGAATGTCGCCATTCCATGGATTGTTGTTTCGATTCTGGTGTAACGTAGGCCACCCATGTTTCGTCACCAGTAACAATTTGGTCTAAAAAATGTTCACCTTCATTGTGGTACCGCTCAAGGAAAGTCAATGCACTGCCTAAACGTTGGGTTTTGTGCAAATCCGTCAACATTTTTGGAACCCAACGTGAACACAATTTCCGGTAATTCAAGTTCTCGGTCACAATGCGATACAAAACACTACGAGAATATTGAGGAAAGCAGTCGCACAATGATGAAATTGTAAAGCGTCTGTTTTCTCTCACCTTTTCGTCCACTTTCTGCACCAAATCTTCATTAACGACCGAAGGACGCCCACACTTCTGGCGCCCTACTCCGTTCTTCATCATGCACATTTGTGCGGCCATCTTTAAATGCTCTCACCCATTTCCTTACCATTCCATCACTCATAATGTTTTGTCCGTAAACTTCACAGATCTCACGATGAATATCGATCGGTTTTACGCCTTTAGCACTAAGAAATCGTATAACAGCCCGTACTTCACAATCGGCGGGACTCACGATTGTCGGAGGCATCTTAAACACTCGGTAAACAACGTATACAATGAAGAATCAGACTGTAATGGCGTCAGTGCGTAGACATGAGATGTAGGTTACCAGCGCGCATGCGCGGAAACGCCGACCGTATCGCTGCGGCGGCGGAATCGCAAAACGGTACTTACTTAAAAAACATGCCTCGTAATTAGAAAATTGCATGTTCATCAGGGGACAATTGAAAGGAAAAACCTAGGTATATCACTTAAGGATTACAAATCAAACGATTGGATCAGGAAAAAAACAGGGCTCCACGACATAATTGAGATATCTTCCCTCAAGTGGAACTGGGCTGGCTATGTTGCTAGAAATACTGGTGACTGGAGCGGAAAAGTGACCAGATAAAGACCATGGGGGGGGGGGGGGGGAAAGAAGTACTGGCAGACCTCAACGACGATATTAAAAGATCAGCAGGGCTCAATTGGTATCAAATTGGTCAAAACGGGGACATATGGAAGCACATGAGAGAGGCCGCTATTATAGATTCTACATAAAATTCGTACCGGATGACTGAAATTGTTATATTTTTGATATTTTTTGATCCGTAGAATCCGAATTTGCCATTCTCGAGGCCCCATAGTGGTCAGGCCTTTCGCCATGGGCCTGAAAATCCTTTTTTTATGCAATTTCTGGGACAGCCTATCAATTGGGACGGTAAATTGACCATTTTCATGTATAATAGAATTCGTGGTATTCGAAACAACTAGTCCCAGTGAACAAAATCGTTTGGGTCTATTGCTATGGGTCCAGTTAGGCTCAAATCGATATTTGTTTGTAATACCAGCTTTCGCATCAAAATAAAAATTTCCGGATTCTTCAAGTATAATTATCTTCGAAAAGGGTTCATTTCCTATTTTCTATGAAATATTATGACGATAATCGCAAGAAATTCATATGATACGTACTTTAAAAAAAAATTTGTGTACATTTTTATTATAGAAAATATACCGGAAAATATTTCTTTTTTAATACACTGTAAAAAAACTTTAGATGAATTTTAGAGTATTTACTTAAAATTACTCGACTCGCCCGATAAAATGAACAACTAGGCAGATAGTTAGTCGACGGGTCAAAGTTTCGGATCGCCCTCTTGGTCTACTTCTAAATTTTCCTGAGACAGCGCGGTTGCATATTTAGGCGATTCTTTAAGTGTGTAATTTCAGTAACATTCAGAACATGAAATTTCACTGTATGTCATGCTCAGAGGTATTCATCATGACCCACCGAAAGTACAGTATAAATTTGATTGATACAGTGTGATTCTTTCGTGTTCCCCAAGCTGAAACTACCGGTCAGTAGACATCATTTTAAATCTGTAGAAACTATAGAATTCGTTGGCTTCTTTGAAAGCAGTACCAAAACCCAAGGGTTTTGAGTATTGCTTTGAAAATTGGAAAAAATGTCGTATGAGTGAGTCGAAGTTCGAAGAGATTGGTTTGAAGAGGATCAAAGTGATTTGGGTGAACAAATAAATAGTTAAACAATTTCTCTAGATTTTAAACACAGTAGTATAAGGAGAACTACATGGAGAAATACACGTATTTAAAGTCAGTCATAAATAAGTACAGTCTTTCAAGTAAGAACATGTCAGCGATACTTAAATTTGGTTGATGCGATTCTAGCGATTCTACAAAAAATCTGTAGAAAATTTGGTTTAAATGTATCCCATAGGATCATTTGATGACATCTTCCTGCTCATGATGTCAAATTCCAAAGCACATTGTAGAAGCCTTTGCTGAAGGAAAATCACGTCGCGATGCGGCTCGCTTGGGCCCATGACAAGATACTAGAGTGGCCCTTACAATCGCCGGACGCCAACCCTATTGAAAACATTTGTCCCTTGTAAAGAGAAAGTCAGAGGAAAGACTCTGAGGACTTCGACTCAGTTATCTAGCGAGATTCGAAAAATTTGGATACCAAATCCGCGCGAGTATACAGAAGATCTCGTCGAGAACATGCCTCGAAGATGCCAAGCGATTATTTATGCACGAGGCGATTGGACAACTTACTAAGGTAATTGCGCCGTTGTTAGCACACCATGGAAAAAAAATGTTCTCGAAACACAGTTTTACAAGAACACAAGCGATCACGTTCTTACTTGACACACTGTACATAGAGTCCCACAAAGAAATTTAAATTGAAAATATTTGTAGTGAAAAAAATCCACTGAGCCTCAAATTAACGATACGAAGAGGTCAAGTAATTATGTTGCCTTTTTTGGAAATCAATTCCGATAAAAGTACTATCACTGATTCTCATATAAAGTAATTTGACATAGAAGATCTAACTTCTTTATTTTAAGGATAAAGTACTGAATAAACTGTAGAGCCAAGTCAACCTACATGGGAAAAAAAAGAAAAATTATTTTTCGGTTGAAACATTTTTTATTTGGTACATACTAATGACCTATATAAAATTATGTACATATCAATGTAAATATTGAACTTTTAAATGGAAAAGGAGTATTCTGGATGTTTTTTGGTGATATGTAAATTTAAGACATTATGTCTATAACATGCGTAGTTACAATACTTGCAAGAAAATCTTGGAGCCTTTTCACATTCATAGTTTTGATGTCTTTTTAGATTTCTCTCCTGTTTATAATGTTTTCCACATTTGGTACAGCAAAATTTGACTACAAAATAAAATAATTAGACAGTGGATTCAAAAAATTCCTAACCTGCTGAGATTACTTTAAAAAAAACAATTATATATATATATATATATATATATATATATATATATATATATATATATATGGCGGCCTGTGGCAAAGTGGCATAGCACTTGCTTGCGGTGCAGAAGGTCTCGAGTTCTAATTCCGGCAGGTCGGTGCACTTATTTATTAATTTATTCAGGTATATTTGGTCTGGCCAGGTAGCAGTTATTTGCAGAATTGCAGCACTACCGCGTTGTCTAAAAAGTGCTATGAAATAAAAAATGTATGTTTCGGTACTTGGACAACTTTGACGGGTATTAGGATATCCTCGCCGATATCCTCAAGATATTAAAAAAGAGTAAAAATCCCTACTCAGGTGGGGAGGTGAACGATAAATAATATATATATATATATATATATATATATATATATATATATATATATATATATATATATATATATATATGTGTGTGTGTGTAATATATACGAGTACATATTACATAAAAAATGTATTAAACACAAAAATAGCTCTGCAACATTGTAAAATAAGGACAATCCTTACTGTACCGAACATAAATTTAGTTGCTGTCTTAATATTTATGTATATAGTAAAGGATGCAGAAAATATGCATTAGCGTGGGGCTCAATTGGGTTACTAACATTTAAATAGCCTGCAACTGCTTTAAAAAATGACGAGAAGGGCTGTTCCGAATTGATGTTGCCAGATTTTGCGAAAATTACGCAGAAATATGAATTCTAAACTTTGCCACGTAAAAGTAGACCAAATTATCAATTTTAGAGGGTCCTGTAGGTTACAGATAAATGACGTTCATTGTTTCTTTTCTCTCTCTCTCTCTCTCTCTCTCTATATATATATATATATATATATATATATATATATATATATATATATATATATATATATATATATATATATATATATATATATATATATATATATATATATATGTAATATATATAATTTAGGAACTTTTTTGTATGCAATCTCTATACATTCTACAAACGCAACACGAATATATATTTGTAGCAGCCACATTAAAGTATAGCATTCAGTCCCCTTCAACTCACAATATATTTTTATAAGTTCCTAAAAAATATATTACATTGAAACAAGTTTAAAGATACCATTATTATAAAAAATTCAAGGCATAAATTAAACAAATTTGACAACTTTAACAAAATTCTAACATTTTCTGAGGTTACGATATGCCCAATGGTATATTAATATGACCGTAATGAAAAAAAGGCTGGTCATATTGGATGCATTTTTAAAATGAGGTTTTCCTGAACTAATTTTTTCAGAATCATTCCGAAGTCCCGAGCGATGAAGCTTATTTTATTAAACTGCCGTAGAGCAAAATAAGTAATTATAGACTATTTTTATTAAAAAATATTTTCGATTTACAACAATTTATCTCAACATAACACTTTACTCTGTTTTCTGCTTCGACATAGCTCACATAACTCCAAGTACTGCATGATAGCTTCACGAGTAACATTCTTGTATTTCAATTTAGCTTCCATTAATATTTTATTTCTTCCACCATGACTGGTTTCCAGATGTAATTCATGTATTATCCTGTGTAAATCGAAATTATTTACGATTGAGAATACAACAGTGTGCTTCATTCTTGAATCGATACATAGAGAGTTACAAAACCACGAATCATTTTCTGATTGTATTATGGACGAGAGAAGTCATCTCTACCATTTCCACAGGTGTATGAGATCAGAACTGGGTCGTCTCTTACAATTTCTCCCTATACTTCGACTCATGAGTAAAGTAAACTGTTAGGTCTCAAAGTTGTAGTTAATTTTTATTTTGCCGTTATCACACCGTGGGTAAAAATCTTCTTTCCTTACCTATATAAATCTTCGTAGCACACATAAAAGCGAATTTTTTCATGTTCGTCGTTTCGATGGGCGATAAGTCTTTCTTCTCCATTGACATCAGTAAAAATGTCAAATTTATGTAATAGTTTGTAATGTTTTGGTTGTTTTGACCTAAGTGTTTTTGCTTCTTTCAGTTCTTGGATGAATTGGAAATACTTTTTACGGACGATGTGCGAGTGATTATCTTGTTTAGTGGCGATTTTCATATCCATGAGTTCGTAAAAACGTTCTAAAAAGATATTTTTTCAAATATTTCAAATTAACAGTAATATTTGTATATATATCAGGTATGAAACAATGAGGAAAGTTGATCTGTAATAGTGCTTTTCTTTAATAATCTCAGTAGTAAGACTTGATGCTTGTTTATTTTATAAAAAAAACTTAAATAACTCCGGCTTCTTTTTTTTGATACAGATAGATGAAAAGCATTAAATTAACAGTAAATTATTCATATGAAACAGTGTGATTGTTATTGAATAGTGGAGTGAATTACCAGGTGTACAAATATGAAATGCGGATTTCAGACAACAGATGGTGCACCAATGCAGTTTGTGCTATAAAGATTTGACACTGCGCCATTTTGTTGTGTCATCAACAAGTGTCAGACGCGCTCGAGTGATAAAGTGGAAAAGTGTGTGCATAGTGTTGTGTTGTGTTCAATATGTCGAAATTTATACCGAACAAAGAGCATTCGCGGACAGCATTAATTTTTTGTTTCCATTTGAAGAAAACTGCTGTTGAATCATACCGATTACTTCGAGAAGCTTATGGTAAACATGCTCCATCGCAAGATCCGTGTGAACGATGGTTTCGGCGTTTCATAAGTGGTGACTTCGATGTTGCAGACAAGGAACGTGGAAAACCGTAGTAGAATTGCAAGCATTGTTGGACGAAGATGATTCGCAAACACAAAAACAACTCGCCGAGCAATAGGGCGTTAGTCAACAAGCTGTTTCCAATCGGCTACGAGAGATGGGAAAGATTCAAAAGACTGGTAGATGGGTACCACATGAGTTGAACGACAGGCAAATGGAAAAGCGTAAAAACACGTGTGACATTTTGCTCGCTCGGTACAAAAGGAAGTCGTTTTTGCATCGTATAGTTACAGGAGATGAAAAGTGGATTTATTTTGAGAATCTCAAGCGCAAAAAATCATGGGTAGACCCAGGCGCACCATCCACATCGACCGCAAGACCGAATCGCTTTGGCAGAAAGACGATGCTCTGTGTTTGGTGGGACCAGAGGGGCGTGGTCTATTATGAGCTGTTAAAACCTGGGGAAACGGTAAATACTAAACGTTACCACCAACAATTGACCGATTTGAACCGTTCGCTGCTTGAAAAAAGGCCAGAATCCCGAAAGAGGCAATACAAAGCCATTTTTTTTCATGACAATGCTCCATCACATACGGCAAAACCAGTTCGCGAGACGTTGGAAGCACTCAGCTGGGAAGTTCTACCCCATGCGGCTTACTCACCAGACTTGGCTTCCTTCCGATTACCACTTGTTTGCATCGATGGGTCACGCACTTGCTGAGCAGCGCTCAGGGGAAGATTTTTACTAGCGTGGTATTCACAAATTGCTCGAATGATGGGAAAAATGTATAACAAGCGATGGAGCATACTTTGAATACTTTTTATCATTCTTCCGAATTTGACATGGTTTTTTTAGGAAAAATCCGCATTTCATACTTGTACACCTGGTATATAGATGGATATTTTTATATATTTTGGATTAAAAGGCGTTCAATTTGTTAAACAAAAGAATAAATTAATTGCGATCTCGTATTAACGCATAAGAAAACTAATCATATACCTATAAAACAAAGGTTCCACAAGGTTTAAAAGCAACAGAAACCAAACAACCTACTTTCGTAACAAGAATTAAATTGTTATATTACATCTAACTCCCTAGAATATTGGGCAGTTATGCTCATGCCAGAATAGACTCAAGATATACCGAACTCCTAAAATTGATATATGAAAATGCGACATTAACGGTTAAATTAAATAAAGGTCGCAAAAAAAGAACCCATAAAAATCAAGAAAAGTGTTAGGCAGGGCGACACAATTTCACCAAAATTGCTTTTACCCTGGCCTTGGAGGATGTATGTAAAAGTCTTGAGTGGGAAGAGAAGGGAATTAAAATCGGTGGCATATATTTACATCACTTGCGATTCGCAGATAATGTAGTACAGATTAGCGAAGACCTAGAAACACTCAAAATCATGATAGAATAACTTAATCAAGCTTTACAGAAACTTGGACTTCAGATAAACATCAAGAAAACAAAACTTCTAAGCCCACAAAACACAAAAATTAAGATCGGCACGGAATACATCGAGAGAGTGGAAGAGTTATATATATTTGGGACATAAGATTAGATTGGATAAGGACAATAAAACAGCGAAAATACCAAGGCGAATTAGTCTCAGCTGGACTGCATTTGTAAAACTGGGATTTATTCTAAAAAACGCCCCTAAAAAGAAAAGTATACGCGAGCTGCATACTTCCAGTAATTACGTATGAGCTGGAAACCATGACCCTTACAAAAAATAGTCTTTGTCGACTCCAATGTACTTAATGGGCGATGGAAGGGTAGATGTTGGGTGAGGTGTTAGTTTACGAGAACAGATTGAAAGCGAGGATATCAGGCGAACAACAAGAATTACAGATATCAGAAAGAGCGGCAAAAGTAAAGTGGCAATGGGCGAGACATGTGGCTGGAACAAATGATGGTAGATGGACAAAAAAATGGAGAGCTTGAGAGAGCAGACGAAGTATCGGAAGACCAATGAAAAGATGAATTGATGATATCAAGTTGGTAGCAGGCAGTAGATGGCTCCATTTTGCACAGGATGGAGACAATTCGAAGAAACTTGAAGAAGGCCTATCTCTTAAAGTAGAGAAGCAGTATAAAGAAGAAGAGAAAGATTACATCTGAGTCCTTACCACTGATGATATCAAATTTATATATTGATTGTGTAGTTACCTGATCAGACATACAATTGTTAGTGGATTTTTGTATTTTAATTGTTATAAAGTTTAAAAGCCTGGAAATAGAAATTCAATACATATCTTTTTTTAATGAGCAGACATTCCTTCTTAACTCGAATATAGTCTGCATTGATAAAAAGTGTCAGCCATGATTAAATCAACCTCACACCTTACGAAATAGTTTTTGAAATGCTACTTAGTTTGGTATAAGTTTAACTATTTTAAATAAAGGTGTTTTCTTTGCAAATGTCTCTTCATTACGTTTTGTCTATGACATTTGTAGCTACAGTACCTACAGGCAAATTTAGGATCCTTGCCGCATTCTAAGTTTTGATGTCTTCGAAGATTCTTTTTATGAGTATAACTCGTTCCACACTGCGCACACCAAAATTCTAAAAATTTCCCTACAATAGCATGAAAAAAATATTTAATTTAATTTATTTCTTCAATAAAAATAACCAAACCGTAAATTTAATTAACATGGTGATATTTAAACTTAAATGATCTGATAGTTGGTATGACCTGAACCTGCCTACTCTGCCATCTGTTCTGAACCCCGCCTTCCTGAAGAGGATTGCACTTAATATACAGAGTGGCGTTGAGTCGAAAACCTGGCTACACCACCATGTCTGTTGTGAGGAATTGCATCCTCTTAATGAGAATTGCGAGTTATACAAAAAGTTGAGGGGGGTAGACGGAGATCAGGTCCTGTCTACTAAAGATTACCTTGACAGAAAAAAAAACGAGGTGGAATAATTCAGAAAAAAGCTAGAGCAGCTAAGATGTTTTATCTTTTAACGTGAAAATGTTATATCAAAAAGGCTTATATTTGTAATTAACCGTAAATAAGCGAGAAAACTGCAGGTACGTTTTCTTTTCGTAATAAAAGTTACAATTCATTACAAGTTTGTAATTTATGTGTTAGTAGAAAGAGAGTAAGATATCGGCGGGTGTGTAATCTTTCTAATCACCATAAATATAAGTGTAATATACAATATAACAGATTTGGTTTATGAAATATAAGGTAAAAT